>BOPP01000003.1:18915134-18933382 GCA_017312745.1 Gryllus bimaculatus
CGCCTCCCACTACCCTTACGCCCCTGCCTCCTGTTACGCGTCTTTGCCTCTCGCCTCTGTCTTCCTGTTGCCGCCAACCGCCTCCCACTACCCGTCGCCAACTCACGCTCGGCTGCAGTCGTTTGTTCTGTTTCTCTGCAGAACAAACGTCGACCTCCCACGCCACCGCCCTCGAGTACACTCAAATCCTATCAAGTTCCGTGCAAATTTGAGAGTAACCTCCTATTCTCTTAAAGCAACCTAACTGTGGCGACAATAAAGCTTAGTAATAGTTCTCTGTTTATAATAGGTCAGAACGTTTACCTGCTCCATAATAGATTTCACACCCGTGTAGTTTCCACTTTGCATCGCCGAGCCACAGGCTATACTCTGTCTCTCTGCTTCTGGATGTAGTTTGCTGTCCTATTATGAAGTGTCCACTACGTTCATAATTGAGTTTGAGTTAACCCGGTGGACTTTGAAACTTCGATATTCAAGAGGACCAGGAATATTCAAACTACTGTAACGGTACTACTAGAAGCTGTAATAGTGGCTAAGTCATACTTACGATAATGCCTTGAACGTCGTAGTTTGAAGAGAAAGATGTGTTTCAAAGAACTACGTGCCATACAAAAAATACTTTTCTCAGCGCAATTTCGAGGTAAACTTGATGTTTACTTCAAGATAGATATTCCGACGATTTATTTATAATTATATATCGTGTGTGAATTAGTTAAAATATTCTGAAAGTGTTCATACTTATTGAAGTTATTAACGAACAGTTAAATAATTTATAAGTTTCGCTTTGCTAATTCTCAAGTTCCCTAAGTATTAATTATGGAATACTTCCAATATTTTACAGGATATTTAAATTGTATAATGTGTGTTTCATTGAGTTAAGTATTGAATTACATTAATGATATTTATTAATTGGATAATAAGGAAATAATTTTATAAATTATTAACAGAGAGGAACAAACAGAAACATCGATATTTCCTCAATACACACACACATGTTGTATTGCTTGTTAAAACATTGACTGACTCAAATTCGCAAGCAAATTCGAATATATGTTCAGAAAGGCAGCGGAGTTTTGAGTTTATCGTAGATGTAGGACTATACTATCACAAGTGTGTGGATTGTTAACAGTCATAGTGCCACAACGAACTATTTATTTCTCAAAAGGAGCTACATGAATTTGTTAGTAATATTCGTAACCTTTATGAATCTCAATTAAGGATTCGTAATTATGTGTCACTAGGTCTAAACACACATCTCAATTTGAGTCAGTGTCATTGATGCAAAAAAGATGCTACCAACCGATAGCGTCTTTGACCTAAGTGGAAATGACACTAAACCGAGATCCTCCTCTTTTCTCAGGCCGCACGCGTCGTGCATGCTCTGTGCGCATGTGTACATGACATGCGGGCGCACTTGCTTTAGAAGAGACTCATAGGCCAAGGACGCGATGCTGTTCTCCAGAAATATTAGTTTTTGAACAGGGCATCGTAAAACAATGTGGAACACATTAAAGATTATCCTACGACTCGAACGTTTTTACTTCTAAAATCGTCTTCGTAGCTATGGTTGCTCTAAAATAGCGTAAATTGATGTAGCTTCAAACTGTGACGGCAGAGGTTTGTGCTGCTATCGCTATATACCTATGAACTCCCATTATTTTCCTTTGCATTTGTATGGCTACAGTTTCTTTCCAGGATATTGCGTAGTGGAAATATAGAGTGTGATGGGTTATCACAAGTATCAATAAACAATAATAAGCAATAAATTCATATCAATATGAATAAGAACAATAGCAACAATGGGGGAATAGAAAGGAAACAAAGAGGTGAATTTCAATTGGAAAGAATACAAGGAAAGGCCAACATAATTGATAGATATACAGAATATACAGAATATGTTGATAAATAATGGAGCGAAAGGACAAGTGAGCAAATTCTGTGTGTGGAAAAAAAATTTAGAAAGTTATTACGAACCAAGAACCAAAGAATAAACAGTTTCGATGTTAAAATGCGTGTGACCAATCAAGAATTAGATCTTTTGCGAGGAATCGAAGAGTCTAGCAGTAGAAACGGAAAAGAAACGTGTTTGTGTACAATTTCGCGCAGATAAGACACATTGACAGCTCGCAAGACAGACAAACGGAAAGAAGCTATTGTGACACAGTGGGAGTCGAATGTAAGAGGGGGAGCTATTCTGATGCGAGAGGACCTGGGTTGTATTGTTATTTCGTAATGGCGATGTTTTTGATATAGTTAAGTAGATGGGTTTTGACGGGATAATTTTCGGATGTAGACGATATTTTAATGGGTCAGTAATATTTTTTATTTGTGAGATATGAGTAGGTAAATGCATATTCGGAGACGGTATATATCTGCGTATGTGGGAGACGTGGATACCATTGGATAATAACAAAACGGGGGACACTTTTAATTCACCTTTGTAGGAAGACCAAGTCTTGTATTAAAGCAAGAATTCTAAATTAATAAATACAAGGGAAAATTGACCATTCTTTCGAAAGGGATGGATCTATAAAGAGTATCATATTGTGATTAGAGAATTATAAGAGAAAAAATATGTTAATAAATGTGTTGTTATTTTCAAATATATTTGAATCAATATGTATGTTTCAGAGCCTAATATAGATGGAAATATTCATAAACCGAAGTATTATTATTTCTGAGCAGCAACAAAGAGAGTTCCCAATTCTACGTAAGGAAGAAATAAATAAATTATCATAGGTAATTCCACGAATGCTATGGAAATTGTCGATAAATCCCAGACTCGCGAAGCGAGAAGATTTACCTGAGAATTCCCAAAGCACGAGTGGTATTTAATAGGACTATTTCACGAGTGAAATTATATCCCACAGAGTTCCAAACTGCGCCAAAAATTGAAAATGTTGAAATCAAAGAAATTGTGTTATAATACATAGGAAGTTTATTGAGCATCGACATATCCATCTATGTACGCCGCATTCTAACATAGATGAGTTACGGTTTATGATTGGCCAGAAGGGACAACCGGTAAAAAATGGAAAGAAAAAGCGATAAACTTTACGAAACATTACATACGATTCAGTACCCTGACAGAGTAACAGTGTTTGAGCAAGTCTTTGCAGAAGAGTGGCCATAGGACTTGGTGGTCGCAAAGTCGCCTACACTCTTTTTAATCCACAGAAAATGTATTTAAATTATTACATATTCGCGATAATGTTTTAGTTCTTCACAAGCTGAGGAAAGAATTCCAAAGGACTGGTATACCATCTCTGACACCGTCATGGCCATTCATTGATTTCCTGTCTAGTTGATTGATTGATTGACTGATTGGGGGCTTCAACTTCCCAAGGCGCGTCATCTCCTAGGGTCATTAGTTCCGTAAGTGTAGTGCATCTTTGAATGGTGGGAGGTGGCAATGATCTTTTCAGTAGAATTCGGCGCCGCCTTGCCCGTCGACTTGCGGGTTTTTCCCAACCAAGATTCATCTCTCACCAGCGACGCACTCCTCATTCGGGACAAAGTCTCATCCCCTGGCTGATCTCCCAAAATGGTAGTAAATGTAAAAGTGTGTGCGTGTTAGTGTGTGTTTGTAAGGGAAGAGGATATGACTAGGAAGAGGTAGGAAAGATCGCGCGCGGTCAGTGGCTCATTTGTTAAGGTATTGCTCCGGCATTCCCCTGGGGTTGATTGGAGAAACCACGGAAAATTACCGATTAGAACAGCCCACCAATAGAGTTCTATTCCAGACAGCGAATGAATTCGACCTATCTATTTAGCTATTATCGAAAATCCTGCCACTATCAGGACTTGAAACTTAGGAACTCCCGGTCAGAAGCGCTGCAGTGACATTAATTGATTCGCTGCCTAGTTGGTTTTGTACATTACTTAACAAGTTTGGTTGTCAAAAACACAATTTAAAAAATGGTCTTCATGTTTGTATTATTTTAGAAATTAACTTCCACATGTATCTTTTTTCTTTAAATCATTACTTTTTAATTTTTTTGAAAGTGAAATCCTTTTTGAAAAGTGTAACACATTATGTGACGCAAATTTGCCACCGTTTTGTATTCATATTTCACTTCAAATTTTGAAAACTTTTGGCTAATTTGTCCGCTGAACATTATTAATTTTTTTAAGTACAAACATTTAATTAAATTACGTAAGTGTGAGAAATGCCTGTCTTCGCTGCAGTTCTAAAGATAATTTCATCGAGACTACGTTTGCACGAGAACTCCATTAATATTCTGCTAGCCACATATGTCAACGTTGCTGACGGCGTTGATAGGAGAATTAATTAAATTTTGACTGATGTTCCCACGAAAATGCGTAATTGAAATAACTCGTTTAAACTCATTTCTTGATATTTTAGGCGTGTCATTGCTAAATTAAGCAGACTAAAATTAATTCAATTCAACGATGCAAAATGATGCCGCAGAAGTTTGCTGTTGAGATTAAAAAATAATTTCGTATTCAGAATGTAACCCTAATCATTTATTACATTTTTGACAGATTTGTGTAACTTATAACACATGACACCTTCTCTACATTCATGTATTATAACTGAGACCAATGGCATCAATCTTACCTACCTTGTCCCAATAAGGGATTGAAAGAATATTCTGACGCAATTTGTCACTATGTGTGTATGCGTTCGGGGGTGTCGCTCGTGAAATTCTTTGATATGAGGCAGCAGTTGAAGGTGGACGCGCGTGGAGCGCCTCAGCCCCTGTCCGTGCTCGCTCAAGCCCGGTTGCATATCGGAGGTATGGTATGGAGTCCGCGTGGTCTACGACACCCCACATACAATCATGTTCTGTCAGGGGGCGTTAGGCACCTAAGTTCTTCGCTTTTATCATTGCACCCCGCCGACGTACAAGTATGCCGACCGGCTGGTATCCGGATCCCGCCGGAATGCAGTTTGCCCTTACGGCAATCTCGGGGTTGGGCCACCCTGCTAGCTCAAAGCTCCTAGCTAACCAGGCTAGTACCGGAGACAAAACAATGCGCTACTCAAATGATCCGAAAGATCCATTCTCTTTGCCTGAGTGTCGGGCCTCTGTCATGACGAAGCCAAGTGCCGAACTAGGGCCCCCGGGTCAATTCACAGGAGCCTCGGGGCCCCCAACCCGTCTCCACACTGCCTCCCATTCGTCAATCAAATGAAACCCGAGAAACCCCGACAGGAAGCCCCGCCTGGACTTCTGTATGTGGGTTTGAAATTCGCCACCGGGGGATTCGCCATTCGGGCCAGGGGATGCTGGTCAACGTATTCCACGCTCACCCCTGCCCAAGGGTCGGCAACAAGGGTCGGTCCTTCGTCAGTTTTCGACGTGAGTTCCGCCGTGAAGCTCAGAGTCCGGGTAGCCGCTTACATTCCTCCAGCAGGAACCGCAACTACCTACGCAATCGTGGTCCCTCCTGCGGGGGAATCCCGGAGATGAAGACCTTCGTGACGTATTACTTATTAATCAGGTCATCGTCCGCACAGCGGCGCCTTGCGGCAGGAATTCTGGAAACTGTGACTTTCACTTCTTGCGCCGCACCTTCGACACGAAGTCACCAGTATTTTAAAGGATTACAACGCAATAATAATACATTGTAGACATATAATTAAAAAAGCATTACACTACAACAAAATGCTTGAGAAAGAATCGCATCTTTCACGTGAAAGTACACGTGTCATAATAGAAGTTAGCACTTTCTTTCAAAGAGTACTCGAAAACGTCAAAGACAAAAGCGACTGATCATCACACGTAACACTTTCTTTGTGAAAGTAGCATATAAATTATTTTTAAATTCTGCTTCAATTATACTTCAAAATATGTTTTTGCCTATACGGTATTTCTAGTTCTTGCCTTCGATACGGTGTTTGATATGCTCTGCATAACTTACCTGGATCGACTGGATCGCGGTTACGAGGTCAAAATGGAAACAGTGGAATGACGATACATGTTCTCTTATGGAGGAAATTACAAAAATAATTACGGGTGGGAAATATGATGACACATGAAAATTAAATATTGATACTCGTAGCAGAGAAAAGTTAACATTAGTTAATCAGTAAAACTGAATCATTAAAACGCCGTGGCAAAAATCCTTTGGGCTTTTTGAAGAAAATCATTTTATTTTTAGAGAAGATTTAAATACAAATCTCTTTTCGCGACGTATTATTATATTAGAGAAATGTTTTGTACTGAAGCTTTCTCTATCCATTATACAACAGATCTGCATAACTTTTTGCACAACGTTTAGTTTCTTTGAAGTAATTGCGTAGAACCAAATGAAAGATATGATGGCATTTTGGTAGATATAAACTAGCGGTGCTATAGAATAGCACAGACTTCTTCGTACTAGTTAAGTTTCCTAAATGTTTATGCTGGGGTAGCGTTTTCGGTCGTGCCCCATCCTCTTGCCAGCAACCATCTATCGCCGTCCAAACATACGTTTTGTATTTTTTACTCATTTTTCCAGTTTCCTTATGGTATAACCGAAATATTACTTTAAGAGTATTATAGAAGAGTTAAATCTAAGCCTAGATGAAAAATTATTTGAAACATTTTGAACCGTTTTTACGAAAACGGCGTTTAAGCTTTACTATAAATGCGAAATTTGAAGATTTTTTTTTTTGAAGAAAACTAGTAAGTTTCCGAAAAAATTATTGAAACCCTTTTGCCGCACTTCTCCCCACAAATGCAACGTGATATTTAAAAAAATATATTTGTGTAATTTTTTAAAACAAAACAAAAGAATACAGTGAAATTAATTTTATGTCATCTTAAACAGTGCAATTAGAACTATCTGTGGAAGTTCGAAGAAAAAAATTGGAAGTGCCTGTAAAAAAATGGCCTTTTTAGAGAAAACATCTAAGTTGTCGAAAAAAATTTTAAAAATAATTTAATTCACATTTTACTCATTAATGCAATAACGTGAAGAAATCGCCACTGATGTAAATATTTTCGTGTAGGACAAGTCAAAAAATATATTATTGAATTAAAATAATAACAATAATAATAATAATAATAATAATAATAATACAGCAATATGGTGTTTATGTTTATATTGCAGGCAATGTTGGGGCGAAAAATACCAAATTTTTCAAAGAAATGTACATAACCTTAATGAAATAACTAATTATGTTGAACCAATTTTGCTCGAAGGAACAATCTATCTGTTAGAGTCTGTCTGGGGAGGCATGTAGACTGTTGATATTGCTCGGATGAGAGAGCAAGCATCCTCTTCAACCTTTACCTTGTTAGCTTTGATAACAACTCGGAGGACCAACGTGATTAATGCGACACGGATGCTTTCCCTGAAAATGTTTATATCTACAGAGAGAGACATTATTACTTTGGGAGAATTCATTGGGCATGTTGGGATTAAAGAGCACGTAATGAAGACATAAAATTATGCAATTAATTACAACTTGGGTATCCGTGCGAAAACGCTCGCATGTTAATCCCCACCCTTTTCCTATAAATTTCTCTATTCTTTCCATCAAGAAGGAAAGTTATTAAAAGCGTGTTTATTTGTTAAAAAATGTATAATTGTAACTTCACATTTACAGAATGTCAAACAAAAATAAAAACAAAACAATTGATTTTAGAAACAAATTTTCATTAAAGGCTTATTCAGTATCATAGAGATATGTTCTTCGAACAATTCACCGTTCCTTAAAAACAACATTTAAAGTAATTATTCAATCTTCCTTGGCCTTGGCAAGAAAGCTTTTTGCTTTCCTTGATAGTCACAAAATATTAGAAAATGCTTTATTCTTGAGAAAAGTAAGTTTTCCATGCGAAAATACAGGATCGGGCAAATTTCATTGCAAATGGCAAATTATGAGTTCGAGTATGCAACAGGGCTTGATACAATGGTGCTGAAACAATGGTGCTGAAACACATAAACCGTAAACAGAATCACGTGTTGTAACAGCGTAGTCTGGTATTACGTTTTGCAGATAAGCACGCGCGAGACACATTTCATTAAGACTTGTGGAGTTCGCACGCGCGGGGTGGGTCTCGTGATCTGCATGGTGAGGACGTTGTAGCAGCCAGCAGCATGGATTTACCATAACTGATAACTAGTAATTGCAGCAGTTGCACTGAATGCCCAATAGACGTGTTGGTAGCGGTGTGTTAGAAAACAATTACACATTAGTTAATATCTGCTAACTAATCAGATACGTTATTGCATGTGTGAGCAGTTGTGTACATGTCTGCTCTTCCCAGATTCACGGCGTAGCACTAACTTTTCTGTAATCTCTTTGCTGGGCCGGCGGTAGATGCGTTCGGGAGAACGCGGACGCAGCCGGCGAGTTCTCACGCAGCAGTGTCTGAGAGAGTTTGGGGTGAGTGGCGCGTAAATTAATTGACGGAAGTACGGCCAAGAGGTGCCGCACCTGTGGTCGTTCTAGTTGAACGTAGCCGACGAGAGAGCTAGTTGATCATCAATGAACGGTACCCAACTCGTTAGATTCTCTACAGCGTGCAATTACGTATGAAATAGCTGAGTAATGCAACGAGTTCTAACACTATCTTCAATTTCATACATGTAGGAAGACGCAAAAAATCAAACTTTTGCAATTTTGGAAAATTCACAGTTAACAGTGAAAATCAGACTTATACCACCTTTATAAGTGCATTTCACTTTATTGTTACAAGAAATTTAAGGAAAAAATGTTCAGCAATTTTTCAGAAAATTTTGAAAATGTCTCGGGAACTTCATGTAAAGTACTCCCATAAATTAATGATTGTTTTTTTCAAAATCACATTTTTTTGTCTTGATCGATGAGAGAGTATCCATTTTGGAAAAAACCCTACGTAGATTTGGGAGGTAGTGATGTTTACAGATGGACGGACGTTATGAGAAAAAAACACTTTTTCAGTATCAAGGAAGCAACATTTCTTAAATATGACTGCATAACGTGTTAGAGGGAATAAGTTACGAGCGTTTTGCGCAAGAATTTATTCACTAATATTCGTTCATGTGTTGTAAAAACTAAAAGCCTTTTGCCATTTTAAATGTTTTGTAATAAAAACCATATTGGAAAATCATTTTGTGAGATTTTGCTGAGCAGCATTTTTGATGCGGCTGACCACTAATACGTAGTGTTTGTAACTACAATAAATGTAATATTAGCCTGAAATATTAATTTCATTTATTTCTTGCTTTGTACTGCAACGCATGGTATGTCTCTTATTTCTTCCTCAAGCGAAGAATCGGAGCCATCATGGCCTGGACTCTGACCAATGAAGCAGCCCTCGCCAACGACACGCTTGAAACTAACGCCGCGCGATTGATTGTTAGTTATTCCGTGCGTATCATCAACTAAGTTCATTGGTCCCTTAAGTGTACTGCATGTTTTTCTTCGGGAGGTGGTGGTGAACGTTCCCGCTGAGTGGCGACATCCGGCGTCTACCTACACGTTGGCTTAGCGGATTTTACCCTATCAAGGTATCTCCCACTAGCGGGGCAGTGCCTCAGCCAGGGCAAGCTGTAAGTACACAACTGGTCTCCCGACTCGTGTGGTAGTGTAGTGCATGTTAGTGTAAGTGTGTGTAAAAATTGTACATGTCCTTATTTCGAAATTTTTTCTGTAAGGAACAGATTTTATTCAGGTAAAAATGTCTTTCATATTTCCTACAAAATTGTTGTAGGAAAACTCGGAAACAAATTTGAAATTTTGAAATTTTAGAAAAATCAAGATATTTAACGAACATGAGATCTGCACCATTCTCTTAAACGTCCTTCCATTTCGCTATTTATAAACGTCCGAAGCCTTTTCAGGACGATTCAGGTTTCAGGTAAAATAAGTCCGAAAATCAAAATATCGGCTTCAAAATTCAATCAACGAGGTCGATTGAGAAATATCAATTTTGGAGAAAATCGGCTGAGCAGTTTAGCCGCTAGCCTTGTTCACGGACGGACGGACGGACAGACGTTTTGTTGTCATTCGTTTTTTCGGAATCGAGAACCCACAAAACTTCTGGAAACAATGGGTTCTGGTTATAACACGTGTTAGGGGACCTTTCTCCTATATTTAGCAACTGGATTTATCTACTTTTTCGTTGCCAGAATCCTGTAAAAAGAGTTTTTCTGCCCAAATTTTGCCGCTTTTTTCGGCAGCATTTCATAACTTTCTCTCTACTGCGTACGCGGTAGCGAGAAAGTACAAATTACGAAGTCTAAAAGCAGCGCATCCCATCTGAGAGTGACGCTGGGTGAAGGCAAGTCCCCTCCTGGTCCAGTAAGGAAGGGAGGGGGAGGGAGGTTCCGGATGTAGACTCGCGATGACGCGTTTCCGGGGCTCGTAAATCCGGGCGCACTTTAATCCCAGATGCTGCAAGCCGACGAGACGTCGTCGTCACCCGGAGTAGTGCCACGTGAGGGGGGGGGGGAGGCGAACGTTGCGTGGTCGGGAGAGTGGCGTTGCGTGGTGGTTGTATTCGATGCATGCGCCAGGCGCGGGCAGGACGGGCGATAGCCCTGAGCTCTGCAAATCGTGGGGCCATTGGTCAGATTGGTACTCGTTTTCCCATTCGGAGTAGTATTAGTTTTAAATTTCCTTTCGTGTCTGCTAGCTAATCGGACTTGCCGTATACTCTTGCCAGCTGCCATTTATGGCCACCTAAAGTACATTTTTTTTCTTAAACTTACCTAATTTTTCAGTTTCCTAATAGTAGAAAGGAAATATGAATTTGAGAATGGGTGTAAAATTTAGAGGTACTTATTTAAAAGATCTTATGAAAAGAATGCTGTTTACATTCATTAATTACGTTTCAATTACATAAATGACTTGTTATTTTATTACTTTTCCAGTACCATTTTGGAAAATGTCATTTGATCCTTTATTTTCAATTTTGAGAACAAAATTTGATTTAAACAAACAAACCTCAGCCGTTTTTTATGTTTAAAGACAAATTAATTATGAATCTAAACTTAATAAGTAGTATTTCTCGAACCATTTAGTCAGACCCAGTGGCATTTCAATGAGCCAAATTCGAGACTGGTAAAATGTTATTATCATGATTTGAAAGTACGTCAGATGCTGGTATGATCGTCAGCCCACCCCGGATTTGTTTTTTATTACTACTTAATTTGCGCAATGCCTGATCAATAGTGATAAGTAGTGTAGCTTTTCTTCAGTGAAGATTCATTATTTATGTTTCACTTATCAGTAGATGGTTTATATAAAGGAAAGAAAAATGAGAAGTAGTCGAATTGGGCAAGTTTATGCAATGAAGATTGCCTCTGAAAATTTCAAGTTACCGGAATATAGTATATTCATATCCGTGAATAGGGGATACAAGATGATGAAATTTCACAAATCAATAGAAATATATGACACTTGTTTGATTTTGTTGATCCTAAAAGTCAACCAAAATGTAGGAACTCATGATAAGAAATTCATCGGAAGAAAGTTGTAAAAAGAGACAAGAAAGGAATTAATTAGAAAGATGTAGAAGTAAGCCACAGTCAGAAATAGAAACACTCTTTTTGAGTTGTAAGAATCTCAGTTTGTAGGGCATTACGCGTATACACAACCCAAGCTATTCATCTGCAAACCAATACCAGTATTCCAGGAAAATGATTAAGATGCGGATCTAACCGAGCACGGAATGAACGCAAGAAAAGCCATGAGGTTGTATTGAACAATGTTTGTAGTAGACACTAGACAGTCAACTATGGAGGATAGAATGGATATGTGCGGCAAGGAGCGATGCAAGCAAGATCCGGCAGGGCAGTGACGTCACGGTCGCCATGGTGACGACGCCGCCCGGCTCGGTATCAATCATCGTCAACGGACGCCCGCCTGCCCGCCCCCTCCGCCCTCTGCTGCGCCTGGTTTCGAGGCGAGTTCCGCCTCCGCTGCCCCTGGACGATTACACGAACCAAAGACCCGAGGTGGGGATTGAACTCGCCGTACTGCAAAAAACGAAACTTGTCAGAATGTACATTTCTCCTCTTACGACTCATAAACCTCGACTTTTTCTTCGTCTTTTTATTAGCCTTTCTCACCTCCTGGACGTGTAAAAGGAAAATCAAACCTTGGATGAACGACTTAATAGGCGTCTGAGAAAAACCATATTACTTCTTAGAAGAGACTTACACTATTAGCTCGAAGACTACTGGCAGAACACTCCAAGGGCCGTGTGATTTTAATTAATTTAGTTTGTTATGTGGAGCACAATAGTACTCCATGTGTGACATACCAGAAATTTCCCCAAGTCATTTAATAAAGGGAAATATGCAACGAACGTATGATAACTTTGGAATTTGGTGCATAGAAATTGACTAGTCCAAGGAATACACGTGGCAACATGACAACGTGCCAAGAAACTTTGTGTTCCGTGCTTGAGTGTCTTAACGTGATATTATTTTGTCAAGCATGGCCCCAGGACATAATGTTGAATAAATAAAAAGACAGCGTTGAAAATTGAGGATCCGCAATTATTTACGATAGTTCAGTCTCCCTCTTGGCAGCAACAGAAATGGACGCTACTAATTTTGCACACTTAGTCTGGATATTTTGATATTAACAAACGGGAAACTTACTTTTATTGAGTGATTTGTTTATGTGTAGTACATACTTTTTAATTTGAGGCTATCGTTTTTAGCTCATGTTGTAATTTGTGATTGTGGGGATTCATGTGTAATGGACTTCGTACGTGGAGAATTAGTGTAGAATAGATTTGTTACTGGACATTTTAAATTGTTTTCAGGTAAAGTAAAATGACAGGCAGTCGCAAGTAGACGCTCCATTCGATGCGAAGGAAAGGAAAGTTGCGTTCGCAGACTGCATTAATTGAATAGATCGGATTATAGAATATTATTATCAAACAGGATTTTTCAAAAATTCTCCCGCAGCAAGAATTTACTACAATAGCAGAATAGCGACGATATCACAGCGAGGACATCCCATGGACAACATCCGGACGACATCTTGAAGACCAGGGTACAAGATACTTCCATAAGCTTGTGAACATTTATACGAAAGAAATACCGTAAGGAATTTGTGAATGTACGAAGTATTGTAAATATAACTCAAGTAATGAATGAGTTCAAAGATAAAAAAATGTAAATCTATTTAACAAATTTTAACTTTTTATTCTTAAATTAAAAGCTTGATAATTTGTAGAAGTTGCCTTCAGAGTTTTAATAACAGGATAATACAGCAGAACTACCAGAAATCACAGCTCTGTACAGTTGCACGTCCACATATGAAAGTAAAATAAGAAGGTAAAGAATTATATGTCGAACCCATGTTCGTAAAGTCAATGCAATGTTGGGAATCACAAAATCAATTAATATTTTAATACATGTAGTATTAACCGGGTAATACAATTAAATTAATAAAATTGTAAACCATTTCACATGTGATTTCGATTGATGATTAAAATTTGCAAAATGACCTGAATGGGACGTGAGACGAATGACTGTACGGAAGAGTTTCAGATGGAGCGGGAAGAAGATAGAAGACCTTCCGGTTCGAAAGGTTTGCCAATGTCAACGGGTACCAAAACGCATCTTTTTGAGTGCTCCATGCGATCACTGACGCACCGTATTTTTTCTTTCTTGCAAACGCTTTCGTGCTAGAAAATAAGTTATGTAATGCTGCGCGAAAAAACTTGTTCTTGATTTTTTAAAATAAATGTGTATGTTATTAATGAGTTAAAGCAAGAGTTTTCCCCATTGGAGCTATAATAAAGTTGTTTCAGCTTTTTTCTACGGTTATCTGTGCGTCATGAACTATTTTACGTGATAGCTTACAGAATTGAGTAGAGTACTATTAGTCGATATTCACAAGTTTTGTTGAGTAAATATTATCCATTTGTCCATACGATATGCATTCAGATACGTTTGAAATTTTGCCAGTATTCCATTACATGTATATTACTTGATTGTGAGAAATCTCTGAGCCTTTAAATGTTTTATGTAATATTTATCTCCCTTCTTTTAATTTTTTTTATTCCGGGATTCGTACCCCGCTGCAAAAATACCCATTGTAATGCGTCGTTGGGACGTCTGACGCTTGAAATACGAATGGAATAACATGCCCAAATTACAGGCAATTTGAACGAGAAAAAATTACCCCGTCCGTCGTAGGCACAGCTCGTTTATGATAAAATATGCCACCTTTGTGTGTGTGTATACGCGCGAGCCAGTGGTGGTGCGGAGCACGCACATCGTATTTTACTCTGCGCGATTTGTTTACGCACCACGTGACGTCTGCGCTGCGTGGATGAGCCGTGGAAGATATGAGGGGTGTGAGCATAATGTATGGCAGGGATTAGACGTGTCTGGTGATGCAGGCTGCTCTGACCCCAGCATAACTTCTCGTCTTCTCGTGCAGTGGTTGGCAGTATCATGGTCTACGTAGAGTTGACTTCTCATGAATCCAAATTCAATACCCCAAGACTGAAAGAGGCTCAGTAAGATTCATTATGAAAATATATTTTAATGTTTATTCATAATATAAAATGATAGAAGTGTATCATAATGTCATCTGTTAATATTATTATTTTTCTATTTTAAATTGAGATGTGATATACAATTTTACGTCTTTTTTAAGTTGTAACTAAATGCATAAAACTTACTGATAAATATGTTAAAATAATGAGAATACATTTCTAATATTTTTCTGTATCCCTATCGTACCGATTATTTGCTGTTTGTACAATGAAATGATACTGACAATAAGAGAGACTTAAGGAAAGATAAACGCGTGATTATTTATATAATACGTGAAATATATTCTAGGTGGTTACCCTACTTATATTTCTAGGGGGGGGGATGATGTATTTCATAAAATATTTTTTTATTGGAAAGAACAGTCGGAGTAAAAGCAATGTAATTATCATATATTGAATTAAATATGCATCATGAAATCTCAGAATAATTCGTTCCTTAATGCCTATAATAATATCGTCTCCTATATTATTTCTACAGTATACATACCTTTTACTGTTCTCACAAGCAACCAATCTGTATAAATGAGGTCTCTAAAATGTGAAGGGTTATCAGAAGTGAAACTAAATTGAACAGTATAATTCATAAGAAAAGTAAATACGACGACAGTAACAATGGAGGACAGGAAATTAAGCAAAGAAGTGAAGCACGTTAAATAATAATACAAGGGAATATGTACTTAAACGACTGTGGAGAAATACAAAATATTGTGAAAAGTTGAAATAACGTCACAACACGAGAGAAATTCCATGGCGGTGGAACTAAATTTGTAAAATGATTACGACAAAAACCAGAGAATAAGAAGATAACGTAATTAAGCGTGAGTGACCAAACAGAAAATAGTGTTCGAGTAATCGAATGGCATGCGCCGAAGAAGCAAGAAGAGACGCGTTTGTTTACTAGTTCGCGCAGGGTTCTGAGACAAATGAAGGGCACGCAGAATGAACAAACGGGAAGCAGACTAGCGGTCTAAGCGTCACAGCAGACGATGCTTACTCACAACCAGTCTTTATAAATGAGGTCTCTTAAAGCAACAGAATTTCACGGAGACGTGTTGCGCTTTGACTTTACCAATATGAAGGATTTGTTTAAAAAAAGCATCTAAATATTCATGTAAAATCCAACCATCAGCACACAGTCAGCTATACCGTTAAATAACTCTTAAACGAAGCATTCCTTACAAACTAACATTTTTATCTGAATAACTAGCAAGATAAGTTCTCGCGTGAATTAGTTTAAAATACAACCAAACTAGAAATTATAAAAATAATATCATTCGACAACTGCCAACCTTCACAATCCAGATGTACGATTTAAATTGTGGCGTTATCTAGAAGTCTGTATATCAATGCCCAGCTGTAAACGCATATTGTAAATAATACGTAGTTGATATTAAACTGAAGGTCTGTTCGCTATGATATTTAACACGTAAACATCATTTGAGCAACATTCTCATGTACTTAAGTGAATACTAAGCTTCCTGAATTGTTTCTAAAGGTAACAATTGGTATTTAGTTCTCAAAGGTGAATGCATTATATGTATTAAATATTGGTTTTTCGGCGTCTTGGAATCTTGTACAAAATACAACCGCACACAATGGTAAAGTAGTAGTATTTACGGAAATGTGTAATGGACGTGTGAATAGACATAAACCACAAAATGTCAAAGATGTCACCGTGAAGTTCCGGTTTGGCCTTCTTCTGGGTATTTTCCCGAGATGGTACGAATTTCGTTTGTAATTGCGCCCTCTTTAAAAGCGGCATCTTTAAACGTGCGTGTAGCGCGCGGCGACTCGCCGGGGCGACGCAAGTTGCGCGGTCCGATGCAGCGCAGCGACGCCGCGGGGAGAGGGGGGAGGAGGAGGAGGAGGAGGAGGTTGAGAGCCTGCGGGGGCGGGGGCGGCGACGGCGACCTACCCCCAGCGCGCCGCGACGCCATAAGCGCCAAGGACAGCGCGGTTCGATACTCAATTTTCGCGAGGCGGAGATCGTCGGGCGATGTTGCTTCGGAGGCGCCGCGGGGCGCCCTCTTTGCTCTCTTCTTTCGCTTGGTTCAGTTCGTTTGTTTCTGCTCTCTGCGTCGAAGAATTAGATTTTCGCTTTCGGGTTATGTTTTCGCGTTTTGTTGTGCTTAAAGTTTCTCTGCTTTCCTCTAACCATCTCTTATTGCAGTTATATTATAATTAAAATCTGCAGCATAACTTAGGATACTACAGATACTGATTTACTATACTAGAATATATTATGCTGATAAATTTAATAATTTCTGTTCTAGTATTGTCCAGTGTGTTTCGAAGTATTGTCTACGTGTGGATGTTCAGCAATACTTAAAACTGTTTCAAGATTATAATTTTTATTGGGTTGTGTCAAAATTATTGTTGGAAAACATTTGGTGATATGTTAGAAATCAATCATTATAATTCATTGCTAAATTAATTTGGAGTGTGTTCAATAAAATCAGTCTATAATAGACATCGAAACATTTTTCTAATTTAAATGGACATATGTGTGTTCAATCAACTTAACGTTTAACTCGTGAACTGAGCGGGTTTAATAAAATAAATGAACAAGGAACTAATTCAGTAATTGACTAGAATCAAAATTGTATTGAATGATCAGTAATGAGTGATTTCAATTTGATGTTTGTTCAATAATATCACGCATGTTGTGTAATCACGATAGACAGTGAACAATTACACCATACATTATAGTTCTGTAATTTCACTGATTTCTCCTTCAAGGAATGTATTAACCATGGAACTTTGGTTATTGTTCCGATACTGGTACTGTTTCATGGGCAACAACCTGTTTAAAGTAATCTGTACTTGTATTGAACTTCAATTGCAGAGCCAATAACAAGTAAATTCAACTTTCTTTGGGGACCGTAGAGTCGCCCCAACCTACTTCACAAGTATGTACTGGGTTCTGTAATTTGAGTTGTTCTGAAAGATTGACTAAAATAACATTTTCATACTATTACAATCAACTTTCATACTTTTACATTTGTAGACAAGTGGAAATAAACCGGCCAAGTATGACAATGTGATCACAGTATTGAATGCTTTGGTGCACTTTTTAATCGAAGCGAGTTATATTACGTTCGGTATTGGCTCTTGTAACTCATTATTTTCTGTCAATTGCCAAGTGGTGAGACGAAAGGCGAAGAAAAGGACGCCAAAGAGAGGTCAAGGGCGTGCACTCTGACAAATGAAAAGAACTGTTCTAGTCAGCCTGCAATTACATCGTTTTGAGTATTTTCTATATCTATTACTCTACTCTTCTTTACAATTCGTGTTTGCAATAATTGATTATTAATTACCATGAATTCCAACAGAAAAGATCAGGAATACGATAGATATACGATTCGATTTAGTACATGTGATGTGTTTTATGTTGTTTAATTAGCGGATATTGCGTTTACACTCGAGTTATTTCTGTGAAATTGAAATCAGGTATTGGGAAATTATTAGATGGGTTTAAATCTACATCTGTCACAGGTATTTGAACTGCATTGACATAAAAACAAACGATTACGCAAATATAAAATTACGAACATACAATGAAATCACGACTGCATATTCCAGAAAAGTTGTTGTCGTTGCCAAATTCTTTACCTACTGTTTTGTTTCCATTGTTCGCACAGAAGCGATGTAACTTGGCCTTCAGACCAGACTTTTCATTGAAGGGGATTGCCGTCTTAGTATCCGACAGAGAAAGTCTAGAGGATAAACTATCCAGCGAAATTGTTCTTCTCCGAGCAGGCTCTGAGTTTTACGAGAGTC
>BOPP01000003.1:18946455-18971611 GCA_017312745.1 Gryllus bimaculatus
AAGGCAGTGGCTGAGTACGGTGGTGCAAGGTCGGTGCTCACGTGGCGTGGCAGCGCGAAGAGGGCAGACGGCGGAGCGCGGAAGCGGAGGCGGGGTCGGCTGGCGCGTAGGCGTGGTATATGCAAGGACAGGGGCGGGCGGGCCATTCGCCGAAAGGCGGGACAGCATGGTCGGCAGCTGTTGCGTGTGGGCCACATCTTCTCGACATGCCAGCAGCGGCAGGTGGTCACGGTGCCATCCGACATGTGCCGTCGCCCTGCCCGGTGGCGGTGGCTGCCCGAATTTATTATAACCGGTATGCAGCTGCGTATACAATCAAGCCGAATACGAAACCACGCCTTATGGAAATTAAAAAATTCTAGAATGCTCAATTATTTTTGCTTAACTTTAAACTCTTTTTACGATGTCAATGTTGTTTTTCTAAAAGACTTGATCTTTCATTCTTCGTGAAGTCAACATATAATCTGTTTTTTATTCAGCAGGAGGTCTGACATCTGTATTTAAATTTAATTTTAACTTAAATAATTGTGATATATTATTAATGTTCAATATAAATCACTAACATGAAACCCGGAATAACATATGTATACTCAACCATCTCAAAAGCGTTATTAACTCAGAACTGTTAACTTCTCAATGGTCTTTTTTTTCTTTTTTCATTTTTACTTAACACCTTTTTAACATTTCTAGCTCGCACTCCTGATAACTCCTTAGAAACTTAATTGTTCACTGAGTTAAAAATTGGTTTATAGATGAAAACCTTTTTTAAATTCTAAAATACGAAACAAATATTTATGTTACAAACGAATAGTCATCCCAGACCGCGAGGCAGGAAGTGATGACAATTAACACAAACAAAAACGAAGTGTGATCGCAATAAGTTCATCTAAGTTTGCCGTTATCCGACAGAAATCTGTACGCTGCCTGCCATGTGTGAGTCAGTGTGGCCACGTTGCCGAGTTGGCCTGAGCTTAAACAGTATCCTCATGATTGGACCTAATTGAATTTCCACATTTTGAGATAAGAAAACATGTCTGAACATGACGGATTCCGTTTATTTCTTGATGGTATTTTTATCAATTCCATTTTTTTTTTTGTAATGCACACATCCATCCAAAAGAATGAAAAAGATAGGTTCACTTGTACAGAGTAAAAACACCCAACCATAATTCAATTCAACCAAAATCGGTTTCTCTTTTGACCTACGTCACTGTTATGCCCCACGCATTGTACGCTAGAACTACTTTCTGAGTGATTTCCAATCACACAAGCGTGAAGCCTAGTTCACATTTGCTCTTTGGTGCCTCTCCCCACTCATCATCACTCTCTATCACCCAACCCTTTAATCATTGCCCTTCTATTCTACCGACATATGCGTCTCATCTCACCAATGCACTCCGCTCCGTGAGAGACCACCAAGCCCACCAACCCTTCCCATTCGATTGCCGTAACTGCTCCTCGCCGATCGCCTCCTCGTAGCTACAGACACCGTACCCACTTGAACCTGGCAGGGCCCACTTTAAACACGTTAGCCGCCTCAAGACCGTCCCGCAATACATAAATGCCGATAATCCTATATCATTCGCCACGCACAAGATCATCTTGAAACATGCACTAATCTCCGGAAATTGCCCAGCAAGAGTCCAACTGTAAACGATGTGCCCGTCGAGCCCGCGCAACATTCACGTCACCGGCCGTGCCCTTTATATGCCAGACCCCACGCCCGAATGCGCTCACCAGCCGCTTCTATATGGCAAACTACTCGCGAAAAACCGCACCGCAGACAGTCAATGCCAGATCCAAACAATCTTCGCGCCCATGGACTTCACCACAATCGACACGGGATCCCACTCATCAAACAAATAACTAATGAGCGCGCTGCACCCTGGGCCGCGGCGCGACATAGCGGGAGTGACAGAGCGTTTATATAGAATTAAAATAAAGACAGGTAGTTCCCGATAAACTTAGAACCATATTGTTTAATGTCATAGATTCTTCATTCATGCAAAGGAAAGGCTGAAGGAAGAAAAAATAAAATTACTGCACATATTGACAAAATATCGATAAAGGGTCTCTGAACACTCATAGAAGATAAGATCAAACGACTGGTAATGAATAAAATAAGGCAAACGTTTTTCCCCTGGACAAACATTTTTTAATGTTTTAAAATCGTATTTGGAAATGGTAAACAGAAAAACAGAGGTTTTTCTCCGAAAGTGTTACAGCATCAATTGGCTTGACAATAAGCTTCGGACCTGACAAAGAAAGAGACGGCGCAAAGAGCGCTTTCCGCTTGCCGTGATGTCTATATACTCTTTTTCGAAAACATTATTGTGACATACTGTCAGATATTGTGTAATCCTAATCTTCTTGACAAGGTATTTTGGTCCGTCAGTCTATGCTGTGGCGGACTCTATGTGTATACGGAGAACTTTTTCGGGGGCTAAATATCCCAATTTTAAATCTTTAACCAGAAGTCCAAAAGCCAAAAGGAAGAAGAAGCGGAACTCAACGCCAATTAGTCAAAATCAAGCGGGTGCCTGTGATGTTTTCTAAGACACGTAGTCCTCACAGTGGTGCCTTCGAAGCACGACCTGACATTTAAGACAAAGGCGCGCTAGCATAAAAAAAGCTGTGTAGAATCCACAGATAAAATCCCTCCAGCCAGAGTATGCCACCAAAAATGACCCAACCTATATATATCTCCATAATTATGACTAGGCGGACCCTCGAAATACCAACAAAAAAGCCCTCGTATCATTTTGTCTCAGTTCCAACAAAAAGGATTTGTTTTTTTAACGATATCATCGCTAAGTTATTACCTTCATAAATTCGACTTACCTGCATCTAAACCAACTGCAATCACGACACTAATCTGCAACACCAAAATACAGTAGTGACCAAAGCCCAATAATCCAACTCTCACAAACACTATCTATAATATTGAATTCTTCGCAACCTCTACGAAATGAAATTTTAACAGAAAAATAAGGACCTTCTTATAAAACATATGGCCAATGTAACAAATTAATGTTAGCAACGTTAGTTTCAATGCTATAATACACCGAAGAACGAAAGTATATTATCTTTTCCTCTTCTCTTTTGCTTGATCGTGTAACTCGTTCCCCCAAAATCCGGATACTAATCGCTCACAACCATTCTCCGAATCATCAGCTATAACAAGATCAGGTCCGAACATAAGAATCTTCTTACGAAATACATAACAGGCTTGCTAAAGCATCAATAAATGCTGATGGGTGTACATTGCGACTGGGTAACAATATATCTAAAACATAATAGAAAAGCGATAGCAGCACCACGGCAACCCCAATTAACCTTCAATTGTACAAAAGTGTACACCTCATCACAGACGTACTTGAGTTAAAGTATGGCAATATGATGAGCAACCCGTCACGCGGACAAGAAAACTGCTTTTACCACCGTAAAGATCTACCGGATGATTTGAGGAACGAGAAGCGGCGCCCCACGTACAGTAAATCCAAACTCCCATTGCCCATCCAGCGCACCCAACCGACGGCCCTAAAAAAATAGGTTCCCAAGAGCCGTCCACTACGTGCGAGCCACCCAACCACGCCCCCAAACCTATCTTCCTTTTGTCCCACCAGATCGTTCAAGGAAACAGATATAGAATAACAATTAGAACACTACCATTTTCTAGACTCATGTCACAACACCTTAATCGCTAACTCTAATCTATTATCATAGCTAAATTCATTCAATATACACGAGCCCCTAGCATTTCCCGAGCAGAATTCAACCTAACTTAATTTCAAATGAACAAAGAGTAACGTCGTGTACTCACTCATCCGAACTCTCTAAATAAAAATTGGGGCACGGGAAACAAAACAGATCAACCAACTCATCTTGCTACTACTAAGCAAAAAGTTTCAACTAATTTATCCCTGCCTTATACTCTCACACAACCATACTCTAGAACTAACTTCATTAGCAAACAAGCATAAACACATAATCTCCGCTCAAATATATGTTTCCACTTCTCGTCAACTCATCCGGCTCTGCATCCGAATATCTATCACCGTTACATATGTGTCTTAATACTTGATAGTATATTTGGTCAAGACGAAACAAAAACCGTCCCGTATCAGAACATTAGTCAATAAGGATGCAGTATATCTATCTACCCTCGAAACGTTAAAGCAACTATCGACTTCTTGTCTGGCGCGATCATGCTCAGTTCAAGTTTCGCACACTTTAGCTCGGCATTCTATGATGTCCAGAAGATCCATAGCGCTACTCCGCTATGGCGGGCACAATAACAAGTCAATTCAACAGTACTCCAGTAAAAAAACTGTCTATACCCCGGGGGTGCAGGAGACTTTTGCCTATCTCTATTCTCTCCAACCCCTTTCTCACACTTACACCGGAGACTATTTTTCCACCTGGTAATTTGTTAATTTGAATTACCTTTAACTTTCCTATGAATAACAGATCAATAACAACAAATACAATTCTTAAGAGCCAATGCATTTCCTTTACTATAACTTTTTGTTTCACACAAAAAGAAAACCATTCTCCAACACCGTCTGAGAAATCTTGACTACTTTAGCCAATGCGAATCCCAACGTCTTCCAGTTTCACCACAATCACCCTTCAACATAAAACGAAATCTAGAACATTGTCCTTTTAAAAAACCACTCGTACTATACCCGGAACAGTGGCGGTCGCGGTGGCGGTGGCTGCCCGGAATTTATTATAACCGTGGTATGCAGCTGCGTAACAATCAAGCCGAATACGAACCACGCCTTATGGAAATTAACAAAATTCCTAGAATGCTCAATTATTTTTTGCTTAACTTTTAAACTCATTTTATCGATGTCAATGTTGTTTTTTTCTAAAAGACTTGATCTGTCATTCTTCGTGAAAGTCAACATATAATCTGTTTTTTTATACAGCAGGAGTTTCTGGACATTCTGTATTTAAATTTAATTTTTAACTTAAATAATTGTGATATTTATTAATGTTCAATATAAATCACTAACATGAAACCGTGAATAAATGTATAACTCAACCATCTCAAAAGCGTTATTAACTCAGAACTGTTAACTCTCAATGGTCTTTTTTTTCTTTTTCATTTGTACTTAACACTTTTTAACATTTCTTAAGCTCGCACTCCTGATAACTCTTTAAGAAACTTAATTGTTCACTGAGTTAAAATTGGTTTATAGATGAAAACCTTTTTTTAAATTCTAAAAAATACGAGACATATTTTATTGTACAACGAATAGTCTCCCAACGCGCGAGGAGAATGGATGACAATTAACAAAACAAAAACGAGAGTGTGGATCGCAATAAGTGTCATAAGTTTGCTGTTCCGACAGGAAATTCTGTACGCTGCCTGCCATGTTGTGAGTCTAGTGTGGCCACGTTGCCGAGTGTGGCCTGAGCTTAAACAGTATCCCTCATGATTGGACCTAATTGAATTTCCACATTTGGAGGTAAGAGAAACATGCTGAACATGACGGATTCCGTTTATTTCTTGATGGTATTTTTATCAATTCCATTTTTTTTGTATTGCACACATCCATCCAAAGAATGAAAAAGATAGGTTCACTTGTACAAGAGTAAAAACAAAATAATTCAATTCAACAAATGTTTTCTTTTGACATACGTCACTTTATGCCACGTGTACGTGACTTTTGATGATTTCCAATCACAAAAGTGAAGCCAGTTCACATTTTTGTTCGTTTGGTGTGTTTATACCATTTTCTATAAAACTTGTAATTGGCTTTTTCGCTTGTCAATTCCAAATGGCATTCGTCGAGAGTTACAGGCGACAACGTTCGTTGATAATGGGTTTACCCGCGCTGAGTAGATTACATTAACTTGCAGCGGCCCATTAAACCGAGCGCTAGACGCCTCAATTATAAAGCGATTATAATCGATATCTATTGGAATATGATAATTGCAAAATCAACTGTAAATATTCCATTGAGCGCGCGACATTCACGTCGGGCATGCAATACATTGCCAGCAGTGGTCAGAGGCGTTATTTTAAACTATGGAGAAGAGGGGAGGAGTCAAATGCAGTGCAAATTGGGGTCACAAAAGCAATCGGAGCACAAAGAGAATAAAGTAGGTGTTCGTGGCGAATAGTGTGAGAGAAAGTTTATATGAATTAAAATAAAGACAGTGTATTCGATGAAACTTAGAACTATTGGGTAATTGTCATAATGTCATTGTGAGAAAAGGTGAAGGAAGGAAAGAAATAAAATTAGTGCACATATTGACAAATATAGATAAGGGTTCTTGAAACATAGAGATAAGACAAAGGGGTAATGAAATAAAATAGGCAAACGTTTTCCCGTGGACAAACATTTTTTAATGTTTAAAATCGTATTTGATGGTAAAGAAAACAAGTTTTTCTCCGAATTTGAATCAATTTTTTGGAATACTTCATACAAAAGAAAAAAAACGTGTTTCAGCTTCTTATGTCTGTATATTTTTTTAAAACATATTGTGCCTGTCGATATTGTTATCTAATCGTTCTTGCGATTTTCTGTAGATGCTGCGGATGTTTTCATAACTTTTTCGGGGGCTAAATATCCAATTTTAATCTTTACAATCAACAAAAAAGAAGGGAAAATAGAAAAAGGTTTTCCTTCGTTTTTTAAGAATATCTCACATTCTGACACATCATTAAAAGGGCTAAATAAAAATTGTAGATCAGTAAATTCTCTACATTTTCCCAAAATTCCAACCTTTATCTTATAATTTGCTTCCGACAGCTCAATACAAAAAAAAGCTGTATTTTTTTCTTAAAATAAGGATTTGTTTTTTTTTATTATCGTAGTTTTTCTATTTTGTACTCATTAAAAAATATGAATAATGAAAATCAAAATTGTAAGAATAATATTACAAACTATTGTAATTTGAATTTTGATCGAATAAAGATTTTAACAGAAAATAATGACTTTATAAACATATTGAGCAATGTAACAAATAATGTTAAACGTTATTTGTAATGTTATAATAACGAAGGAAGAAAGTATATTTTTTTCTCTTCTTTTTGTTGATTGTAATCGTCAAAATCGGATATAATCGCCTCACAACATTCTCGAATCATCTTAATCATCGAAATAAAATTGCAATAATTATTTAAGACAATATTTGTGTGTAATGTTGGTAAAAATATTTAAAATCATAAAAAAAGCTACGGAACACGTTCATTTCATTTGTACAAAGTACTCCCGGTAAATTGATTTAAAACCGTCGAAAAAATTGGTTTTTTACACATAAAGTACGATTTTCAGCATAACAGTTATTTACGCACCAAGGGCGTTACAAGGGTTCTAAGGATCCAGCGACGACAAAAAGCCAGAGGACTTTCTTTTTTGTCCCAGATCATTAAAACCATTAAACTCCCATGCAACATACTTGATTTTATTTTTTAGCTAATTTTAGTTATTCAAATTTACTTATTTATTAATTAACTAGTTTACTTGACTCGGTGTGTCATTGCATGTTTCTCTCTCGTAATTCCCTCTATAAGAGAACTTGTAGCAACATTCAAATGTTTTCATGATTCTCTCGTCAGCACTTCCCTGCCGATTTAGCTAAGTTATGCTGTGAATATCGAGGTCCGTATCGAAGTCAATAGAGAGTTTATTCACCCTCGAACGTTAAAGCACTATCGATCTTCTGCGCATGCTCAGTTCAAGTTTCGCATCACTTTAGTGCATCTGCGCATGTCCAGAAGATCGATAGCGCTGCTCGCTATGGCGTGCACAAGTAACAAGTAATAAAGTATCAGTAAAAAAATGTTATACCCGGGGGGGGGGACTTTTGCCTATCTTATTCCTCAACCCCCTTTTCATCACTTACATCGGAGTATTTTTCACTGTAATTTGTTTAATTGAATTTACTTTAATTTCGATAATAACAGATAATAACAACAAATTTAAATTCCTTAGGAGATGAATTCTTTATATACTTTTTGTTTCCAAAAAGGAAAACCATTTAAACGTTGAGAAATCTTGATATTTTAGCCAATGCGTCCAACGTCTGTCAGTTTCACACAATCCTTAACATAAAAGGAAATAGAACATGTCTTTAAAACATCGTACATAAACGTTTGAATGACACGCGTTCTACACAACATCGAAAATGCAATCGTCCTATTTTAGCACCACTTTTCTAACACGTCGCGGTGCAAAGATTCGTTTTATTGTAATGTTTATATCGAAAATGTAATGTTGAAGAAACGAACTCGAAGAGCGAGCACGGCAACAGCGGATATAGCCGACGCGCCCCCTTCCAATCTCGTGTTGTTGAACTGCACTTTAATTTGGGAACAAGTTTAGCCGTAGGATTTGCAGCTTGCTTTAGTTGTCACGACCGGTTTTCAAGCCTTTTCTCGGCTTTTGGGGACGGTAAATCCAAAGCAAAGTAATTGTATGGTGTGATCCCACTTTTCTGCTGCAATGATATTCCCAGTAAATTTTTCCCTGTAGAGCTACTAGCGAACTAAATCATCAAGAAATATTTGATGGCAATTAAATTTTAGAAACTATAGTTCTGTTTGGCAAAATATTTTTCAAAAATTATTAAAAATAATTTTCTTTTGTGATTGACGTGAAGTTAAAAGGAATGTGAATATAAATGTAGAAATGTTGCTAAATGGTAAACGTGTTTGAGAAAGTATGGTATTAATAATTTACAGACATTACGAACTAGGAAATAAGAGAAAAGTATGGTTAATTTTTGACAAAAATGCATCACACTAAGAAATAGAGTAGAAAATTACTAGGATAAATTTCAAAGGCACGTCTTACAGGAAGTAACAAAGAAAACCGGTCACTTAAAATGCTTGAAATATGTATTTTGTTCTCCAAGCGCCTGACATTAAGTTATAACTTCTCTATCTTTTTCTTCTGTTTGGTTTTTATGTTCTTTTGCCTAAACAAAGAATAAAACAAGTATTTACGACTTTCGCAAGGTGTAATTTTTGGTAGTTTCCGACCGCCAATATCTAATTTAAGAATTCTTGTTCTTTGAGATACGCGTACTCTCTGAAGTTCTGTATGTTTTGTGTGCTTGGAAATTAAGAGACACGTATTTTCTGCTTGCATGTAAGGATAAATGCCTGTTTTAGTCTTTCAGAAAGAGCAATGAAGGTTCGAAACCAGGGACACACTGGTTATTATGTACGATCGATGGTAGTAGAAAATGGAGTTTAAAAGTTTAATGGCGGGGAAACAGTAAGAATGACGGTTGATAATTGAAGGTGAACAATCTCTCTGTCACGTAAACGAGCTGTAAATTACGTGTAGAGGTGAGAAGGAATACGACAAAACATTTGAACGCTTAAAACGTCTCATTAAATGCATTTGTTCAATTACGAGACTACACTTAATGGGGTTGTGGATGTCAGAATTTTGGAAAACGTAAACGTTTGGTACAATTTCTGTCAGTTTTAAATAGTTGATTCAAAATTACAGAGTTGCGCAGCTCCAAACGTTTTGACAATTACAGTAATAATAATTTCCTGACATTTTACATCAACTTTTTCTGTATTGGCATGGTAATGCCACCTTTTTCATACACTTTAAGTGATCTATAATTGTGCTTGCTATAATTTATGATTTTACACTTAGCAACGAAGTTACTACATAATTCCTACTTAGAAAAGATAAAAAAGGATATCTAGTGATTTCCTTTTATAAAATATTATATTTATTTTGTGCTAAGAATTGCCCTCTAGGCAAAAATGGGAAAATGTTTTAAAAGTATAAACTACTTTGGGACAAATAAAGCAATAAAAACTTCTGTATTGTTAAATTTTAATTTATTTACTGACGAAGTACTGTAATTCTACAAACTACTATTGTGTAAATGCTCAAATAGTTACATTGTAACGGAAATGTCATTTTCCCATTCAGGTAAATGTTTCCAGACAATTATTATATATTGACATGTAGCGAGATTTTTGCTTAATGTTTGATGTATTATTACATTTGTAAGACCATTTATATTGCAGGCAATTTTTTAATGATCTGGTCATTATTAAAATAAATGCATTGTACTTAAAGGGTAACAATGGATACCATGTTGAAAACTGTCTCCAAACCGATTTTTAATTTAAGTAAGCCACGCGATTAGTAAAAAACGTCAATTAATGTACAAGATTTTTCTTAAGTGAAATATCTGTTATTTATTTAAGAAAAGAATGTGTAAATGCATTCCTCTTATGCTCGCACCTCTAATGCAAGCCCCTTGAGATCGTTCCCGAGTTGACACCCTCTGCAGAGCCCTTCTCTCTCGAAGCCGTTCCTTGATTCCTCCGATCAATACCAGGCGAATGTCGGGGCAGAACCCTATCAAACGAACGCGGGGCGCTTTCGTCATTGTCCTCTCAGCCATGTCCACTAAACTTCTGACACACTATCTCACAGTTTGGAGACCAGTCGGGAGTTTAGAGTTTATCCTGGCTAAGGGTGTGCCTGCTGGAGGAGATACTTGCGAAGGGAAAACTCCGCAAGCCGACTTGTAAGTCGGTGCCAGATTGCAGGTTCCAGCAGAGGAGGAACACGTGACTTCCAGAAATATAATATGCCCTACACGTACGGGACTAGTGATGACATGAGTAGTTGAGTAGTCTGAAGTCAATCCTCTGAAGCTCTCTTCTCTCTGGAGGGCAGACACGTGTTCCGAGAAGGTCAGTCGCGCCAGCGTGGCTGCCAGAGCAGAAACCCACGCAGAGCGCGTCGCTGCCTCACAAGAGCCGGGGCCAGTCCCGGAGGACGCACGCAAGGGCCCGTGAATACTCTCGGACCTTTCGACCTCAAAGGATTGTTGCCCCGGCGCGGCGCGGCGGCGCTCCGACCCATATCCGGGATACAATTTCCTCCTTTTCCATTTCGTTCTCAAAAGCGGATCTATGCGTGGAGCCTGCCACCCGGTTTTTGACGTACGTGCGTCTAATTTGAGAGGTGGTTCTTTTATAAAATAACAGGATTATTATGCAGCTAAATAAATGTAAGTTCAGATGAATTATATATGATGGAGAAGTTGTCATTGGTTCCTGACGGGCAACACTCAACACGTTGTATGGCGGATTGCCTATATCATTGGAGCCATTTTTACCATTAGCGTTCTCTCCAAGCAGGCAGTTTTTAAAACTTTTTGAGGTTATGTGAAGAATCTTCTGTGATGAAGTTACATTGACTTCAGATTCGCTTTCAGTGACTCCAAAAACATATAGGTAACATGATCTGACCCTTCGTTTACAAATGTCTTTAATTTTTCCTATTTTTTGAGGTTATGTCAAAAACCTGATGTGATGGGGTTAAATTAAGATTTTTTGTGTAGCCGTGTAATTAATCCATTTGCCTCTAAAGCAGAGATTTCCGTAGTTTTTTTATTTTTTTATTTTAATTTTTTTTAAATTTATTTATTTTTTTCGTCGTAGTCTGTATATCATCGCACTTTTATGCGCATTTTCAAGATTCGAATTGCTATCGTAAACACGAAGGGTCATTAATGTCATTCGAAAGCAGCGAGGGCACTGAAATTCGGCGGCGGGGTTATTAAAGAGCTTTGACTCACTACATACACATTTTTGGAAGTTCTATAAGAAGGCGGCACATTGTTTCCTATCTAGTTTGTAAGCTAGGCCGTAAGTAACCAATGCAAATATAATTTATGAATAAAAAAAGAAGAATGCCAGATCAGTACCATAACTTACGAGGTGCGGATCACACGCTATTTTTTTTTCTATCCTTGGCCCTTCTTCTCGTCCTACATACACATATGCATCCACTTCTTTTAGGATTGATGTAGTATTGATGTTGCATGGATTAGTCGACTTTACTTCCTTTCCGACGCAAGGCTTACGAATTATTTTTTTTTCCTTTAAAACAACCGACGACTGCAACGGATTTCAATCCGATAACTGCACTTCACTGTCCTTTTCACCACAATTACCGCGAAGGCCCAGAAACGTAGTTCCTCCATCCCCCTCCCCTACATTTTAAACAGCGCGCGCCTCTGGTGGCGGATGACGAGCGGGCGCTCTCGGGGAGGGGGGGGGTCGCGTTGTGGTGACGCGGCCCGACAGCTCAGCGGGGTCGCGATACGGATCATCCTCTGAACAAGCCTAATCCCAATCCCAAGCCTATGCTTGAAACTTCGTGGCCCCGTCGCGAGTGCGGGGGGGTGGCGGGGCTGGGCGACACCCACAACCCCTATGCTAGCAACATTTCGCGACCCAAGCTCCAAGCAGCGAAAATTGAAATTACACGCTCCGACTAAACAGTATCCGCGAAATGATGAAGTAGCGACGCGCCTCGCCGAAACGCATTAAAATTCACGAAGAGGAATGCTCTCCACCCTCTCATCAGCTTTGCATTATTATTATTAATAATTATTATTATTATTATTATATTATTATTATTATTATGTATTATTATATATTACTATATTACTATATTGTTATTGTTATTATTAATTATTATATTTTTTATATTATTATTGAAAGTTTTTCAAATTCACAACTAAAGGTGTTATGAGTCGGTTGCATATAAAATCTACTCCGGGTGCAACCGACTTCCGAAAGAGCAGATCTAGGGACTGTTGGTGCCACAACAATATGCGCAAATGTGGGCTGTTCCCAATAAAGAAATGTCTCGCGTTTCCGAGTCCTGCGTTTATCACCTGGCGAAGAAATTACGTCGGAGTGCCATTCCCCTCCGCGGGCAGGCAATAGGAGTAGCTGCACGAGCAGGTGGGGGCGGGAGAAAGGGGTAAACGGTTGTCGCCGATGACGAAAGCCTTGACAGTTGCAGTGGGCCTTTGCCGGTGTTTCAAATAGCGTGAGAGCCCATCTACGCCACGACGTAAATTTCCTTTCGTTTGGTTAATGTTGTTTTTTGATACCGCAATGGTGAAGTATTTAGTTTGTTCGAAAGGACTGCAGTGTGTTAAAAAGTTCAACTGACAGAGACATTGCGCAGATTTGCAACCAGAGAAACCCGCGAGATGAAGATCTGAATTTCTGAGAATTTACAGGTATCATCCAATCATGAGATGAGAAAAGAATTTTGCAGATAGAAGGATAAGGAAAAGGTACTAAAAATTAAGAAGATTTACAATCTCAAACTGTACCTGAAATAATTAAGCCTGGAGTCGAAATTCTCCCACGCTACCCTTCCCTGATGTCTACTTGTATATATTTGTTAACATTAATTACAAAGCATACAAAATCAGAAAACAGTTGTCACAAGACCACACATGTTTCTCGCCGCGCTGAATCCGAAGCTAGAATTGCGGCACCACCCTCCAGTTGTTATTTAAATCGCAAAAAACCACCGTGAAATGAATCGATATATTTGGCCCTTTTTGTAATTAAAAACTGGACGATGTTGGCACAATTCGGTCTTCGGTTTCAGAAACAACGCATCGACAGACGTAAAGAAATGTGTCTTGTCTTTGGATCTGACAACAACACCCGAAAACACAAAAATACAATTTCACGGTAGTTTTTCGCGATTTAAAAAACCGGACGGGGATGGCACAACTTTGGCTTCAGATTTGGATTCAGACCGTTGACATATACAGAAAAACATGCGTCAAGTCTTTGTGTCTGACTTTTTTGTATTTTTTTTGGGGTCCAGAACGAACTAAAATGGTTATATTACATAACATTGTATAAAATATCGAATTACAATGTTAAAACACTCTTCTCCAATAACGTGTTTGAAGAATGGAAGTGGAATTAATGGCTGCGATAGGATATTGTTTTGTATTATAAAACAATCTACGTTATATTTTTAAGTATTTCATATTTTAATAGAATCATAAAAATTTAAATAATAACGACCATTTAAAAACGTAATTATCGAGCGAACCTTTTTTCCTCTTCCGTACCATCATTGGAACACTGAGAGATTGAGAGATTATTAAGAAGGGATTATTTTATGCAGGCAGTTGCCTGGTTAAGATATAAATGAACTTCAGTTCAGCTATCAAAGGCCTGCCATAAGGATGCCAATGAGAGGTGTGTGCAAGGATGTAATGTACTTCCACCAGAAATTTTGAATTCCATCTCGTCCGGCTGATTTCTAGTAATGCAGGTTTAGCAATGTCTGTTTCAAGTCCTTCTGTGTAACTGTTGGTGTTTCAATACTTTTGGCCAAATGTTAATGATTCGTTTGGCAACCATGATGTTTGGGTGTTATATTTAAAAGGGAGTGCCATGTGTTTACTCCAGAATTGTTCAATTGACGCCAGAGAGAGCGGTGCACTGTTTGGAACTATTGAAGATACGGTGTGGTAGAAATGCTTCTGATTGAAAGAGAAGAGTCTATTTTATACTTTACAGCGGGACTTTTAGTAACAGCAGCACAGTTTGCGTGCAGTTGTACCTCCTTAAATGTATCAATCCCATTTTTTCTAGAATATTATTAATGATGTCAAGAAGTTGAAATGTGGTTTTGTAAGGGTGCATTCTTGATAGAAGTTCTCGACAATTGGGATCAGTCCCAAAAATACATGGAATTCTCCAATTCTCTTGTAATTTGAACTACAAGTTCTTTGATAGCTGTCTCTTTTCCTGCCGAAGGATCATTTGTTTGATTTGTGACTTGTCCCTTATTCTGTTCTTCTTCATTTAGTATTTCCTGAATAGGTACATTCAGGTACATCCTTAAAGTAATTCTGATGTTTCATCTCGAATAGAATTTTGTTCTAAAATGCTAATGACTAGTTTGCTGATAATTAATGTATTAGCCTTTCGTATATTTTTTTTCTAAATCTAACCAAGTCTGATCTTAACTTTGAAAAATCATGCGCTTTCCTGCGATAGATTGTCCGGTTTGTTCTGCATTTTTTCGCTATATCATACGCCCGTATCACAGTTATCTTTGTGTTGCCACTTGCGACGAGACTCTACAGAAGTCGTATTAGGGATTCTAGTCTTCAACAACGGAGACAAACTAACTGGTGCTGTAGTGACTTCTGTGCTTCGATGTTTGAAGCGTGATATTTCAGTAGCTAGTTCCGGAATTTACCGTAGAAGACGCTGGTCGTCCCGTAGCTCCTGCACTGGTGTTTCGCATACTCTCACACTCAGCACCAGCTCCAAGTACGTCCTGGCGCTCCCCAGGCAGCGCGACTTTTTGCGAGGTTTTATAACGCATAGTTTACTTCGTGCCTCCATCTCACTCAACGATGGGTTTACCTTTTACACCTACGGCCAGGTGTAATGGCTGCAACCCTCGTAACGTGGGTTATTGGTGCCGGCGTTGGCTCTTCACTTGGCTCTTCCGCCGCTGCCACAGCCTTAAGAGAAGAGTCCTGCAGTGATGTTCTCCGGCCCAGATAGCCTGTCTCATGTGTGACGCTAGGGTGTAGCCCTCCACGACCCCACCTCGTTCGCCAGTTCACCAACCTGCTTCCCGCTGGGATTGAAAGCAACTTCCTCTCAGGTAGCTCGGCTTATCAGGTCCACCGCGTGAAGGTGAACGGCTAGTCGAGAGGTAGAGGCTATGATCACTCCCTTGTTGAGTTACATCCCCATTTAGACCTCTATTATTATTATTATTATTATTATTATTATTATTATTATTATTATTATTACTATTATTATTACTATTATTATTATTATTAATAATAATAATAATAATAGTTTTTGTTCTTGATTCTTTAATATATATATTTTGAAATGTTCCTATTATTGAAATGTCATTGACAACATTAGCTGTAAATGCGAGAACGAGAAAAAAAGATTAAACGTCATGAAAAATATGCATTACTTCAATTTGTTGGTTGATTTACGAGTACGTTTAGGAATTGATTCGTTACATAATAAAAAGAAAACTGTTTAAAAAACGATGATGCTCAAAAAAGGGTTTAAAGTATATTTCTTACTTTGGCAAATATGATGAAGATGATGTTGATGCTGCTGATGATTAATGTTTTGTACTCGTTTCGTGTAGTATGTTGTTAACTTAATCAGACACGTCGGCATGAGTTACATATTTTTTCTTTAAACTTCTACTAGTGGATTCCTCCGTATTTTGTAAGCACTTCATTTTGCTGCCCATACAAATATCTCATTGCACGAATTTATTGCAAAAATTAGCATTTTTAGGAATACGTTTTTTTGTTTTCAAGAGAATGATTATAAAAGCCTACATGCATAAATTCTTCATAAGAATCACGCTTTTTGTGATCCTGAAAGTGTTGTAACGAAGCACACATTTTTCAATCAGAAACTGTAGCTATGTTATGCCTTTTCTTTTTACTTTGTTCGATTAGAATCGTCGCTAGATATTTGGTTACATCTGTTTTCATAACTGATTCAACTGGTTTCTTGCTTTAGTATTCATTAATATTACAAAATGGGGCGAACTCACACATTTTATATCTCGCCCACGCAAAGTTTCCTTTACGGGATGAAGTATGCATTTTAATGGAAGCAATTAATATATTTCATAAGAGTCGTCATTAGAGACAGCAAACGCATTAAACAGCATTCGAACACCACACCACTCGCAATTATATTATTATATCACCGCTAAAGTATGCATATGTTTTCCTAAAAACCATTAAAACGATTTAAATCCTCTTACGAACAAGGGGCACCGCCTACATCGCTGTCAGGCTCGCCAAGATGGCGGCGGGAGGAAGAAAGACGGTGCATTGTGTGGCGAAGCCCCCAAGCTCTTAACTGTCCGGAACGCGCAAAGCGGTAGGCAAAGGGCGCACGCGAGAGCACTCTGCCGGGCACGGAGTAAAAGTTACAATGTTCGCGGCGAGCCCGTGAATAATGAAGCATTCAGCCGAGTCCCAAGGCGTTGGTAGCGGCCGCCCCCGCATGACAATGATTGTCTTAATAAACATATCGAGCCCGGCGGCGCGGCGCGGCGCGGCGTGGGAGACAATGCGGGAGTAAATCATGCAATCTGCGCCAGTGGGAGCGCGCGTGGGAGGCGCGGGTCAACGCCACCCAGCCTGCAACGTACTTAGCCTTCAAAGGCGCCGCGGCGTTCTTAAGAGGGTCAAAGGACCTCTCGATGAGAAGGGTCAAAGGTCACCGCGGGTGGGTGGTGGTGGTTTTTGCGTGATGAGCTAATCGCTTACTAGTCGTCGCTAGTGTGTGTGTATGTGAGCTTGATGAAGTGCGTTTGGACGAGGATTGCGGTGTGAGTGAACGACTGTGAGGCTCGAGTGTGTGTCTGGATTACCGGTGTGGTTCAGTTTAAGCTTCGCTGTGTTTCTGCTTTGCCAAAATTCCCACCATTTTCTTTCATAATGTTTCTCAATTCTTTCACACTTCCTACTCTTAAACATTATGCCATATTTCTGTACGGGGTTTTTTCTGTGCTTGATTTATGTTTACTTGTTTTCTTTCTTTTTCTCGTTTGTTCTTCTTTTTTCTTCGAAAACAATACGATCATCACTGCGAAGCTTTTGAAGAAGGTGTCATATCAGGACAAGTTCTTATTTTTCAAAAAATACTCATATATCAAAAGGAGTCTAAAAAATATGTGACAGTACTATCACACTATTCAGGCTCAATATCTGTAAAATTGTAACGTTTTGATCATTTATATTTGAATTGTATTTTACTGCTAGATTTTAGGAAAGAAATTAAGAATTGAGTTTCGGAAAGATATTATTTAACTTCAAAATATAAATATTTCAATAAATAATCCACACTCAAGTACTAAATAACGTACTAAAACATGTAAGTTCAATTGAACGAATAGAATTTTTCTACGTTTCAAAAAAGGTTCTGGTTACCAATGTGCTCTAAAAGAGGTTATTGGAACCAATTTGGAAGATACCAAAATGTAAGTACTCCTTAAAAAGCAGGATTATTTATATCGAAGTTATCTTCAAAATGTTCCCGGTATATTTAATTATTCGTTGTTGGATCTACAAAATTTCGTCTTCTGCAAAATCTAAGATTTAAAAAAAAATTAGTATTAAGTCTCTACATTATTTTGGATAATCAATCTATGAAGCAGTGAGAATAATCAAATGTCTTCTGTGCGTTATATTTGACACTTCGCAGATCAGTAAGAGATAGGTCACAGATGTCACTTTTGAGTATTATTCTTTAAGTCGGCGAACTATTCTTCCCAGGATTTTGTTATTAATTTCCCCTTTTCTATGCGTTTCCAGAGCCTAATCAAGAAGTATACCACTCTGAGTCAATTGAAGATGTTGCACATGAGAAGTCCTGGCGAAGGCGATGACAGATCCTTGGCAACACATCTTTCGTCCTTACCTCTGAGAATGGAGTTCAAATCCCAATCAATCTATGTGGAAAACTCATGGAAACTCCTGGCAATTTTTCTCTCATCTTCTCGTTTTCTATTCTGCACAATCCACCATCGTTTCATCTACACAGCACATCTATAAGCAAATCATATCAATATCATCATTAATTAAAGAATTTCATCACAGATAACTCTTCATTCCTAAGATGCTAGGTATTAAGCGTAATAATAGAAGACAAATTTAAATCATAGTAAGGTCTCGATGATGTCAAAGAACACGGACTACTGAGTACAACGTTTATAAGTGTTGGGTCTGGGTTACGACGTTTTATGAGTGTTGGGTCTGTTTTTTCTCTGACATCTTCCTAGAAACCGCTCTTGGTTGCTCCCAACACTGGTTCATCAGTATTATTTTTTATCAATTTAACGATGCGTAGTAATTATGTCAGAGAGTCTTACTTAATGTGCGGGTTAAGTTAAGGGTTATAAGAATCGTGTCAATTTGAAAGTCAGTTTTCTCTAGCACCGCTGCTCACAACAGTCCATTGATCCACATCTTCGACATGGTTCCAGACTCATTGTGTTTGGTGAGGCCTGTTCAAGTGAATACATCAGGAGAGCACTCCCAACAGATTGTTAATTATAATTTATTTAATGTGTGTTCAAACAATAAGTGAACGAAGATACATTGTACCGAACCGTGAAATTGAATAATCCTTCGTGATGTCGCAGTTAATTGAGTACCGCCTACGAGTCTGTCTTCGTCTGGTTATTAATTAAAGAATGTTGATGAGGCAATGCCAATCGCCGACCTGCTGTGGGAATTATGAAGGAGAGTGTCCTGCGCACACCCTATTTGTCGATATAGGAAGACTGGAGCCGCTCTATTAAATTGGTTATTAAATGTTGCCTCATTGATTTTTGATTGTATTTATTTTCAAATGGATTTTATCTTCCTCATTCTTATCATAACTCATTAAAAAATCCATTCATGCACATGGTTCTTGATTTGATAGTTGTGACTTCCTTCGAATTTCTATAATAAATGCTGTTTCGGGTTATTCCTGTGAATTATATTTACATTTGATAAAAATGCATGAAATATATTTCTTACATTATCATTTTTCGTTACATTAAATGATGATTACGATTTGTCTAATTTTATTTTTAGTTTTATTCGTTTTATATGTTTCATTGTAATTTGGAAGTAAATCTAACTTCAATTGTTATTTTCTTGTTTCAGGTAAGTTGATGTACACGCTTTTCTCTCTTTACGGAGTTATTTAATGAGTATCAACAATATGGGTGAGTTTATATTTCTTGCAGAAATATTATTTAGTGTAGTTTGGAACGGTTGAATAATTTATTTGCAAATGCAGTTGAGATTTATCATATCGACGAATGTAGAGGATAATTCAAATTTTATTTTACAGTTTTATCAGTGATTTATAATATTATGAATATCCTATTAAGAGACTCACAAGATTGGTGATATGAATCAAACAATGTCAACATGTGTGTCACAACTGATTTCAAATTTTGACATACGACTAAACACGTGTTTTTAAACGCAATTTGTGGGCGATTGCCAAATATAGAACAATCTATTAAAAATTTTGTTCAAAATAAGATAGCAGTACAATCAGAAGGTTGGTAAGAGATTAGTCGGGGAGATGATATCCAAAATTACTTAGTAAACATAAAAATTAAGTAATTAAGCACTGAAAATTAAAAATGTAGAAAATAAAGTAAAGCTCTCCGTCAGAATGACGAACCAAACACTGATGAAGAGTGATGATTTGTTGAATATCAATAGGCTTCACTAGCTGCTGATTATGAAACAAAGTTAAAATAATGACTTTTTATATTTTAATATCAGCTTTTTAGGGGACCAGCTGTTAAACACAGTCCGGTACGCTAAAGTGTGACCAATTGAAGGAGTTGGTGCAACATAATAATAGCAATCCCTCATTTCACACGTTCAAAATTAATTTATCAGCAAACAAAACCACAAAAAACGATGATCCGAACTCTGCGCAAAGCCGCTTACTAATACTACTTTCGTCCGTATGTGTTCACATAGGTCTAGAAATCAAAACAGGTCTAGAACTACACACTACTTCTTCTACACATAGGTCTAGAAATCAGCAGGAAGTGTATATGATACGACGAATTTCCGAAGTAGTTTAATTCACCTATCAGCCGGTTAATGTTCACATTATCCTAAATAGGTGGATAATGTCAGCAGTAGGAAGAGCTTCAACCGATACTTCGGACCTAATCCCGATGAAGTGCATATTAGCTAACATGAGGTAGCGATGATAGGCGAAAATCATTTTGGTGACGAGGATTAGTAATTATGTGTTACACAGGAATTACTTTGCTGGTAGGCAGTTTCTGAGGATGGGAGACAGGGTGTGTAGTCTCAAGTTCCTCAATGTTCGTAATAAATTTCAATATATACGATAACCCTCACGTCACTATATACCTCAGATGACGATGCACCACGCGTTTTCTTCTTGGCAAAGAGACTCCAGACTCCTCGATTTTCCTAAGACATTCCAGAGTCTATACAGCCAATAATTTCAATGCATTTTACGCCAAAATACTCACTTCTCAAGAAATTACCAGGCGCACCACATCCTGACAATCACCTTACTTTATCCATCCCATCGTGCTTAAAGTCAACATTAGCCGATTGAAGTGAAAAATGACCCATTGATCGTCATTCATATCGGTTTAGGCATACCGTCTGGATAATGAATGTGGAATTAAACAATCGACGGATTAGCAATAATTCAGACTTCAGCAGTGACTTAAAAAGAGAAATGTCTGCATTTTCAAACATAATTTTTCTTGTGTCTAATAAAACGTACAAAAACGAAGGTCATTCCTATGTTGCACCAATCGCTAGCTCCCAACTAGAATAAAAAATTGATACCCATTACATTAATTCCTCAGTATATTTTGAGACCTTAATTAATCCCATAGGTGCTCGGTAAAATTTATATTCATATGTAATTAGATATAATTGTAATATTAGAATTTAAATTTGATATTAAGTCTGCCAAACATATGACGTAGATTAATTGGATTGTTGGTGAAGTAGATACCTTTTTTTATTTTGATAAATAAATAGAGATACTTGTCAGGTATCAATATTTTAATTCCACTAATGATCATTTCGATCGCGGCAGCGATCATCCTCAGAGCTTGCAGCTTCTGCAGAACTTTCTGCAGAACTTGTTTCGGACCCCAGAAGCTGCAAGCTCTGAGGATGATCGTACGCGATCGAAATGATCATTAGTAGAATTAAAATATTGATACCTGACAATATCTCTATTATTTATCAAAATATACGTAGAATATACAAGACTGAACTTGTACATTCTCTCATTAATTACTATATATTTAAAAAATCTAATTAAAAATCCAGAACGGCAGTCACTGTCAGTCTCATAGGTGATTGTGTTAGCGTAATGTTATGTTCGTTATATTTACCTACATATCTACGTGAGATTTGTTTACTTAGCAAGAAATATATTTTTTAAAATTAATTTAGAAACTGATTAATTAATGTTAGACAACTGTATTCGAATGGCAGCCACTACCTACTGTCCACACCAGTAAAACGTCATGATCAAAATGAGTGGCATTCTTATCAAAGTAAATAAGTCTTATGAAAACTCTGTCCTTACAGCTCTCTACACATAATTACTCGATATTATCAGCAATTCCACTTCAACTTTATCTCTGATTTACAGTTTTATTAAAATTGATTTCAAATATATTGGAAATGTAGGCCTATAGACAAATGAATGTTTGAAAAAATCCTAATTTGTCTTGGTTTCTTTTAGTAGCTCGTAGAAGGATTACCTAGTGGTGTTAAACCAGCACGTAGGTTCTCGCCAGTATTTTAACGCAAAATTACGCGAAAAGCCGCGACATCAGCGAGATCGATTTGAGAATATCAATTTTTCGAAAATATGCTGAACGGTTAGCCGATAGCGTTGTTCACAGATGCACAGACAGACAGACGGACAGACGTTTTGCCGTAAATGGATTTTCCGCTATCAAGGACATACAAACCTGGATTCTGGCTACACCACGTGATACAGGATCCCCCCCCCCTAAATTTGGTAATTGAATTTATCCCATTTATCGATACCAGGGCTCGGTAATAAGAGTTTTTCTGCCAAAAATTCGCCGTTTTTTCGCGCAGTATTACATACCTTTCTCTCTACTCCGTAGCGATAAAGTAAAAAACGGTACGTTTGCTCAGAACCTTCTGTGGCGTCATATCAGTCGCTTTGTACAAACGCGACAAAATATTAGCCACGTGCATTTCATGCTCATGGACAGCGCTGGTTGGAAGAGACGCCGGGCTGAACACTGGCAAACCTAGGGAGCGGAAGGGAAGGGGTGTCGTGTCGTGGGTGGCCACTTGTGAACCCCGTAGACCACTTGGGGCGAACTTGGGAACCCCGTAGACAGGCTAGCTGTGGAAACGTGTCGGCGGAAACAGCGAGATGACACAGTTCCGTCAGCCGGTCCAGAAGGTAATATAAACGGACCCCGGACCTAAACTCCTCCTTCTGATTCTTGGGCGCGTCGGTGAGACGTCGTGTGGGTTGTGCGCGGCGCTTGGCATTCAATGCATAGGCATACTGGAGGCAGGGCAACTGAAGCGGCGTGCTACGTCGAGACGTTTAGAGGGTACGGCACTCGCTTGGTTGCTCACTGGAGGCTACTGGTGCATACACACTGAATTAAGAATAACGTAATATCAGGCCCAGCGGTGGTGGTAACCAGGAGCATTCCTTCCTAGAAACTGGGTCAATATTGTTTTTTTTTTAATTATTGTACATAGTACTTCAGTGTGTTTGGAGCATTTTTTCAAATAATATATCATGATTTACAAACCGTTCACGTGATTTATTACCCCGGCGAAGACGCCACACTTCTTACGTTTGGCGGCCATTGCTCTAAAGCGTCCGACGGCGGATGTTTCGCCTCGCGCGGGGATTCCCCGTTTGTCGCCGGATGACGATGTCCGTCCCTGGAAGTGCGCGGGCGCCCCATACTGCCGGGTCAAGGCCTCGGCACAGCACGGCACGGCACGTCGCACTCCTGCCAGGTGTCTCCGATCGTGTCGCGCGGGCCAACCCCGAATTCCTGCGCGATGAGTTTTAGGTGACAGAATGTGGACATCGCTCCTTGGCCGAGTTGGACTTGTGAAAGAGGGATCTCTCTTTTGATGAAGAATTGCTTCAGAGAAACGAGGTGTGACGCAATGATCTACACGTGAATCAACATTTATGCCGTAAATGATGTTGATGCTCACGTGAAAGCACTTGTCGGTGTCTTTCGCTAGCCTTAAACTTTCTTCTGGAGAGTGAACTTCAGACCATTCATAAACATTTCGAAATCAGAACATTTATTGTATTTCGCTATAGTATTATGTATAGGGGAATCTTCGCTTTTCGAGTGTTAAAAGAAACAGCAAATACGAAGTATTTCTTTCGTTTACCGTTTTCGCTATTTTTATTCCGAATTAAGACATTTTTCTGGTAATTTTTCGTTGTTTGTTAATGATGTACGTAATATTTATTTCGTAATAATGTCCGTTAATATATCTACACAAAACGACCCCATAGAGAAATGAAAAGATAATCTTAATGGGACAAGGGGAGAAATGGGACAATGGGACAAATGGAACGAGGGGATGCCCTAAAAATATCAAAAATTACAACAACTTTTTTAAGTAGTCATTCGCTTCCAGTAAAAATTTTCTAGTATGCTAAAAACTTGGCCTTCTTATAAATGTCGCGTCTGAAGCAAGAATCGTATAATTTGAAATGGAATTGCACTCCTACGTATTAAAAGCGAAGACATTTCTTATTTAATTTTTTTTTATAAAACGATGGTATTGCGAAAAGTATTGAACAACACACGGCGAATATTACAAACACACGGCGAATATTAATAGACCTAGTTGGTGATAAACCTGGCTGTCACCTCACTTTACAAACTCTTTTTAGATGTTTATTAGACTAAGGACGTTAATAACTATAACATTCGTTGATTGAACCGTATTGCCAGATCTTTAAATGATATACGCCGCGTGATTTGTAATAAAACCTTAGAAAAACAAAGATATGACTGCCATACTGCAGTAGGACAAGAAAGTTATTGATTTGATTATTATCAAAACTTCTTCCTTTGGCATTGTCTCTATTCCACCTTAACCTCAACACCTCTTAATTGTGTCCCTGGAACTTCTGTATCGTTTCATTTCGTGCAGGAGAATTCTTCACGCGCTCATAGGTCACTTCTCAACTTACATTTTAAATCAAATTATTATTTACTGTGCGAGTCTCCTGGTGCTGTAGAAAAGTCAGGATCACGCATGATGCAAATTAAGTTTCATAGAAACGGAGACATGATAACTAAGTAAATGCCTACTACTTCGATAATATTAGAACTAGAATCAGATCTGCAAAGCGACAACACAGGTCATCTTTGTACTTCGTGTTGCCATGTTGGAGATCACAACACGTACGCAACCTTTCGTTCCACCCGAAAACACCTTGCTCCCGACTGTCTGCGCGCAGCTCATCGTATCGCCCATTGTACTGCCATTGTTACGTTTCGCGCTGCTCCACTCATCGCAATTCTCACTTGAGGGCCGCTGGCGTTCCGCGATTGTGCACTACCCATAACCCCGACCCGGTCACTGCGCTGCGTTTACAACAACCAAACGTCCGCCACCACGCCCCGCCCAATCTGGCCTCGCCGCGCACGTAACGCCACCTCTCCGCCCCACCGCGTTGCGTTCTGCGACGGCCCGCTCCGCCACCCCGCCCCGCCCCGCTCCGTCCCGCTCCGCC
>BOPP01000003.1:18973996-18998672 GCA_017312745.1 Gryllus bimaculatus
ATAGTAATGTACTTTCTGTGCTTGGGTACATCATTTGTAAACTTTTCTACATTTTCTAAGAAAGGGTAAAAAGAATAAAACTTTGCATACTTGTGATCAATTTCACAAGTGTCTCATTTTTCACATGACTTGCAAAATATTTGCCGTCGTTCATTTGTTACCAGAATACAAACGCACTTGTTAGTTTACCACACACCTTCTACTTCGTGACAGCATTCTTTACGAAACTAAGAACAGCGATTCGATTACGAGGCAAATCGAAACATTGTTCTTCCCCACATAATGGGAAACCGTTGTCTGTACAAGGCAGCCATCTTGTATAGCCGCATTCTGCGCAGGCTTTTGTTTGCGTTCTCGAGTTTTTGCCAACAACCGCCGTCACTGCCGAAGCCTGGCGTCTCACGCGTTGACGCTAAATAGAGATATTAGGGCTGTTTCATCCGTCAACGAAATTAATTAAAGTTTTGACACATTCAATTGACGACGGGTAGCAACAATACCGAGAAGATGCAGTTAATATCGTCTTCCCACACCCGCCATGCAATAACTCAGGGCGTAATTTTCGTGACGACAAAGGCGGCGCTCATTCGGTCTCTTGTTAGACTGGTTGTAATTACGAATCTCGCCGCAGGCGGCGCCACAGTCGTCCGGCTACAGCGTTGCCAAGCGACGCAGTCATCATCATTATCATTACGCTCCGCCCGACTTCGACGCTCACGTGCGCTTTGCTTGCTAGGGGCCTTTTTTAGGTTAAATTGGACGAGGGCTCGCTAGAACGATTGCAGCTCGGTTGCTCCAGGCACCTTCATCGCTGGCTAATTCAATTATGCGGATGATGCACTGCTGCCTTAAGACGACAGCGCTACGAGCGAAGAAAATTAAAACTAGAAGGCGATCCCCTTTTAAAACAAGCTTTGCCGGAGAGGAAAAAACTTTTATCATAGAAGTTTTAACGAAAGCAAACTCGATTTCTGCACATTTCTTTCAACTCTGATAATGGCCTATGCTGTAATATTTTCCTTGTCCTTGCTAATAATTTTCAAAACTAAGTTTCTGATCTCTTTATTCACTATGTGTTTATAATTCAACATACATCTCATAAATAATTATTCAAAAATGTAACTTCATTAAAAATTAAAATATCAGCTACACTGATAATTACTATATGGATTGGAGCATAACATATGATCAAATAAATTTGTAATACATTGAAATTGTAAAATTCATCACAGTATTTAATTTATAACTATACGGCAGAACTATAAGAATTTAGAATGATAGATATTTATAACATTTCTAATGCAATTTGAAAAGCAAAGTATCCAATAAAAGTGTAAGAAATAAGTTCTCATATATTTTTCAATGACCCTTGATTGATATTCTAGTGAGTATTTGAGTAGTGTTTATCATTAATAAGAAATAGCAATTAATACTATGCAATCCACATTTCATTTGTCATCTGCTTTTATTAGATGTTTCGCTTTGAATTTTACTCCCATACTTATTCCGTGATATTACTTTAGAAAGTAAAGAGAAGTCTGTTTTCCCGGAGAACAATAATTGATTTTAATTTCTTCTTTACGCAGAAGAGAAAATCTTTACGGTAGAATACTCGTAATGAGTCCCTTCACTGGCTCTTTCCTCTGAAGTTAATGAAGTTAGCGACGTTCCTGAAGTACTCCCAATCTGGTCTCAGTTTGTTGTCGGAATTGTCAATCAGATTTCAAGGACTTAATCAATATGTTCATTTATTCTTCTATCATTTTTAGCTTCCTTCTATATTATTGAATTTGGGTTGCAGCAAATCAAATGATTGTAGAACGACATGAGAAAATAATGTTTGAATTTTTGTGGGTCTGCAATATTTCAGTTGGAAAGTTGTGTATACGCCCTCAATGACTCTCATTTCTTTTCGACTTTGTCAGAGATGATGGTGGATCTAGCCTTTTCGGTCATGTTTTTTTTTTTTTTTTAGTTTTAGTGATAAAAATTTTAAATTATTTATACTCTCTAATTTAACATTAATTTAAAGTTTGTCATCACCAGAAAAGCATTTCGGTTCACGTATGTTCAAAATTTGGATCCAAAATTTTGAATGTACTATATACAGGAGAATTTTTCTCCTGATATATTTTTTCTTTCAGATCTTTCATCAATAAACCCAACAAAATATTCATTCATTTGGACCACGAACTCGGCCGATTCATTTACTCGTCAGTGGTCAGCTGACACTCACAATGAACTAAATAAACCGCGACTCTTCAAAGACCTCGAAGTCAACCTCCGAGAATTGATTTTGATACTCTTATACAGCTTACGTCAGAAACTAGTTTTGACATCTATAAAAAGAATAGCGAGCTGATTCTAAGAACATGTCATCATGCAACAATGAAAGATAAAATTCATCTATCACATTATATCGATCCGCTTAATTAGCATATTTTTCGTCGATTATTGAAAGACATTGTTGTAACACTGAACAAATCGAAATATGTTTTTTTAAGCAACAAATTAATACTAAAAATAATTTAGTAAACAAAATTTGCACAAAATAAATTACAAATATATTAACGCTTTTAAGTTAAAAAAACGTTTCCACTAAAATGTTTACTGAATCCCCTGTAGTTTTAAGAGTAAACCCACTTCCTAATTAATTGTGTTTCATCTTTCGTTAGAAGTGTTGTGTTTGCAGCGATTCTAATGCATATCGAAGGTATTTTTATATTTTCTGGTTGTGGTTCTTTGTTATTTACATTTTCATCTGATTCTTCTACTTTTTTCTGACATTGAATATCAATTTATTGGAGTAGAATATTTAATTGCACAATTGTTTAGCATTCTGCGCTTTGCGTCAGTGTAATCACTTACTTTTTTTGGTCGTCAGAGTAATCACTATCGATGAGGGTTTGTAAGGACTGGATTATTGCCCGGAGGGTTGATGGGTCGACGTCATGCGCCATTCACTACCACTGTAGGTTCGCACTGCTCCGCTCTGCTCGCGCTGAGCGAGGAATGACATAGCTACTGTGGATTTTCCGTCTTTCGACCGGGATCGAACCCGCGCACTGGGGGTTCAGAGTCCAGTGAGCTAACTCCTCACCCACCGTGGGCCCTAATTGGAGGAGGTGCGCTCCCGACCCTGCCGTGAGGCGCGGGCGCGGGAGGAGGCGCGCGCGAAGGTCGTCAGTGGGCGGGGGAGCTTTCGAGCTTCCACATTTCGGCAGCGGAGCACGAAGTGCCGGCCGGCCGGCCGACCTGCCGGGCCAAGGCGGTATTCAGGACGCGTGGGGTCGGATTGACACACTGTGTAGACGTTTGCGTTATGGGCGCTATACAAGGAGAAACGGATAACATATCCCACTTTGGAACCAATCTAAACTGTTTAAATTATGATTGTGCTGAAGAACGAAATTAGATTACTCTCTACTTTCAACAATGAAGTGCAAGTTGGAAAATAATAAAAAATCTTCTGTTTCCTCCAAGAGCTATGAAGATCTATCTCATAATCGTTTCACTTGCTTGATATTATCAGAAACCGTTATGTTACAGTACATCTAATTTTTTGTTTTATTGATCTTGCTGACATTCACTGAGCCAATTGAAGTACACGCCAATCTTTGGACCATGGGGTTGTGACATACTTGAAAACTAAAGTACACTAGTATTTCCAATCCGAACACGAAGCATTTTTATTATCGTATTGGAAAATTTGGAAGTTCCAGTTACAAAGACCAATAAGACAGGCTTTCGGGATACAGGGAACTCAAATTGATTGGCGGTAGATCTATCTGCTGTTTCTAGTTATAAATGCGTAGGATTACCATACGTTCTCTTTTCCCTGGACACACACATTCTCTTTTTGGAGTAAGAAAAACTGTCCGGATGTATTTTACAAGAAATTAGGAAGCACACCCTTTTTTCATTAGAAAAGGAGTACTACAAATTTGAAATGCCACCTAGACTTATGATGTACGAAGGATACTGCACTTTTTTCAATTTTTTTGACTCCCCAACATCATAGCATATCATTGTTGTATAAATAAATAACATTTCGCCTAACACCCGCCTGAATCCATATATCAGCTATATTTACATTTTCTCCACGAAATGCGACTGTGCTGCCATCTGCTGGTACAATATATTGTACAACGTATTGTATGATAGTTCTGGTTGTAGATTATGTTCTCTGTGGTATTAATACTATTCTGCTGGCATGAGGAGTTAATACTGCTCAATGCTGTTTATATTTTGAGCAGAATGGCAAAAAACTTATTTAATAACATTTTTAAAAGTTCAAAGGGTTTTTACAAAGTTCAAAGCAAAGTTTTAGTTATTGATGGAGATTTCATCATCCACTACATACTTCTGGTATGATAGTGGAAAAGACAATAATGATAATGAAGTAGGCATATTGTGTTATTGTCAAAGTGACGATAATGATAGAAGTATTTATTTTGCCAATGTAAGTAAGTTTGTTTAAAAAAAAGTAGAATTATTATATTAAAAATTTTTATATAATGTGTCCTCTTTTTTATATGAAATGTCCTTTCTTCCATAATGGAAGAACGGGAACCCTATAAATGCATATAATTGATAGTGTCAGTGACGTTTTCTTTGGGAAAGAAATCGCGTGTCATCGACCAAGGAAATAAAAACAACATTCTTCCTTTGAGTTCATTTAGATTTATGTCCATTTATTCAGTCTTCAGTGGGATCGGCAGCAGCGCGACCATGCAACGCAGGAGGTGCGCGGGCGCAGCTGAGCTCGTGGGAGAATGGCACCAGCGCCTTCAGGACGGATCGAGTCCCCACGCACGTACAGAGCGTTTCCATTCAACGACTTGCTAGTGAGCGAGCGATCGTGATTGTGATGTTCTGCGTTGCGCATTGCTGCCTTCAAAGACAGTCATTTAATTAATGTTTGTTTGTTTTTATGGTAAAAAAGTGGTACAGTAGTTTTTAAATAATTGGTTTTCTTCCCTTTCGTACACATAAAAGAAACGAGTAATTGATGACGGGTGACCATGTTCTAACCTGGATAATATTTCAGAATTTACTTTTGTAAAACGACCACCGAACATTTGAAACCCGTCAAACAGGTATTGTTTAATATTTTAAAAATGTATTCTTCCCATTTTTGCAACAGAAACTGTCACACTTCATTTTCCAACTACCTTTCCTCCAGCCTTCCAATCTTTTAATTTAAAATAAATAAAGGATTTTGTTTATAAAATTTAATTTTACTCTAAGTATATTTACAAAAAGAGTAGTGTGGGGTTTAATACTTTCTTTCACTGTCAACGCCATAGCTCCAGAGTGACGAGACGCTACAGGTTAATGTAACTTAAAAGTGCATTCAAATAATGTTGCACTCCGCGTGCTTGTGAACAAAGTACTTAAGTCGACAGGAGAAAGGATGTGAAACAAAATTAGTATTTTTTTAATACTGCACAAATACATGTCGAGCTCAAAGGCGGAAAAGAAGATTCATTATTTCTAGTATTTGTAAATTAAAAGTGTATACAATTATATAACAATCAGGGTGTACGTACTGGAAGTGAAAGAGAATGAATCAATTTTGAAATATTGAGAAATTAAAAATATCGGGGTGCGAGTTAGTTATTTGCTGAGCCGTTTTGAAAAATAAAATTAAATTGTATTAATTATTTTGTAGAAAATTGTCAAAGAATTTTAAAAACAAAACATTTAAAGTAATTGTTTGCACTATCCAGAGTGCACTAACCACTTGAGACTAAGAGCTTTGCGCTAAGAGCGTGAGCGAGGGGTTCTACCGCGTAGTGCGATGCGTAGCGCCGTCGTTGTTCATGGTTGTTCACTTTCATTATCGTAAGTGATTCACGCCAAAAGGAGGGCCGCGATCTGAGTCATTCAGTTTAGCTTTTTGATTTTCTTGGGTGTCCACAGTTTATTAAATCGAAATATTTATTTTTCTATATTGTAAATAGAAACCCATCACCTGTTATATTTGATTGTTGAAACAAAGAAACATCGTAATGACTTGTCATGTCGGCAATGATTTTATTAAGGCTTGAATGTCTTGAATGAATGAAATGTAATGGAATATGGAACAATTTGTTGGGATCCGTACAAAATTATGCAGTGTAAAAATTTAGAAAGAATTCAGCGTAGGGCAGCTAAATGTACTGTCAGGGACACGAAAATGGCAAAATGGGATTCACTCGAAAATAGACGATCGGTAGCCAGGCTCTGCGCTTTATATAAAGCTTATAGCGGTCGTCCAGCTTGGAAATAAATTAATCGGCGGCTAAGTATTCCTACATACATCAGTAGGATCACAAACCCGAAATAAATTTAAGACCGCAGAGAACAGATGTGGGAAAATTTTCAAATACACTCCATCCTCATTTAAACTTACGTAGACCGGTGGATGAAATATTCGCAGCCCGTCTGTGACAACTTTGAGGTGAGTCGAAACATTCACTGGCTGCTTGAAATGTTGAATGGGCGGTCGGTGTGACCATGGTGTTCTGCGAGCAATTCGAAGGAGGTAACGAAATGTCCGGGCAATGGACAACGCGAGATGCTTCCTTTCTCGATCAGCCCTCGCGTCAAATCCTAGATCCGGGGATAGGTTGATCCTCTATCCCTCATAATCATGACTCGGATTCTGATGGCATAAAAATTCATTGAAAATTACCCGTAAAAAGTGTTGAAAATTAGAGGAAAATTACCTGAAAAACTTAAAAATAAGGGAAAATTCCCTCATTAAAATAAGCATAAATGCGAATGAAAATATTTACTTATTCAATAAATTTTACAAATTTAAATATTTATTTATATAAAATTATGTTTATTATAAAGTCTTCATTTGAGGAAGAAATTTAATCCTTAGCTCCGATCTCCCGTCTGTCGGTTAACGAAGTAAGTTAACTAAGATCCGTGTAATTTTCAGAGTTTGAAAAACAGAGTTCATTGCAGAAGTGAATTTCGTCATGAACTGATGATGCAATGAAAACTTGGTTTTAGTGAGTCATTGTAAATTCATGAAACATTCACTAACCAAAGGACACAAAAAAGGGGAAAAATGCATAAAAATGACACAATAGTACAAAAATAATCAAAAAATAAAAAAATGCCAAAAAGTGACCGAATACCTATTCATTTCTATCACCTATATGTCGTGATAATAATTCCTTTACAAGTTAGCTACGTCCACAACGCACCAATGAAAAGATGACATGTCATCAGAATCCGAGCCCTGCTCGAGACCCCCCCCCCTGAGCTAGAGGGCGTATGAAAGCCAATCCGCCGGCTTATCTGGAGGAAGCGCTGCCCGAGCCGTAAGCAGGCCCCGGCGGGAAGGGAGGGGGCGGCGGCGGCGGCCGTGTTCCTCGCGGGGCGCGATTTGTCTGCGCGACGGCGCAGGCGGGCGCCACGCGGCCCGCGCCACGCCCCCTGAGCGCGCAGATTAATCTCCCGGGCCTGCGCCAACGCCCTCGCCAGTGCTCGCCGACGGCCCCCCCTTCGGTTGTCCCCATTGGAACTGGCGTCACCGACTCCACGATGATCCTTACTTTGCGCCCGCCTCCCTCGGCTGGCGACATTGCAACCATCGCCACCATGAGTATCACATCACGTACCTAGACACTAACTTTCACTATTATTTTCCCCACGTACCTTCCCTTGCAAACTTTAATCCCAACTATACCACAATACAGAAAACCGATGTCCCTACAATGTATTCCTAAAAACCTTATCCGAATTGGAACGTGAGTAGAGGACCCAATAGGGCATCCTCAACCATATGTTAGATTTAAGTTTCAGAAGTAACTTTTGGGTATAAGTTAGCACGTAAGACTCTCAGACATACGTAAAATTAATAGTTAAACAGACCAACATAAATCTCCAAGAGGATCTTCATTTTGCGACTGCCTTTGTCAGTTCTGGCTTTGCAGCCGCCATCACAGCCTCCTTCAAAAACTTTGCCTCTTCTCTCTGCCATGACAACCGTAATCAACGACACTACCGCCGTCGTCACCTCCAGGGTCTCGCCATTCCTGCCATTGTTGTCGCCATCGTCATCTCCTGGATGATTCCCGCTGAACCTGCACCGCAATAGACCGTCTCCATCTCCTCAACTCCTCACTCAATATCACTCCATCCACTCCTCTCCTCACTCAATATCATAATATCCTGTAACCGACTAACACAATCAATGTACCCGTTTGTGGGGTGACCTCTGTGTCAAAATAGAAGGGGCCGAAGGCTGCGACTCAACTCCCATGCCCTCATAACACGACTCAGATGTATTCACTTAATGATTGCAACTATGTTGGCTTCTCACTCCGTATCACATTTTGAGTCATTATCCCATCCTCATTAACGAATTTCTCATCTTTGCTAATCCCTCTTCATTATTGCCACTACCATCCATCTAGTGGTAGGCAAGGGCAAATCTGACCATCGAACATGATCTACCCAGGAAAGGGGAGGATATAAAAGTATGTCTTCGTTCACGCTCGGGTGCTGAAGCCCAAAATAAAATTATTTATTTAAATTTTAAGACAACTTTTTAAAATAAATCTTTACATGAATGATAATAATTAATGTGATGTGTTGCGATTGGGACGACCATGAAAAAACACCTTGAAGTTTTCCACATATGTACAACGATCATATTGCTTTTCATTCAGTTCTTATTTCTATGCATTTTTTCGGCTCTTCAAACTGTTTCATTTCATATTTGGCATCCACTGTTTTCGTACCAGCAAATTCTTTGCGTCATTCAAGCTTCCTCAGTTTTTTCATACAGCAAAAGTTTCCTCGTCTATTGATTTTTTATGTTTCTGTCCTTCATCTTCAGTAAAATTGAAGCTAAAATTTTATATTTGAAACCAGTGGCTCCCCTGTTTGCTTATTCAATCTTTAATAACTATTTTCAATATAAATTATTTATTTTTATCCTCTTCCTCCTACTTCCCTTCAATTTTGTCAGTGCCTCTCTCCTACTTCCCGGTCGCCGTTGCAATCTTCTGTATATTACCACCCGCCTTCGGCCTCTGTGCTGCTGTTCCGTCGTTGAGTATCGCGTAGCTTCGTTAGAGGAAGCTCCAGTTACAAGGCGACCTCCCTGGTAATTTGTCTAAAGAACTCGCAATCTTCCCTTGCCACATTTTGTTAAGGAAGAGCAGTAATTCTTCACGAAAATCCCGCAGATGGTAGATTGGCTACGGTAAACCTTGTTGAACCACTTAAAATTCAGCCACTCGAAACTGCGCCCTGCTAACTTTGTAAATAATTTTAAAAGAATTGTACGCTGTTGTTGAGGAAGTGACACAACTATTTTTTTGGTCTACTTTGGCTCGTAATATTGACTTGGTGTTTCGTGTGTCGATATATTTATGCCTATGTATTCATAAAGTTTTATAGGCGGCTATTCAAATTGCTGTAACTTTTTAATTAAACGGGTCAACAGAATTTATACTTACTTTATAGACTTGGTTAATATTGCATAAGCTATTTTGAGGAAATAAGAAATTCCATATATGACAACATCTGGGTGGATAAATATTTACAGTATCGAAAGTTCACTTTTTTTCATCCACTCTTTAAACGTTACGTGAGATTAAGTCATTTATATTCATAGGAAACGCGTACATTTCATCCATCGAACGAAAAAACTTGAGGCACAGGGAACTATTAATTTCTGCCAATCTGAATTGATGTTTCCGAATCTTGTAGAACGATGCATTAAGAGACAAGTCGTGCGGCAAGACCTTGCGTAGGTAAAGGAAGAAAGTCAAGCCTCACTGAAGGTGTGGAAACGTCGGTCATTTGACAGTTTACATATGACCACGTACTGAAAAGGAGAACCTCGCACAGGAGCTCGGAGAGCTTTGAATATGTCGCAGACAGACGGTGAACCGTCACTCGCAACCCGCATTCGACCACGTTGAACGTCAAACAGAAGTCGACATAACACTCTAAATCCAATAAAGCTGGCGGTATCAACTTACTTACGGACGCGGCGCGAAACTGTATAACAGTTGAAATCGTCGCTTCTTAACAGAGAAACAGGTCCAATTAGCATACAGATGGCGCAGCGCAGCGCTGTGCACGAGTGGGCGAAAGACGCAAAAAGAAAAAAAAGAAGGGAGGGCAGCGTTTAAAAAAACTTCGGTGGCACTCTAGAGTGGGGCCATGCTTTTGCTCCCGGAGCTGCCGTTGCGCGGAACCGACGAAAAGGTTTGGAACGGAGAGAGCAGCACTTCCGCTTATCCTCGCGTTTCTGCTAGAGAATCAGCAGGAAGTTTCTTGACGATTTTCAACTTAAATATTCATAGAGAAACGCTATCATCTAGATGTGTTATATCTGGTCTAAACGCTGGACATCATGGAACTCTTATTAAGAACTAGTTAGGGATTATATCTGACCTCTATTTTAACCTGGAATGTAAGAGCCAAAAATATTAAAAATTCAGCATGTAGATGAAGTCAGCATGTAGTGAATTAGTAGATGAATAGATCACACTCTGATAACACCTGATCAGTGTTTCTTGACGTATTTTTTTTAACCAACAGGAACTTGGTGGAAAATGAAGGGCCTAATTCCAAAGTGACGTATCGTCATGAAACACAAGTTGTCAATCATAGAAACTACTCACATTTAACCTGAGAGTTCAAGATACGATTAAACGGTTTTCTAATGCCGTTTCACATAGGTGTAACTCCTTTTTTATAACAATATTTTGCAAGATGATGAAGAACGTCTTAAGATATTGATTCGTAAATCTAGAAAAGAAACAGAAATAGAGATTTGTCTCTTTGTAAATAAGCTCTTCGTATTTACTAGGCTGTCCGGGTGACGCCGCGTCCATGGCGAAGGTGCCGACGTTTCGGTCGCCATTCTGCGACCTTCCTCAGGGCGTAATGCTGGGCGTAATTCCTCAGGGCGTAAGGGTCGCAGAATGGCGACCGAAACGTCGGCACTTTCGCCATGGACGCGGCGTCACACGGACAGCCTATAAAATACTGACTCCGGCCGCGGAAGCCTATGCTCTCAAGTTCTTCGTTTGATTACAGGCATTCCTTATTTATGTGGCCTCTTTCGTACACATTTGTTTTTAATTTAGAAAATACTGGTGATTGCTTACAATTAATGCCTTAGGGTCCTTCAAATTTCAACATCTTGTAGTTCAATTAAAGTGTGAGAAAAATCCTGAGTGTGTACAGAGCTCGTATGCGCTCCTGTGCGAAGTTGCAGTGACCGCGGACGCACACCATTTCGAGTGCCCTGTGGCCGTTTGCGATTCAGCTCGTCGCGCCAGTTGCATGCACGCGGCGCCGCGCCGGGGGGTGCGCGTGTCGAAAGCGCGGCTTGGGGCCAGGATGCTGGCGAAACGCGCGTTGGCGGCGGCGGCGGCGGCGGCGCCTAAGCGCGTCAGGCGGCGTTACGGCGCAGGACGTCCTCTGCCTCACCTGGATCACACACGCGCAACGCCCGGGCCGCCAGTGGCAGAGGGGATCGGGCCACGCCCCCCCCCAAAAGGCCTAGAGTTTCCGTTTGGTACCTTATTTTATTCGAAAAAAAATGCTTTAAACAGATATTTATGTTAGAATTATGGAAGAGATTCTCTCGAAATCATGTGGAAATTATGTACATCGTTCAATATTTCTTAATTATAAAAGAATTATATACTATTTTTTTAAATGTATAGTATATGTACAGTATAAAAATAATATCCAATATAATAATATATATTTATTATTTAATAAAAATCTATGATGGTCCCCTCCAAAATAAGTAGCTGGATCCGCCCTGCGGGCCTTCGCCTACATTTCCACCATTGGCAGCGCCCTCCTGCACTACACCACCATCGCAGATCACCTTTTTGCCAAAAATCTCTTTGATCAGCTTCCGTGATGGTTGCAAATGCGTCGTCACCAGTGATCAGCTTTACTAGGCAGCAGCTAATGGCACACGCATGTCCGCTGCGATCACTGCCAATGCCACCGGATTCACGGCCTCTGTCACCAACCTGCCCCGCTTGCCATCGTTTTCAGCCGTGCCCAGCCTAAAACAGCAAGGAGGCATCTAAGTATCTGGGCCCCCTTCCGGGTCTCCTTGCGTACTAAGCTTTTATATTTTTCTACATATGGCATATTTTACTAGTAAATAAAAAAATCAATGATAATGTCTTTATAACTTTGATGATATAATTAAATAATATTGATTCATGTTGAACTATGTACAAAATTTCCACATGATTTCAAGAGAATCTCTTCAGAATGTCGAGTATCAATTCTCCAAATTATCGGCTTAAAAAGGTGAAAATAAAAAATCGATCATATTTACGGAAATAAAATGTTTTATTACGCAGGACTACGGCTCTTTCCAAATTTTCAGGAAGTGGGGCACGTCCCCCTGTCTTCACTCTGCCCACGCCAATGGCGTCGTCTCTAATGAGGAATTCTGCAGCTCACTTCATTACGTCTAGTATCCCCTTCACCATTTCATTTCCTTCCGCATTCTGTTAATACTTTTAATATTAATACTTGGGATTAATTTACAAAGAGAGTCATAGAGCAGCAAGTATGCACTATAAGCACTTATAATACATGGCTTCCCTTTGTGAATTTTGAGACGTTACTACAGTATTTAGGAGGAAGAGGAAAATTAATACAGCTTTATTCCAAGGAGGAACAAAAGACGAAGAGTTTACCAAAATAAGAAACGAAAGATAATAAAATGATTGGAAAATGAAACTAGCCATCGTTGCTGCAGTCGGTCTATGTACTTCATTCTTGTGAGTCACAGTCCAAGGAAATCATTAAAAAGGTAAAAGGGAAGAAAGATATTACCGTTAATATAGTGTATTAACGAAAAATCAACCAAAAGGCATTGATTGGAGTAAGTTTCTTTTGTGATTCCGACAATATGAAATAACGCAAAAAAGTTTTAAAAACTGGTTCTGGTACTAAAACACCAAGACTTGCCTTTATTTCTTCATTTGTTTAATTAATTATTCCAAGAAAACGAGTTACACGGCACACATGTTATATAATTCCTACCAAATCTCAATAGCATAAGTAGTTTACAATGATATCGTAATTACGTCATTTAATTTTTATAAGTGTAAATAAATGCAACTATTTTGCAGGCATAATAGGCAGCTATTTTGAAGGATTGCAGTGATACTTGTTATTATATTTTCTATTTTCACACCTTTACTAACATCTTGTTGAACTCTCTTCTCTTTTTGGTATGTATATTCTAATATCTAAGGTCATTAGCGACCGCTATTGATTTACACCAGAGATACATTGCTTAAATTAGACCAAATTGAAATATTAATGACGATACATTTTACAATAATTTAGACTATGTTATCAAGACCAGCAATATGAGGATCATTTAAAATTGACTTTGAAGCTTCAATTGAATTAAATATTTCATAAACTTCGTTTTTGACGCCTAGAGAATTTTTTAGATTTTGGAGGCTTAAACATTCAAGAATAATGTGAGACGTTGATAACATTACTCCACTTTTTGGACAAGTGGCTATGTCATTATATTTTTTATTATACGGGAGTGGATGAGGGAAAAAAGTCAATTCTTAATCTTATATTAAAAACTTGTTATTTTCTTCTTAATGTAATATGTGGGATGTTTGTGTCTGTTACAGATTTTCGAATATTTTCATTTTATTCCTGATTTTTGGCGTGTAGTTGTCCCCCTTATCAACACTACTCCTTCTCGCATGCATATTTTGCTTCTCAATCGCCACCGATGTATTATCCACCTTCACCTCGACCCAGTCGACCATCCTCACGCTTGACTGCAGCCCGTGCAACGCCAGCGCCATCCTGCCGCGGTTCGTCTGTTTGCTTCGCATACGTAATGAAATGGCCGGCGAGAGAGCGGGCGACGTCCGCACATTCACTGCCCCGAACAGCCGTCAATTAGCAAAAGACGACTATTGATGGGGATTTGAATGGATTTCCGCTCGTTGCTTAGTGTGTCGAGAACACGTAGTAGTATAGTGCTTAATGTACTTCGAAAATCGTGACAATCCTGAGTGTATACTGTTCTTAGAAAAATGATTTTTCATTCTCAACCTACCACACCTGATATGTTTTTTGGTAAAATATATATTTAAAAGTCTAAATAACAATTCTAATGTAAAAATAAATGTCTGTATCAGTCTTGATAGTTTCGTATCTAATTTTGATAGAATACTCAGTTTTGACAAAGCAATAATAATAAAATAACAAGTGAAATAGTAGAAAATATACTTGCAAATTAAAGGAAAGAGAAACCTGAAGTTTTGCAGAAAAATTAAGTATGTAGTACAAAAATACTACCATGTACTTACAATTTGTAGAGAATTTGCTGGGGCAATTCTTCGTAGAAACAAAATTATGAATCCCTGTCTTCTCATTAATGCAAGGAGCATCAATGCATCTCTTATCTCTGATGCAAAATATGAATGACAGGGTGCATTAACATACGTTGATTCTTCTAAAATACAATATTAATTCTTTTGTATTCCTTAGACGTTAATATTGAAATATTTGAAGGATACCACTTTTCTTTACGTTACGTCACAACCCAAAGACGACAACCACATTTTGCTCGGGAAGTACTTAGTAGCCTCGTCACGTTTTCCAAAGTTCACGTTTAGCCCTTCCCAGCCCTATTTGGCATTCTGTTCACTTCGGCTTCGCGACTCACGTGGAAAACAGAAGAAATACGGGAGAGGTCGGAAACTGGGTCGTTATATCCTGCGCAGTCAACGCTACTTGTATTGCATATGGCTACCTAAATATACTGCGAAGATGTAGTCTCTTTTTTTGCTTAAATCACTTGGGGATGTGATATTTTTCGGAATCATTTTAGAACGTTTTTCATTCCATTTTTAATTATGCAATATCTCCTCATTTATTGTTTTATATTCAGTGACTCCGATTGAAATTGTAGGTTGCATAAAAATACATCGTATTAAGTAATATAATTTCTCGATTGAAAACTGTGGATCATTATCCACATCATTTCCGCAAAAACTCCGGATCTGAACGTACGTAATTGACAGTATTTTATATTGAATAAATATTTAATTATTTTAAAAGACATAAATTAACGGATCCTATAGGTGACAGAAATTGACGTTTAACAAGCTTGTCTCTTTCATCATTCCCTACTTTGCATATTGATCTGTTTTTAGCGTTGACAGTTTCGGACAGAAACCATATTTGGAGTCAGTTCACCCATTTCTAAAACTCGACATTTTAAAAAAAACAACTCTTTGCTTTAATTGTTCAACGTAATCTGGCCATTGAATTACACCACACCAAACTCTCCCCCCACCTGTCACCGCTTTATTTTAGTACATTTCCTAACACTTCTTACCTCCAATATCATAGTGTCGTTCTTGCCACGCACACACGAACTGTGAAGGTTGTCGTCACTGTTGTCTCGCCACCCTCTACACTTTCGTCAACCTTGCTGCCCTCGCTCCCGTACTGCCCTGGTCAATCTCTCCACCTTTAGATCCCTTTCATCCCTTTTCGCCGATTTCGTTCCTTTCGTTGACATTCCCTCTCGGAGTTCTCACTACTCTCTTTCCATCATCATCATCATCATCACCATCACCATCATTTCTCAGATTCTGATGACATACCATCTTTTCATTGGTACTTTGTAGACGTCATTTTTACCAGTTTTTCAAATTGCATATCATTTTTTACACTTTGACAGCATTTTCGTCATTTTTACGTTTTTTATTTCCTTTTTGTGTTTTTTGTTAGTGAATGTTACATGTCTTTACAATGACCCACTAAAAACAGTTTTTATTTTATAGTGATTTCATGACTAAATTCACTGCTGCAATGGACTCTTTTTAGAACTTTCAAAATTGCATAGAACATCGGTAACTTCCTGGACCTTTCAAAACAGACAGCTGGAAGACCGGAGCTAAGGATTACATTTCCTCCTAATATATACACTTTTTTATTAACCATAATATTTTATAAATAAATTTTATTTAAAATTATAAATTTCGTTGAATAAGAGCGAACATTTTCTTTTTTAGGTTATTTTCCTCTTATATTTAGGTCATTTTCAAATATTTTTCTAGATTATCGGAATCCCAGTCCTAATCATCATCGTCGTTTCCTCCTCATCTCCTCAAACCTCCCTCCGTCCTCTCCCACCCCTCCCCCAAGGGCGAGCACTGCAGTTCCACTGCTGTCAACTGCCACGTGCCCTTGCCCCCGACGCTGCTCCTTTCCGCGTCTCTTCCACTGCCTTCCTTCGCACTCGCGCACCGAGGAACCATCGCCGCTCCGTGTGCCCTGTTGCTCACGGCCTCCTGTTACGAGAGCGCGGTGGCGGCGTCAGCTGTGTTTCGGAGCAGTGGGTCAATATGACGCCCCCGCCTCCCCCGCTACCGCCCCCGCGGCTAATCGGGATTCCGACCGCGGGCACGGCGCGCCGGGGCACTCGGGTCCGGGCGGCGGGCGACGGGCGGCAGCGCGGCCTCGCACCTGCGCCGGGCGGCTCGGAGGTTGCGAGCCCTACACGCGCGCGGAGTAGCGACTAGCAGCACCTCATTATTATTTCGTCTCTGCGTAACCGAGTTCATATCTCGGTCGTTGCTGGTGGAATATGTTGTGAGAAAAGCAGGTTTGTGAAAGATTTTTCTACTTCTCGTTTCGTCGTTGCTCCATTAATATCCAAGTAGTATCAAAGTCGCTACTATAATCTATTCACTATTCCATAAATAGTCCCTTTGAAATGACAAGAATCAGACCGACAAAATCGAAGATTGATAGATGATGATAGTGATTCCTAGCGCGTGAACTAAGGTTATTTAGTCTCGTAATTGTAGTAAATATTTTGTTGCGATGAGTGGCGGTGATCTTCCCTTGCTGAGTGGTGACATGTGTGGTACTGTATTGCACGTAAGTGTAAGTAAGAGGGTGATGACAGGACAAGGAAGAAGGAGGAGGAAAGATCGCGAGCGGTCCGTGGCTCGTTTGCTATGGTACTGCTCCGGCATTCGCCTGATGTTGATCGGAGAAATTATGGAAAACTACCGAATATCAACGTAATTTCAAAAAAATGTCTTAACAGTGGTTAAACGTGTGTATATATATATTTCAATGTATTTACTTTTATGTTTATAAACGTGTTTCAATCTATATATTTTTATTTGGAAATATTTCCTCATCTGAACTAGTGACGTCCGTCATTTTCTACGACATAATTTTGCTGGGCCACCTCTCCCCCTTTGAGATTGGCTGCGGCTGTTTGTGAGGCTCCGCCTGCAATGTTTCGTCATGACAAGGGCTGCCCAAGTCGTGTAAAAGGCGAACGGGGCCGACGATGACCCGGTTAATTTATTTTGCCGGAGATACACAGTTTTTAACTCAGCTTCTCTTGTAAGGTCTGTAAGGGAGCTCTTAAACTATGCGTCTATTTCTGCGAGCGCTTGCTACCCCCCCCTTCCTTCACCCTCGAATTTCATTCCGTCCGGAGGCCATGTGTCTTATCGCCGCCACGCCACATTATCCCACCCTGTAGCCTTCCCTCTTACCACTCCTCTCCCCCACCCTATCCCTCTCCACTCCATACCCGTCCCATCCCCACGCCCCCTCCCGTTGGCACTCTCCGCTCGATGTCCGATTTCCATACAGCCGCCGCAACGTGTCTCGCCCCGACCTCCCCAACTGACGACCTCCTCCCTCTTTCTTCCTTCTGCAGCTGACCTTTTCCTTTTTCTTAAATTTAGGGGTGGTCAAGACAGGCCACGCGTATTTCTCGCCTTACCAATTTAGACAAATATAAATGTCATGGAATAAAAAATAAGAAATCCGCTGTAGATGGCTGTTTCCTTGGTTGGTCTGCAACACACGAATTTAAACGAAAAGAAAGTGCGAAAATAGTAGCAATTAATAATGCAATTAGTTTATAATGTTGAGCTTAATTGCATGCGCACATGTTTTGAAAACGAGCCGCGTTAGGAACGAGCTTTTAAATTTGTACGAATGCAATAAAGGAATATTATAAACGAATTGTATTCACTATTTTGTATATAACAGCATTAAAAATTTATAAGAGATTCAAGAATATTTTTTTAGAAATAATTTTCCTTTAACATCTCGTTTTTTTGACATCTGCGCGAGAAAACAGTCGTCGGCTGTTCCGTATTCCGCTACCTTCCCACGATTCTTTCAGCGAGTGCCTCAATGTGTGATTATGCACTCATTCGTGCTGTAAAATGGTAATACGTAACCATTTGAGACTTAAAATTCTATTTTATGAACGATTTCTTGCAACAAGAAAAAAAAGCCATTTTCAATGCTGATGTACAAAATGTGTATATTACATATGTAAATTTGTAAATGCTGGTACACAATTATTTGTGTGAGAGATTCTCAAAGTTTATTGAATAGCTTGGATTGATTTCTTGTTCAATACGAATCGCTTTCTATGTCACACATGTGTTTCGGCCTCTTAGAACTGCATAATGTGTTTGTTATTACAGACATTTCAAACTACCCACAATGGTGGAATTAGTAAATTATACATTCATGGTTCTTCACTTTCACAATTATTTTATACTACTTGTAAATTCCACAATTGAGGCCTATTCCGGAAGAAGGGCACATAAGCCTACGTTAGCTTATAGACTTAAGTGCCCTCCTTCCGGAATAGGATCCAATGGCCTTGTCAAGTTCACATGTTCCAATGGCAAGACCTGTCGTCCTTCCACCCACTGAGCAAAACGTATCAGATATCAAAATTTCAAACAACGTAGGCTTAATCTGAAACAGATAAATGTAGGATAATTGAATATTAGGTATTTATTCCGAAATCAATTGTGGTCCGAAAAGAAAGTGAATACAAAGAAAAAGCATAATTTCAAATGAAAAAAGAAGATTAAATGAACGAAAAATTAAGCCGAAGAAAAATAAAGTAAAAGAATTGAACATGGTAGTAGTATTGTGCTGAAAATGTCTTTCCAAATCCTTTCTCCCGAATCGATTTATATTCGCAAATAATGGTAGTGGCGAAGAAGGAAAGTACACAAGTTGACAGAAGAAGAACTAAAAAGAAGACGAAGAAAATATAATAAAAGATCTAAAGAAAAGTCCGGTGTGTTGAAAACGCCTTTTTCATTCCCTTCCCGCGAATCGATATTTATTTGGAAATGATGGCGGTGCCGGCGTGGAAGTTTGGCGCGCCCTGCTTTAATGGCTTTGCCGCCGCATGCGGCCCAAGGGCGCGGGCCTACCCCAGCGACAGCTTCTGCACTGCGCCCATGGCCCTCCCGAGCAAGGCCGCCTGCGTTTGCCGTGCACTCGCGCACAGCCCCATGCATCTGCGGGGTCGCCTGTACGAAAGGGCTGATTGTGCAGTTGCAGGTCAAGATCTCTCTCTCCCCCGTCTCTCTCTCTCTCTCTCTCCCTCTCTATATCTGATCTCTCTGTCTCTCCGTCTCTCTATATCTGCTCTCTCTTTTTCTCTCTGTCTGCCTCTCTCTCTGTCAGTATCTCTCTGTCAGTATCTCTCTTTCTCTCTGTCTCTCTCTGACTCTCTCTGACTCTCTTTGTCTCTCTCTCTTAGTCTCTCTTTTTTCTCTCTATCTCTCTCCCTCTGTGTCTCCCTTTCTCCCTCTCCCTCTCTCTCTCTCTCCCCGTCTCTCCGTCTCTCCGTCTCTCTGTCTCTGTCTCTCTGTCTCTCCGTCTCTCTCTCTTAGTCTCTCTCTCTTAGTCTCTCTCTCATTCTCTCTCTCTCATTCTCTCTCTCTCATTCTCTCTCTCTCATTCTCTCTCTCTCTATTTCTGTCTCTGTGTTTGTCTCTCTCGCTCTTTCTCTCTCGGTCAAGAGTTGTGAGACTGCATATTTTTAATTTCGAAAGTTAGCTCGTGTGCGTGCTGGAGGTTCGTGTCATGAAATGGTTGTGTCCAAAATTAAGGAAGAGTGGTTCATCAAAACAAATGTGTTGGGAGCCTCCGTCAACAAACCCAGCCGTATGAAAGGCACTGCAAATATCCGAGACCCGGTTTGCATGCTTCGTTTCGACGAACGATTCCAAGTGTTTTAGCGCAGGGCGCATGCGCACAACGGATTCTGGTGGGAAAAAAGCCCCTGTGCGCATCCGCGATCGCTAAAGTTCTCTAAATTGCTCGTCAAAGGACAGTGTGTAAATCGGGTGGAATGTCTCAAAACCTCCGCCACGATTTAACATAACAGGAGACAGTTATCTTGGCACCGAAGACATAAAGCGCTCTTCGTCGTTTTTTAAAATGTAAAATTCACTTTCCAAGGAGAATTGACATTATTTCTGAAATACTGACACTTTTCTGCGACCAATTCATAGGTTTCTCACGGAGTTTGTCCGCCTCTGCTCCCTGTTATCTTGTAGTCGACACGCGCAGTATGCTGCACGGGCGAGAGCAATTGCATAATTCACTTGCTCTTCGCTCTGATGCCACTCTGATCCCCTCAGCAGGGCTTTGGGTTGACTAACATAATGGAGCAATATGCTCTTCAAAGCCCTACTGCACTCCCCTCACGGAAGTGTTTTGTTCATGCTTGTACCAGCAGCTTTGTTTTCCAGTTAGCAACGCGGAGGAAGCTACCAGGTTCGAGTCCACGCGCGGATTATTCGACCGTGACTGATTTGCAGTAAATGCGAGAAAATTATAAAGCGAAAAGACTCAGGACAGTAAATATACTTGATGAAATGTACAAATGAAACAAAAGGCATGTCACGTTTAATTACGGGCCGGGCGAGGCCAGAGACAGGGTGGTGAGGGCAGAAGAGGAGGTGGCGACGAAGGCCCAAATGCGGCGAATGCGGGAGATGGAGCGGAGACAGGGGTGGTGGTGAGGCCGGAAGCGGGGGCGGAGGGAGTGGGGGCGGGAGCGAGGCCAGAGACGGTCGTTGTGCGGGGGGGCCGGAAGACGGAGGAGCGGGGCCGAAGGAGGCTGGTGTGCGGGGCCAAGGCATGGGAACAGAGGGGGGGCGGAGCGAGAACCTCCGTGGAGAAGGGGGTTCTGCTGAGCAGGCCGTTGGGCGCGGAGTCGGGGTGTGCGCTGTGAGGCTTGAATATCAGAGGAGCCGGTTAGGAGGGCGTTATTTGTGGATGCAGCGCGCTGCCGACAAGCGATTTTGCTCCCCCTCCTTGCTATTTCCTCCATCTGTATTCACCCAAGCGCGATTGCGTTCGACTCGCTGCCTTCCAGAATTAGGAGTCTTCTTTTGTTTTCATGTAACGAGAAAACGCTTTCGACTTGGCTCGAAACCTTCCTACATAAATTGTTATAAAAGTGGATGATACTAACTTGTTTTATATTAAATTTCCAGAGATAAAAGTTCTTAGTTCTTTATTATCATTTAACTATTAATTTAATATAGCTGTGTCCATTGCCCAGTATCGAAGATAATAAACCAACACATTTTTTTCTTGTTTCACTTTAATTATCTATTTTAACTTACTGTTACACAAACGTTTTCAGTTACACTCAATTATGCATAAAGTCAATAAAGAAGGAAGAAAATAATATCATTGTTAAGCGAAATTTCGTTTATACTTACTTGTATACGTACGACGAAATATATGTAATATCCTATCTTTCTAGTTATTAATATTATGTAAAATCGATTTAGAGATTTCATTGAAAATCACGTTTGAGGGTCTCCTGATGTCGAAAAAATTGCTGTTTTTTTAACGTCCGTCCGTCCGTCCGTCTGTGAACAACACTAGCGCCAAGGATTTTTTTCCGAAATGGGTATTTGTCGGCCGATTTGGCTCCATTCGATGCTTTACGATTTTGAAGATCGTTGTTTAATAATTTGAGAGTACTTTACATAAAGCGCTGTACAAACAGCTTTCGTTAAATCATACAACGCACCTTCAAATTTATTTTCATACTTCTGCAAGAACACCCTCCTCACTATATTCTCGCACAAACCCGCCAGGTACTAAAGCGACACATTTTTATTCACACCTAGCAACATCCAGCCAAGCAACTCGGAGCACGTCCAAGTTGTTCGCGGTGGTCTGTCTCGGGGACTTAAATCGAACCGTTTCACACCTGCCGAAATAGGTACGCTTTCCGCCATGTGCGGCGAAAGGCATAGTTCATACCGTATAAATTTTACAACTGGGCCATAAACTCGTGCTCCAGAATACACCGCGTTATTTACAACCCTTAAACCGACGACCAGCTCTCTCGATACTCGGTAACCCGTATAGCGGGTGGCGAGGATTTTTTTAACCTTTTTGGTCACTTTGACTTGCATCTCCTTCCGTGAGAAAATGCTTTTGTATTCTCTATTCCGGTGAACATTTGGGTGGGGAAAGAAGTAAAAATAGGTAAAGCCTGACTTACTCATAGGAGAATCCCACGAGTTGACTAATGTATTTGAAAATATTTTTTTATTCATTCCCAGGAGAGCACGCCCAATCACGTTACGGTATTCGATTTACATATTTTAAAACACAAACGCCAAATTCAAATATTCTACAAAAAACAAAATTCTAATTAATATTACATAAATATATGCAATTTTTCAATTAAAAAATAAATCCAGCTTTCAAAACGGTATTGAAATTTGACAGTGTAATTTACCGACACTACAATGGAATCATTTATAGAATTGTTTCACCGTTTAGTAAATATACATATTCATGTAAAGAATTATAAATGAGAAATTTTCGTGATGATTATACTATACACGACTTTATACTATACATAAATATGATTCATTTCAATTCGTTGCAATTTTGTTGCAAATTAAACATACTTCTATGCTTCCGATCTCACAGATTTCCGAGAAAGAATGTATAATATCAAGTGTTTTAATGTAACTGCGCGACATGCAAAGAGTGTAACAAGAGAGATCAAATCCTTTTGATGCTAAATGTACTGCACTCGTATTATATGCCTGGTCTGCGACCTTAAAAATATTCGATAAATGTTAAAATATTTCACCACAGTAACCAAGCGCGTGGTGGCGGGGAAGGCTTACCTTTTTTGTTCACTTCGATTTCCATGAACTTCTACGAGCTAATAATGTGTTGTCCGTTCCTCTAGAATACAAAGAGATGAAATAAACAGAAAGAGCGAAAAGATGATTAATATTAGTGAATAACAACTGTGCGTCTACTAATGTTTACGGTTTTAAAACCATTTTCTTATTAAACTTCCTGTAATTGTGACAGGCGTAAGTCATGAAACATGAGTCGATCTAAAAAGGGGAACAGAACTGAACAATAAATAAGAAGTAATAAAACTTAACAAGGAATTAATAGAATCTGAAAATTGTAAACTTTGTAAATTTTGAAGAACCGAAAGAAAAAAAAAGTCGTTTACGTAATCTGTTACAATATATTTAACATTATCTCCACCGAAAGTGTAAAGGAAAATTTTGAAGCAGGTTTTGTGTTATTCTTGTTTTTGATAACTTTTAATATTGTTCACATTTTTTGCAATATTGTCTGAAATGTACAAAAATGTTTAAAAAATGTTCTTGACTTCAATAAAAGAACAAATTACGGAGAACAAGGGAATAAAATAGGAATTATGTCAGCTTTATTAGTGTATTTCACTCTATTCTTACAATAAATTTAAAGAACCAAATTCAAGTCATATTTTAGAAAATTTGAATCATGAGTTTCATGTAAAGAATACCGAAACTTTTTAAGATATATTTTTTTTTAAATCTCAGAGCTTTTTTGTAATTAGATCTACTGGGGAATATTCATTTTCGAAAAAATCGTACAAATAGTTTAGGCGGTAGTGTTGTTCGCAGACTGACACACTCACGGCCGGCCGGAGGAACGTTTTGGAAAAAAACTCTTTTTCGGTATTAGGGTTCCACAATTCCTGATATCTGACTACATAACGAGTTAGGACTAATAATTTACTGCATATTAGAAAAGGTTTTATCTAATTTTTCTGAAACGGGGTCCACAATACGAGTTTTTCTATCGAAAAATCTCCGTTTTTTGACGCAGCATTACATTACTGTCTCCATACAGCATTACGAATTATACGTACTCATACAAAAAAATTGTATATTGAAATGTATCTAAACCCAACATTTGATACCGGATGATTAGTAAAGGCAAGATCGGTGACATTACGTACGGTGAAATAAGTAAATAGTATGATGCTTACTGAAATTTTTAAAACGAATTCTGTAATCACACGTTCCGTCATGGTGTGAATATTGATAATATTTCTCGTAACTTTTTCAGCGATCCCATCGAGCTCTCCCATCCAAACCATTACATGAAACGAACTTCATGAGCCATACCTCATGAGTGTCTGCCTTGATTTGAGTTGCGCGTGGAATCAGCGCCTTTCACAACGGGTTGACGAGACCTGAAGGCTGCGGTGCAAATTCTCTCCCAGACCAGACAGCTCCCATCCACCCACGCACACTCAGCGAGCAAGGCGGCCTGGAGGGCGCGCGCGCGCACGAGCTCATTCTGTTGTCGCTGGCGGACACATAATGAAGCAACTTACGATAATTGCCGTTTATTTGCGGAGTAAATTGAAGGGGCGGTGCGCCGCCGGCACTTTACGGCCCGCCGGGGATCGCTACGTAAACGTTGCTGACCATTTGAGGGGCGGATGGCGATATTTGGCTGGCCTTTCCTGTCCCGCCCTGCA
>BOPP01000003.1:18998697-19021444 GCA_017312745.1 Gryllus bimaculatus
CTGTCCCCCTGGCACCCGCCCTCCACTGCCACCCTCTGCAACGCCCGCCGCCCCACCCTGCCCCCGCACCCCCTGCTTACGGTTCCCCGCCCCCACGCCCCTCCACATGTTTCCTATCTCCCATAAGCCCGCCCCCTGCTCGGCCCCCTCCCTCAACGCAGCGTCTACACGTCTTCTACTTCCCCTCCTACCCAAGCCCGCACATTCCAAACCGCTCATCTCCCTCCCTTTCCACGCCTCGTGACTACCGCCCAAAACCGCCGCTCCGTCCACCGCACAATCCGCCAATTCCTTACTTCACAACTGAAATCTCTTAGCTGCGCCAAGCCCTGCCCTAATATAATCTCTCCGAGTCCCCATGCATCCATCCCTGACCCGCGCAATAGTGTCCCTTTTCTTATTCTCATTACTTATATAAACATTCGTCTACACAACAATGCCTATCTTCCTCTTTTCGCCCTGTATGTACGTTGTCCCATCCCTATTACTCTTACTTGAACGAACTCTATCTCACCTTCGAAATTCCCTCCAACTCCTACCTCTTTACATTGCGACACCCTGTGCTACCATACATTATATTTATTCCCACTTTTTCCTCTGTCAAGCTCAAAACTATTTCGAATGCCATTAATTTCCCTTTCTTCTCCGAGAGCTCGTGCAACTCGTCTTAGCATGCGCCTCATGATCCTTGTTCCCCGAAGTTCGGATATTACTTCTCCCGGACAACTAAATCTAACTGTTACTTAGGATGCTTTTCTATCTCATGTTGATTCCGTAGATCAGAATACTTGCTTCGCTCAAAAATTCCGCCATGTCCATCGTCAATTTTATACTACTCATGGTTGTCTTTGCTACTCATTAAAAATTATCATAATTGTTTTCTATACAATATATTTTGAAAAACAAAATAACTATTCAAATCTAAATTGAAGAATTTGCTTTTGACCGAAAGTCTTTTTCTGACATATGGTAAAGAATGTAACAATATTTATGCAAAATTAAATAGTATATAAATTTATTCTCTATGTCTACATGTCTACAGTACATAACTCACTCTCTGCGTTATCTTTAGATTGTGTGTAATTATTTTTTAATTTTAAATAAATTAATAAGTAATCTATATATAAACTTCTTCTTAAGAATAGAATAAGGTAGTAAGAATATATTTAAAGTATCATGTTCAATTATGTATTATATTTACTGAATTTTTATAGAGAAATGAAATTTATAAAATAATACATCGAAAGGAATACTATTTGATACTTTCATAATCATATCATATTTTCAAGTTTTAACTATACTTGGATTTTCGTTAATCAGGCTGCGGCAAACGCTAATTACGTTTTTTGTTCCTTGCAGATAGAATAGAATTTTTATAACCACACCGCGCTCTAATGCGAATATGATGGAATGTTAAAATTTATCGTTACCTTATAAGTGAAAATCCGTCTTAGAATGTTACAGAGTTGAAAACTAAAAAATTTGCAAAATGGGACATGATCCCTTCCTAGTCAATATGCCACTTTGAATAATAATCGTAAAAATTTTGAGGCAAATTATTCTTTTACAAACAACAGAAATCACTGATCTCTCCTTTTTTGTTGACTGATTCTACTAGATTCCACTGGCATTTGCATGCCTTTTTTTTATCATTCTCCATTCTTCTTACTATACACTTCTCACTCCAATCTACCGTGTGCCTAACGATCTGCTTGCTATATTCCATCCTATCACGACCCCCAACGATTAGGTTCCATTCGACTACCACTGACAATCACGCGCCTAGACACTAGACACCACTAGACACCACTACCTCTCCCTCGAAGCTCATTGTGTCCGTTTCCTCGCCCTTCCTGATCTCGTCTGTCCTTCTGTGTTGCCCCGTCTATTCCACACGCGCCGTCGAGTCCCTCTCGTCCAAGTTTACAAAATTTATTATTTGCTTTAAATTGCTTCTTTCTGATCTTTTCCGATTTCTGTGTTGACTGTTCCGACTCTGCATTTTAATACAATAAAACTAAATTAATGCGGATGTGTTTCTATGTGAGAGTGAATTCACACAGAAATTTCCCCAAAAAATTTCGAGCCCCTGGAGCAATTGTTCTCAAATTTGGCGAATAAATATAATGCGTTTGCATTTCGAAATATTACAACAAATTTGGTTATACTACAAAATGTCCTTCGTCCCTACTATTGCATCTGTCTTCTTTCCATGTCCTTACCTTCCCCTTCATATTGTCTTCCTTCCTGTCTCCATCTCCGTCTCTCTTTTACTTCCTTCCTTCCAGTCCTTTACTGCACTGCCGCTGCCAAAACCAGCATGACCACCATCACCATCAGCAATATCACCATCTCGTGCACGTCCTCCTGAGCTTGACTCCATCTTCGTCTCCGCCTCCACGTCTTTCACCACCTCTACTTCCATTTCCTCCTCCTCACCCCTCTGCCACCCCACCTCCTCTACCTCCGCTTCCACCCGCGTCTCCTTTTTCCCCTCCACCGTATCTTCAACTCCATTTCCTCCTCCGCCTTTCCCGCTGCCACCACCTTCGCGTCCTTTAGTGGCGTCGCCCGCCCCTTCCAACAGATCCACCACCGACGCGGCAAACCACCTGCTGTTAATTCGCTCGTAACTCGGGTTATAACCACAGGCCGCGCTCTAATGCGAATATGATGGGGGAATGTTGAAAATTTAGTGGTATCCTTACAAGTGAAATCCGGTTCGTAATGTGTAACAGGTTGAAAACTGAAATAATTTGATAAATGGATGATCCCCTTTCCTAGTTTATATGATGCCACTTGTAATAATGTATCTTAAAATTTGGAGGCAAATTATTCTTGTGTACAATAACATCAGAAATTCTACTGAAATCTTGTCAGGCAATTCATCTGTTGTCTGAAGATAGGAGTCAATAAAGTATGTTGAAATATATGAAAAACATTTAAATGTTCATAATGAAACCAATATTGGAATTCAGCTAATAAAGAAAATATTGTTGACGTATGCAGTTTCAACTGTTTTATCTTTACCGATTTTCACTGGAAAGAATGCAATTGATAACATCTTACGCATTTAAAGGAATGGGAAATACATGCAACGTGGAGTAACTATCCAGTCTTCAAGAGTTTATCCGAATAAAATGACGTGAAATCTGACGGAGTGTGTTGTATTATCATACAGATTCTTCTTATTCAAGAAGTATTTAGAAATGAAAAAGATGTACAGAAATTGTTGTAGTTCTTCTATTTATTGGGGTAAAAGTGTCACTTAACGTATTTAATTTTTATTTTTAAAAATATCTTACTGAACTACCTATAGCTCATATCTGAAATTCTTTCTTAATGTTTAGCAGAATTTTGAGGGGAAAAATTATATTCAAGTAACGTTATCTCGACAATACTTCTAAGAAAATTGAATTCTTGAATTATATATTTAATCCAAATGGTGTCTTTGTACTGGCTGGCAAATGTATGCTAATTTTTGTAAAACATTCCAGTATTTCAGCTTTTTAAATTCTATAATGAATTTTAATATTTTACTAAAATCGAATGTTTACTTGATATTTTTACGTATAACGTATTAAAAAGAAAGTTAAGATCGTTGAGATAGACTCTACAGTATGGTGTTCATCATACCTCATACCGAAATGACGTACAAAGCAGATTACTGAACAAGGTTCAAGTTTGACAATGCGATGAATCGAGTCAAAGCAATACTGAATAAATCCCCAAATTAGGCATTTCTCCAAATATTCAAATTGAAAGTTATTTACGCCGTTAACAATAGAAAATATTTCCTATTTATGTTTAGATAAATTGCACTTATTATGACAATAATTCGTTCAGGAACTTCACAGCAGTAGAAAGATGGTAATGGAAGGAAAGAAGGAACATACGTATTTGACCATGTGGCATATACATTCCTCACTATTTTTCCTTCCTGACATACTGGACTCTAAGAATCATGGAAGCATAAATGCAAGTAGAGGGTAATAACTAATTACCATTACTCGCGTGACACCTCAGTTTATTGTCTGCATTTGCTGCTCCGGCGTCATACGATCATTTTCTATTACGTTTACCCTCTGCTTCGTCATCTGCAGTAATAGGGTTTCAAACGACCCCGTGCTCCAGGTCACGTGACTGCGAGTTCCCATCTGGCGCCAATGAACGGGCACTTCCGCCAGCCGCGGATTTGATTCCCGGCGACCACCTGGGGTTCTCTGTTCGATTGAGCGCGTAATTTCTTAATCTCGCTCTATTTAAAATGCATCGCACTCACTCGTTTATTTGCCCGACGACAGTGTGGGCGTGATCGAGCTTGGCAATTAACGACGATCTTTTTTAAAAAAACATTTCACATAAAAACCTGAATGTTTATTTATAAGAGTGAGTCGTAATATTTTCCTTGTGGTCTGACCTGTTTTCCAATAGTATGAAGAAATAATGAAATGCACTGTACGACACAATGCCTTGACATTATGATTTTTATGCATCTTTTTACCGTCTGTTTCACAAGTAGATGCATTTTATGTATGTAGTATTACGCCACTGGGACGATTTTTTTCCTTTGCATACGTTGCAAGGTACTAATTAAAATTAAATGCCTTTAAGCCAGTTGTCTGTTGTACTAATGTAAAGTATGAGTATCCGGATGTCATTTGGTATCACGCTAGCACATGTGTGTTTCAGCGTCGATATGCAAAGTTTTTTTATGTCGTGAAAAATGCATTGACAGTGTGCATATATTCCATGGTGGTGACTGTCTGGGTATATTTCCATAATTGAGGGCACGTGTCTTAACGGGGACAAGAAATGCTAGTGGGTGCTGGCGCGAACTGCGACCGTGAGAAAGTGGTTTATTGGGAACACACACGTTGAACGGGCGTACCACCCACCGCCTCCTTTGCTCCAGCTTTTAATAGATCTCGAACTTCAGCTTAGAACAATCTTCGAAGACAGAAACGGAAGAACAGATACATCTCTCAAAGCATAGCTTTAAATAAATGTTTTGATTCTGCATTTTAATGGATCGCTCTTTAAAGTGATCTTACCTCTACGAAGTTTGTATGTTCTGAAAAATATGAATCACACTTACTTGTGTATAGTTGTGACTGATTGATATGAAGCTGAATGTATGTTTTTGTTCAATGTGAGTAAGGTCATTGGATTATAAAACTATTATTTTTACTACATACACTTGAACTCTTTATTTGATCTCAGTTTTCTGGAAGTGGCTTTTTATGTTTTAATATGTGATAAACATGTCTAATTTTTTTTAGATTGCAAGCCAGATTTTGATTTTTGAATTGCAACGTATGTGACTAGAGACATCGCATTTTATTTACAAAAATAGCGAATTATTAATAAAGTGAGATTGAAAATTTTGAATGTAGGATGGAGGTAATTCTTTGCTCTCTTCTTGCATTATATTAATTCAGAACTTTAAAGAATAATAGAACTTGCTTTTTTTCTTTGTATTTTGTTGGTTTGAACTAGACATTTTTCTAATTTGTAAGCTACGTGTTCCCCATTTTGGCCAGAGGGTCTCGTGAAAAATGCAATTTAAGTGCACTCCTCCTTGTTTTGAAATAGCTTCCTTACATTTCATACACCATGCTTTGAGTTTTTTTCTATCCCGTCTCTCTGGAAAACAAAAATTAAGTTTCTCGCACAGGGGAGCGGAGGGGGGAAATGTTATTACTGAAATTTGTTACATTTGGTAAATATAATAGATACTATTCGTATAAACAAAAAAAATCAAATATTTGTAGGCAATCTTTGAAAATAAAGCCGTAAATTACTATCATACTTTGATATTTAAAATAAAAGTGAATTTAGATAGTTTTTATTCCCAAACAATAAAATCACGCCTGTTTTGGAGACTTTTGTAGCTCAGAAGAATTCCTTGCTCTTTGTGCGTGGCGGTTATGAGTCAAAACATTATCATCAATAAAACATCCGTCGTGTATCATCTCGTTTGCGACGCCTGACAATACAAGTCACACTGTCTTGCAGCTCGCATGAGAAAATTCCTAATGCCACCCCGAAAAGAGTCTTAAAACTTGAAGAACATCACAAAATCCCTACTACCAAACAAACTATTCCAGCAGATCCTAGACGTGTTGTAACTAGGATCGTGAAAGAACGCCCGCGTCTCGTTGCTCTCGCCCAACCTCTGGTCTGTTAAACCTCGCGAGCGTGAGCTATGCATTTGAGATGGCCTCGCAGGCGTGCCTCACGGGAAAGTGCCGTGGCCAACACAACGCGCGCATGGGTCCACATAATATTTCGGCGTAATACGCGCCAGCGCGGGGTACGTGCGGTGCGGGCGGCAATTACAGCGCTCCATGCGGCCTGCGCGCCGCTCGTCTTCTCTTTTTGCGCTTATCTGCTGTCTCTCGTTTACGATCTTGCGTATACCGCGAGAATATTAAGAGCGCGCTGCCATCGCGTCATCCCTAGGTGCCTTTTTAAAAGCGGCGCCTCGCGGGCCGTTTGGGATTCGCCCGGAAGAATGGCGCGTACGGGTCTTCCGACGGTACACAATTTGCAATGTAATGCGCTGTGTCCGTGGTCGCGATGTCTGGATAATATCTCACTTGCGAGGGCTGTTCTGTATTGTTGTTGGTGGTCGGGATGATGGTTGCAAAAATTGTGAGAATTTCATGCTTGGTTTGCAAAATTTTAAATGATTGTTTTTTCGGACAAGAATGCTTAAGAAATGTAAAAACATTATTGGGTCTAAATTAATTAGACTTCAAATGTTCGCAACACATATTGTTATACACAAAAAACCAACATTGTAGAAAAATTTCCGACCTTTTAAGTAAATTGAAGAAATGTTCAGGCATCATTGCGGGTTTGATCACAGTAAAATTCAGAATATTAACATATTTTAGTGTGTCGTCGTTTCGGAAAAAATTAATTCCATCATCAGGGCTATTAATACACGGCAGAACAATAACACGTAATATATCAATTTAGTATATAACACAAATATATAGACAATAAAAATCTGATAATTATCCATATAATAAATCACAAGGCACCAAAACTTACTTAATACATGGATACATAATTAATTATTTCATCTTTTACACAATATTAGCTTATGCGACGAGTGTCCGTTTTCCCAAAAACAAAAATTACCGCATTGAGGAGAAAATTTTACAATCATAATTTTACATATTCAAGCATCATAAAATAATTATTTAAAGACTAATTATTATATAAATAAATCATCGAGGCAATTGAAAAGAATTAACACCGGTTATGAAACCAATGTTTTTAAAATATTAATAGAATCTCCAAATAATGTAAGTGTATAATATTCAGTTTATTTTTTATATTTTAAATCATATTCACATTTCTACCTACCTTAACAACATCAATATCAATTTTAACAACACTACACTGTTTTTTCTGAAAGGGCATGTGACCACATTTCTTTAAAAATTAAACTGAAAAACTGAGCAGTATACGAAATGTATTAATAACTCTGTATTACAATTAAAATATTAATCACAAAGGAAACCAATAAAATAAAACATATTTATTTTATAATATATTTAAAAAAAATTTTTCCTCGCAAGCTGAGCGTCATTTAAAATAATTAAATTGAAAAAAACCAAACACTGGACAATTCAAGTTCACTGGTTTACAAGATAAGGCACAATATCCTCATACTGTACTGTGACTGTAGCATACGAGTGTAGTGGTACATGGGAACATGGTGTAGCCGTTGCACGAAGATGCTAGTGGTAACCGGGATTGAGCCCTACCAATCCGTGGACCTGTCAGTTCAGCGACACCAAGCATAAATGAAAGGTGGACGTGCAGCCATTGTTATGGATGATTGCGCGCGGCTTCAAATCTCCCGCTCCTCCAATTGTGATAGATTTCATTATTGAATTTGTTTTTGGCGGTGATGTAAAAGATTAAAAAAGAAAATTAAGCATTAGATAATGTGGTAATGTTTAGATAGTTCTCTGTGTCAGCTAACATCTTATCTTACAACACAGAAAGAAAGGTTTTGCCGATGAAAATAAAAACTAACATTGTCATAAACATTTATCAATTAATTAGGATTAAGGAACACAGATACTCCCCTCTTAATATGTCAAGAGTACAATCTTGCGAACTTGAACACTGAATTTGAATTTGGAACAGTGAATTTGTTCGTGCCAGACCACTCTTAACCATATTATGTCACGTTTACAATTTTAAATAATACACGCACCGGAAACTACATATCGTTATTTTAAACAACTAACTTTCTCCTAACACGGTTGCAACGATATCTATGAGGTATGCATGTTTTCAGAAAGGCGGCTTTAAATTATTCGCAGCGCTCTCAGTGAGTGAGTGAGTGAGTGATATTAGGGGTTTTGTTTATTGCACGCCTGTCTCTTGCGAGACTCTTCGTCCAGTTTTTGTTTTCTTTCCGTGGTTCCGTGGCGCTCGCAGTGAGTATAGGTTAATTCTGTTGCGGCGTATTCGGCGTGGGTGGAGGAGGGAGTGTGGGGGTGGGGGTGGCGATGTGGTTGGACTGGACAAGGCGGCGGGGCCGGCGCCTGAGGTGCTCGGCTCCTTGGCGAGAAGGCGAGACGCTAAGTACCTACAGTCATGCGAGGGAGGTAGCGGGCACGAAAAGTAGTTGGGTTGCCAGAGGCTGCGAGAACCGTTTACAACAGAACTTGATAAGTTTTATTTTCGCGATCTTCTTTTCTGCTAGAGAATTCTTCATGACCTTTAAAATTCCGTTAGGAAAACACATTGTAGTAAAGCATTTGTGGGCAGTTTTATTCTTTTTGAATAGTGATGTAGTTTTCTGGACTTCGGAGAAAAATAATTGTGTATTCAAATTATGTATAAGTGCGAAGTAAACATTGTATAAATCAGTTCATAACCTATTTAAAATTTCTAATTAAGTAAACGGCAGCTTGAATCCACCGGACAGGAGAATCGCGTAAGTTTGAAATATATCAATATTTCTCAGTTAATTTTCAGTCTATGAAAACACCCCTTCTATTCCTGAAAATCGACCAGGAATATTTCAGTGTGATTTATATTATATCATTAGCACAAACACATTTCCAATAAACAATTATGATATCTATTATAACAACTTTTCAGGAATGTATTAAAAGAACAGCACTTCGATTCTAGAGCAATTTATCTAGAGCATCTATTATACACAAATTCTATTACTACACATTTATCCAGATTGATCCAGCGACCCTCGTGTTCATGGGGCCATAAATAGCAAGCTTTGTTCTTTGGCCGATAATGAAAACCATGAAAACACGTGCGGGGTTTGAAATCCACGGTTGCAGCTGCTGCGCCTAAACACTCAGCTAACAATTTAGCTTTTGTGCTTATACTGGGGTTGGGTTGAACATTATGCGTCGTCGTTAAATGTGTGTGAAAATAGCTCAGGGCGGTCGGCGTGGAATTCGACCGACCTAACGAAAAATGTCAGCAGTTCTGTGCGCTTAGTTAAGTGTAAATTTACGAGTTCAAAAATATCCTCGAAGATGAAATGCAAAATTCACATTTTTCTCGAAGTACCAAATATATGTGGATGCAAATGCAACATTTATGTAGCATTGCGGGATCCAGGAATTTGAACTGAGGGAGGATGTTAATCACAGTTTTTTGGCCTTCTTTTAAAAATATACCCTTTAATACGTGCAGGGAAAATACTTGTTTCGTCAAAAAAGAGCATTGTAATTTATTAGATTGTGGCAAAATTGCGCATATGAAGTGTGAATAAAAAGAAATTAACTATCCACCAGAATAGAGCATTTCTTTGCCCACACATTGTTTATTTCCAATTCATAAAAGACCCTCTTTTGATGCTGCAATCTTTGTATTTCATTCATGAAGCAGTTGATAAAAGTCACTTTATTGGGGGTTTATAGAAAGGTTTGATAGCCAACAATTATTACATTGTAATACTTTAACGTAATAACTTTGTTCCCTACACAATAAACTTAATGAGGTTTTACATATTTTTAAGAGGAAGAACATACAACATTTTGCGATATATTTTGTAGTAGCTAACAGTTAATTAACTGCCGCCGTATCAATTGCAATTCAAATCAAATGTAAATATAAAACTCTTGTTTATCTTTACATCAAAAATGAAAAATCTCTGCATTATAAGTGACTTAAGGTAACTGTTTAGGTGAAAAAATCAATAATATAATTTCCTTTGTACAGTTCTAGAATAAAAAATTGATCATTAAATTAATTACTCCGTCCAGTTTTTTTTTTAAATCAGCGAACGTTTTGCGCCTATATGGCATTTCATCCACATAATTAATAAGCACATAATAAAGAGGATTTTAACGATATCTTTGTTTCTGCGTTTTGAAATTTGCAACAAAATTTATTTATAATTCCAACGAATAAAAATATCCAAACGACAGTTTAAACGATGTATTTAGAATACAAAGGAAATTTTGAAGGACAAAAAAATCAATAATTCATTAGTAGCAATTTCCAGCCATTTGCCGTAAGCCAGAAATCGTTAATACAATGTAATCGGTCGAAAAGCGAGACAATGCAAAACGATATGAGCAAAATACTTGACTGCAAAGAGGGAATGGATTGTAAAACAAATGTGGGCTGGCATCAGAAGTTAATTTCCTATAAACAATTGCGTATCTCGAAAACAAAAGGCGATGGCGCCGATCGAATTGCAGAATTTTACATTTTGTTGGAAGAATTGTGATATGAGGATAAAAAATAATTGCAAAATTTGATAATTTATAAAAAAAATTCCAATTTTTGCAATTTCAAATTGGGAAGGGTTCTTTAATGTCACAGAATCGAAAATAACGAATTAACAATTTTGCCACAATTAACAATTTTAGGAACAATTGCGAGATGTGCGCCATTTCTGCCGCGGACTGTCCCAAATTTGTCCCCGAGTTGAACATTGCGAATAACAATTTTGACACGAGACGCAAGTTGATTGCTTAATATCTAGTTTAATTGTTACTATAATGGTAAATATACTCTTGGACTTTGAGTTTTATAAAAATAGTTCCCTGTGAGAGCGCGGAACTCGGGAATTTATAACTAATGAAAATGTAATTGTTTAAAGTTTAAATATTTTATGTACATAGATTTTAGAACGTTTCAGATTTTAAGATAATAATATTATTGTAGTAACTTGCAAATTTGAAAAGACAGCTACAACTAACGCCTACATACCAAATTTACAATATATTATTACGACTTTCGACTACTGATTGTTGTCTTCTTCACGTATTGGACTAAAAGATATGTTTATTACAATTTCGGGTGAGAAACACAACAGCCCCGCTGCACCGGCCATTTGCGTCCCACTGGCGCCGCCCCATCCGATAACTTCATACAACGCGTGCGGTGGCAGGCCGGCGCGGGCGTCTGACCGGCCGCACCACAGCGCTTCCCACACGATGTCGTGACGTCACTTCGTTACTCTCCGATAATTACGACCGAGCACTGCGCCCGGCATCGTTCTGTTATTTTCGAACCGTAAATTGCGAGTGGATCCTTTTAAATCCGAGCAGCGCCCCGCGCGGCCAGCTGTGGAAACGCGCACGCGCAGCGCTTGCATGTAATATCACGCCGTTGCAGCGCGGAGCGCCCCGCCTAGCGAGTGATACACAATGCCGAATATCTGCTGAATATCTATAATTTCGGAGGTGGAATAAAGTTATGAAAAAAATTATCCAAGAGGAAATTATGTGAAAAAAGACACGCGGCTTGTTAGCACTATCTGTACTTGGCGCCACAGCCCGCTGTGGGGTCAGGGCTTATCAGCAGCGTCCCGGTCTCGCAGCCATGGGTTTAAGGCGTACGTGTGATTAGCATGAAGACATACGCCCTACGCCGTATTTTGGTATTCTCAACCTGAGAAGTGAGTTTACTCATAGTAACACAACAACATATTCTGGGAAAATGCAGGGAAAACACACTATAATCTAACTGAAATAAATGAACACTCTGCTTAAAAAGTTATTGTGTTTTTGATCACAGCTCAATACTTAATTAAATAAGTTTATATTTACTTCAGCCGTCCTAAATGGCCGAGGTGGCTAAGAGCGTGTACCGACCTAGCGCTTCGGTTCGAAAACGATGTACGGGAAAGTTAGAAATCAGTTCACTTGTGTAAATTGGGTGCTTTTTACTTCTTTCCCGTATACGTGCGTATATACGGAGTAATCTGTCCATCTGCCCGTCAGTTTGTCCGTCCGTCAGTCTGTGAACACTACTGGCTCCTAAACCATTTTCCAAATTGAAGAAACCCGTGTCCCTCTGGTTCGAGTTGAATCTTTCAGATTTTGAAAAAAATATGTCGTATGACGAGGTTTTCTTTCCTTTAATATTTTAAAGTAATAATTCGATTCTACTATTAAGAAACTGAAAAATTAAGAAAGTTTGAAAAAATGTACTTCGGCGGCAATAGATGGCAGCTGGCAAGAGCATATGGCAATTCTGAATAACTAGCCGAGGCCAAAGGATATTGAAAACTAATACAAGAAAGTCTGTGCCATTCTGTAGCACCACTAGTTTATTTCTGTGTTCTTACTTTTTCTTTCTGAACAAATGTATTTATTTCTTTTGTAAATAATAAACAATTACCTGTTTCTGGAGTTTTTATACTAATTATTCTATGCAAACGTTTGCCTTGCCTTGGAGCAACGTCTCATGCCTTGAAATAATGCTTTTCGACTGCCTAAAAATATTTATGTAGTCACTATTTGTATTCTTCTGCAATATGCTTTCGGTCAATACTCGTTACAGATTCAAACTACCATCGATCGGTTCTTTTCCCGTTTTGTTAAAAAACTTGAGAATGAAGGCTAGTTGCGTTTCCCACGGTGTTTCCTGCCCTGAATTGCAGAGCCCTTCGTCCTAATCTCTCAGCTGTCGGGCCGTGACAAATCGTCCCATTCAATCAGCATCCTTCACTCGCCTGTCTCTTCATTAACCGAACCTCCACAGCGTGGAACGTTTTTCTCGTAGCTGGGCACAGGAGAGCGAGTGATCTCGAAAAGAACTGGATGTGATCGATTCAACGGACAAGGCGCAATAGAGAAATGACAAAATCAGTAAGGTTGGGGGGGGGGAGATACACGAAGTACATACATGAAATGAAAACATATTGACGAAATAGATAAATTTCGTGATTCGACATGTTTCACGGCATTTAAAAGTATGATACATAGTATTTTTTTTATAGAAGTTATAGTATTCTTCCTAGAGTTACAGGCTCAGAAATTCATGTAATATAATGCATTTGAATGTTCAACACTCGTTCGTTCATTTGAAAGAACAGTGAGAAATGCAGCAGCGTCATATGAAAGGAAGAAGTGCTACGAGTAATATTCGAGTATAGAATAGTAATGTAGTGGAATAATATATTAACCTATACAAAAATGTTTTTGACTGTGATTATTGTTTTGAATTACACCACAAAACTAGCTTTTTTTCAAGCAAAGCTGTGAAAACGTAGATAATATTCTGTACACAATTCAAAAGGAATGTTCAAAATAAATTAAACACTGTTATTTTGATTGTCGATACTTCTTTAAAATTAATAACATATTTAAAACATGTATTTCAATATTCTTCTTAAATTTTAAACTATTGGTCTGCTAATAATTTTTTGTGGCATTGAAATGATAATTCACTTGTCGTTATTAACTAGATGTGTTACTAGCCTAGTCTGACTTTTAGAGGGTAAGCTTGATATTGATTGCTCAAATATCGAAAAACGATTGTCATTTACATAGTAATGGTGGAAAAGAACATGCCATTTTCAATTACAATGTTTCTGAAAACGTAAAATATGATTGTATTAATTTTTTACATTACTTAGTCAATAATGGTTACTTAGTCACAAATGAAGAGTGAATCCTAATTCACTCTTCATTTGTCTATTAAACAAAGACACATTAATTTAATTATAACGACTTGTGTTGTCCAATTCATCGTTTAGAGTTTTAGCAAAATGTAGGCTGTATTCAAAACACTACCATCCAAGAAAGAAATATTTCTCGCCTCCATGTGCAACAGTGGAAGTAAGAATAACACAACCTTCCGGGCTCCATTAGTCCGTCTCCCGCTTGGTTGGTTAGTACGCCATCACACCGGCCAGGGAAAACCCGAACGAAACATCGGAGCCAGAAGCGGCTCGCAAATCAAAATGAGGCCACCGACAACCACCAATGAACGTAACTCACACCACATCGAGGCTCGCTACGTTTGTCCTCTGGGATATTTACAATACTTATTAGCGCCCGTTCATCACGGGGCTGCGCGCTGAGACACGCTGTCCCCGCGGCGCGCTTACCTTAATTGGCACCGCGAGGCGGAGCGCGCGATAGAGACGCAGGTTAGATACGCGCTCTTAGATACATGGGCCCGCGGATATTAAGTATAAATAGAACCGAGGAGCGGTAGACCTATTAGGGCGTTGATTTACGGCACGACGGAATGATGCGACATCGATAACACAACATCGATGTTAGCAAACATCGATGTTTGAAATTAAAACGTAGATGTTAATAATACATTGACTAAAATCCATCGATGTTTTTCAACATCGATGTATTCAAGCTGATTTAGTACATTTGTATGCAACAAAATTTAATTTGACAGTTTTCATGTTAATCAATTCACCAAATACGGATGCAAGATGAAGAGGCAGACGCTACGCTCGCAGCGCATTTGGTGACCATATCTGAATGTGCGAAATGCATTCGAAGAAATAGGAAATACAAGGGAACGAAGATCACAACGGAGAGAGTGTTTGGTCGATGAAGATAGTCCAAACAGCGTTCCTTTGGCTCCAACACATGAACCAACATTGTTGCCATCAGTTATATTTCATATTGTAACTTTTACAGTATTGTGATACTACATCACTCTGTATATTTGTGACATGTGGTTAGGCGGAATAGCGGGCCTGATGGATTATTATTATTATTATTATTATTATTATTATATTATTATTATTATTATTATTATTATTATTATTATAATATTATTATTATTATTATTATTATTGTGATCATAGGATTTTTTCTTTCAGAAAAAAAACATCGGAAAAAGGGAAAAACATCTATCACAAAATTTCGAAAAAGGGAAAAAATCCATCACAAACCATAGATGTTAAAAATACATCGGCGTTAATACATTGATGTATCTACAAAACATCGATGGTTTGTAAACATCGACAACGATGTCGCATCATTAGGCGTTGGGTGGGGCTAAGGCAATGGCGACAGTGAAGGCGCTCTCAGACCGGCGCGGGAGATCCGCAGCGGGGGCGACGCGGAAAGTTCCGCGCTAGACGCGGAGCGAGGAATCCGCGGGACCGTTCACACCGGAGCATCCACTATGACTCAGCGTTTGGTGGCAGCGTTCCTCATCCGATAAACCAAGGCAAGGGAGCTCGAACTTGAGCGAAGCGAAGACTCCCGAAGGCGGGCGGACTTCCACGAAACTCAAGCGGTAGCGGTCGAAACGCGTCCGACTGTGTTCCAAAATCCGCAGGTAATAAACCGCTGCCAATCCGCTTGCGCGACGCTCGACCGCCACGCGATGCAGTTCTGAACGTGCGAATAAGGCAACTCGTGACGCGAAACTTCCCCTGCGGCCTTTCCGCGTAGACTGCGGCTCTTCCGCGAGGGTCTGTAGGAGCTTTGAAGGTGATGGCAAAAGGAGGGAAAGAGCTCCAATGAGGGAGGCGGCTGGCGTTGGGCGATGGGGATGGCGGTAGAGACGTCCCTGACCTTTTCTGTCCTTGTCCGCTGTCCATTTTCCTTGCCCCTGTCCTTTTTGTCCTTTTTCTGGTCCTTGTCCCAGTCCTTTTTCCTTCTCCCATCACTTTTCTGTCCTTGTCCCTGTCCTTTCTGTTCTGTCCCTTGCCTTCCCTTTCGCTGTTCGCCTTGTCCTGTCCTTCTTTCCTCGCCTGTTTCTGTCCTTGTACCTGCCTTTTCCTTGTTCCTGTCCTTTTCTGTCCTTGCCTCCTTGTCGGTTGGGAAGGGCAGTGCCCAGCGGCAGTTCCCAGTACCGGTGCTGGTAGCGGCCGCTATATACTCCGATTTAAATAGTGACTTCTAGCAGATCAGCTGTGACGCGATTATTCAATCGGGAGCCGAATCAGTGGCAAAAATGTATGTCGCATGGATAACGGCGTCTCGCTGATCTGCTAGGAGAGACGTAATGTAAACCGAAGTATACATTTGGTAGCGACAGATGTGATGGAGACGACTCCGGAAGCAATAACTGGAGAGTCAAAGACCATGGCAAACACCGTGGCAGTGCTGATTGTAGCAGTGGTAATAGGGCGATGGTGGCGGCTGTGATGGTGCTGGCTGTGATTGCTGGTGGCGAAGGAAACGGGGTCAGGGGAGTTGACGAAGAAGACATGAGGTTACAAGACACTGGTGGCGATAGAGTTGACAGCTGCGGGGAAGACAATAGCAATGGTAGTGGTTGGAGTTCCTACACGAGTGGCAGCGTTGCTGACTTTAGAGGAGGCGGTGGAATTGCAAGGGCCTTCTCCCATGAGGTTAGAGGCGGCGGCTGATTTGGTAGGGAAGGAGATGGTAAAGGGATTGTGACGGAAAAGACAGCGGCTGCTGAGGAGTGGGGAATGAGACCGAAATAATGGAGACGACAGAAGTAGAAGCGGCTGTGGTAGTGGTGGTTAATGTGGTGGCAGATGCGTGTAACGTCAGTGATAGCGGCGATGGTAACGGCAGTGATAACGGCGGTGTGAGCGGCATTGATACCGGCTATGGCATTGGTGGAGACGACGGAGAGAGAGAAAACCGTGGCAACGGAGATGATTGAGGAAGTAGAGAGATGCCTCGTGGAGAGGAATCGATCGGGTTGAAAACGCGGCTGTGCATCGCCTTTGCTTGATTTACTTGCGTTCGAAAGACTAATAACAGCTCTGGGGTAGAGCGGGAGGATGAGGGACAAGAAGCCGGCGCCTGGTGTCTCGTTGAACTTGCTCTGCTGGAAGTATTCCTTGGCTTCCTTACAAGACCAGTCTCTTATTGACCCGTTGACAGAGGAATGTCTGTGTTGTCTGTGTTGCTGCTTTAATTGTGTATTAAATCCTTTCTTGTAGAATGTTTCTATTTTTCGGGATTTATAATTGAAAAAAATTACGATTTTTTCAATCGTCCTAAATTAGTGTTTTTAAAATAAAATACAAATTCATATGAAATATTTACTTTAATATTAAATTTAAGCTAATATCTGATTTTGCAAAGGAAATAAGTTCAAAGCAGAACCACCCATTTGTTAAAAAATCTAATTCGCTTTCTAGTACTATTTACAAATAATCATGAACTGTTATCAAATTAATTTACACGTCTTCAAATTATTTAATGATACACGCTGATATTATACATGATCCTGTAATGATACTTTCATGTAGAACTACTGTTTATGTGTACGGGTGTCACAAATCTATACTATTAACCATTCACCCATTCGTTATCACGAAAATACGTTTTTATTACTCGTTGATAAACGTGTCAGGTTTTTTTCATCTCGAGAAGAAACCAGCTCTGTCTTAACTCTTCGATGATCCACCATATCCCCGAAGGAAGAAAATGCACCTCTTAATTTCTAGAGTGACGTCATATATGTCTCCTCGGAAGAAAAATCCGCGGGGCGGCGGTGCGGTCGTCGTAATTCAGCACTCGATAGTGCGCGCGCCCGCCGCGGAGGAGCGCTGACGTAAACTTGGCTGGAGCTCCGCCAAATGCCCGGCGCTTCACAGTTGCCGCAGCTTTTTGTAAGCTAATCCCGCCGAAAGCTCTGCCACCCCCACCGCCCCCGCCCCCGCTTTTGCCCCATTGCCGCCTCATCCAGATCTACTACCGCTCCTGCCTCCAGCGATGCCGCCGCCGGCACTATCAGAATCTTCATTATTGTTGCTATCGCCCTTTCCTCCGTTCCCAGCAGCAACTCTACCCCTCACCACCACATGCTCATTGTGTCATAGAAAGCGTACATGCCTTTCATCGCTAGATACCGGGTTCGATCCTCAGCCAAAACATGTGGAATTTGTGGTGGCTTTCCGTAGCTAGCTCTCGGAAGGTTTCCTTAGGGCAACGAAACCCCAATATATAAATTAATGTAAATATAAACTAGGGGCTTGCAGTAGCAAAAATGCTGAAACAATTGAAATAAATTCAATATTTTAACAAGAACAGACTTTACGAATACTCCGATAACGTAACATAGTATATGTTACAACAGTTCTTTACATACCAAGACTATGAAAAGGTTGCTGTTCCTTAACATATCACGTGAATAGAAACTATTTGGTGGCTGGTGGCCACATCCTTTTCTCCACATCATTGTATCTGGATTTTTTGCATGTTCCTGGGTGTCTAAGAAAACCATAGACATCTCTCAAATGGCTGGGAGCTGTATAGTTTTCTTTCGATTTCTATGAGCATCCGAAACTAGCAGTATAGTAGGTAAATAAATATTATCACCAGTACTATCACCATCACCATCACTCATAAATATTCAATATCCCTGTATACCGTTCCTGGCATGTAATCACTTCTCCACGCCATTGTCGTCACCACTGCGATACTCATATATGTACTTTCGTTTCAGTGAATCCCACCATCCCACCAATTCGCCCCTTTTTTCGACACACTCTGCTCCGTCATCCCATTTTCTTGCCGTATTGTTCCCAACATCCTTCTATAGTTCACCTCTGACCCTACAGCAGAAATTTCCCTCCTTTTGATGGTGTTTCACTACTGAGCGTAATATGATGGTATTGCTCCTGGTTAGGTAATTCCTAAACATACCACTAAGTATTTGGCTAGATAACTCCTAGCCTCTCGTAATTCTGTATATATTCCAAAAGAGAGTTAAATCTGACGAAGAGCTTCGCTCTGCTGATGGGACAATTCTGTATTTAGCCCGTAACATGATGTCAGTCTGTTCCATCAAGTAAATCAATTTCATTGTACTATGTCCTTTATTGTGAAAATGAAGAAGATTAGTTTATACTTCGCACTACTGGATTATTTAATTAAGAGAATTTTATTTATTTTATTCAGATTTCAAGACTTTCAGAACCTACGACTAACGAGTCACAGTGCGTCAATGGATTTCACTGCAGTGCCTCTGATTGGAACGTCCTAGGTATCGAGTCCCGACTGTGACAGGGTTTTCGACACTAGCTTGATAGGTATGTCGAATTGAGCCGCTGATTGGAAGAGAATTCCAGCCGCCAGCTGCTCTGTTTAGTACTTTTCCGTTGTTTCTTCTATCAACACCAGGCGAATGCCGGAGCAGTACCCTAACAAACGAGCCACGAACCGCGCGTGATCCATAGTCCTTATTCTTTTCTCTTACACACACATACTTACACCTACATGCACACTTTAATACTACACATGCCGGGTGACCAGTGGGGAGCTTAAAGCTCCTCCCGGCTGGGGCGGTGCCTCGTTGGTGGGAGGTATCTGATTGAAGGAATCGATGTAGATCCACGCCGAATCTCGCCATCCAGCGGGGGGAAGATCACCGGCACCTCCCGCGATAAACGTATGCACTACACTTACGGTACCAATGATCGAAGCCGTTGACGCGCTCTAAGTCACTAATCAATCAATAAATCAAACTTTCAGAACCAATTTCCAAAACCAGGCAAACATTCATTAACACCCGAGGGATTTCTATTCGGCACAATACCTCTCGTCCCTAATCTCATTCAGCTAGGTTTTCGCAACATGATGGGTTTGGGGATGAGTTTTTCCAAAATGAGGGAGAATTTTGTATTGCTGACCTTGCCGTTTAGACCATTGTCTCCACAAACTTTTCCAGCGCCCCATTAGTAGAAATTAAATGGGACTAAGAATATTGCAGAGGAGTAAAACGTGGCGTTATACGCAAATTTTCATTGAAATATTTGAAACTTTCTTGATGAAATGTTGCTTGAATGCTTCTGAAAATGCGCAATTTTTTTGCGCATTAAAATGAAAAGTTTTGAGTTTTCGTGATTATTTGTAAATCATCATTTGAAGCACTTGTACTCACAAATGCAATAATGTATAAAAATGTCCGTAATGTAAATATTAACAACGTGAGAGATATCTAAATTTGCATTTGTGTAATTGTTGAAAAATCAAAACTCTGCATGAAATTGGCGTTTATATATTACATTCTTTCAATTTAGCACATCCGTACAAAAGTCAGAAGAAAACTTTTCCAGCTGTTTTTGAGAAAATCTTGTTTTTATTCTTGCACTATTGCAGATAAAACTAAGCGAAAATTATTATTTTTAAAGAATGTGCCTGGCATTACGTAAAGAACTAATTATGGAGAGAATATTTCATTGGAAGGAGAATAATTCTGTCAATATTTTTGTTGCAGAAAGTTGCGAAAAAATTCAAACTTATGCAATTTTTAAAAAAGTGATTGTATTCGAGAAAAAATACAAATTTAGTCATTTTTATAGAAAATTTGGAAAATGTGGAAGCTTTAGGTAAAGTACCCCCAACAATTAAATTATCCATTTTAAAATTAAGGAGTCTAGACATAAGCAAAATTGATTGTAGAATACTCATATAAATTTTGCTGAAAGTTTTCCCTACGGTTTAACCGCTAGCGTTGTACATAGACGGGCAGACGGGCAGACGGGGAGACGGGCAGACGGGCAGACAGACGTTTTGTCATCACCCATTTCTCCGTATCAAATCCACAAGACGTACATTCTGGCTATTCAACGTATTAGAGAAGATAACGTCTTACATATTGGAATAAAATGTATCCATTTTTTCGATATCAGAGCCCAACAAGAGTTTTTCTGTCGAAAATTCGCCTTTGCCGGCAGCATTACGTTATTTTCTCTGTAGTAGTAAGTAGGTGCGACAAAATAAATTATGGAAACACACAAATCTCGTAACGATGAAAGAACGAAATTATTATTTCATTTTGCCAAGAATTATGGAGTTCCATAACTGCCCTATAATTTCGTAGAAACGATCTGAACCGTTCCTATTCCAATGATTTATGCGAAGCTTTCGCGAGTTATTGCGATGCAGATATTATCGACAAGAGCGAATAAACTATCACCATACGTATATTTACATAATGGCACAATATGACTTCACCCGTCGAATGAAGTTGAAAGCACCTTTTTCACATTGTGATGTAGAAATTAAATGATCTGGCGTTGAAACACTGCATTTTCGTATATATTGTCGACAGATTTTTACTGATTTCCACATCTTTCAGTTTTTTCCATTTCTCTTTTTGATGATTATTTTTAACAAATAAATACCTACTTGAACTATTGCTTCTATTTTCTCTCAAAAGCTTTCACTTGAGAGATTTAAAAAAATCATGTAACGTTCGTCGGTTTTATAGCCAAAATTATTTTTTCTTCTCTTTCCCTATTTCTTATCACTTACGTGACATTAAATGTAATATATAAAATACTTTGTTACACATTTTAAAAAAGTGGACAGTTTTTAGATCCATTCTAATGAAAATTATACCTAGTGATTAATAGCTAGCCTTAGAAATGAAACATTGTAGTTACTGCGTAGTTTTAGTAATTATTGCTAGTTGGGTTCTTTCCGAAGTCATATTCACACTCAATCAATAGATACCAAGCAAGATTGATTAGATAATAGCCAGGGGTGATTAATTAAAAAAAAATAAGAGAAAACTGTTAAGGTCATTCTTCCGTAAATTATATGTGATACAAAGTATTATACGATTTTAAAACTAAATGAAATGATTGATACTTTGATTTGTCTGTAATTAAAATGCGTACGTATCAAAAATAATCAAGTAAACGAATACCACATTCGGTAATTTTTAGCGTTAATCAAGCAATACGTTAATTATCACCTTTTGATTTCAGAAGTATTTAAAACTACGAGTACTAACAAGGTCTACTATTCTATTAGGTTTAGAACATACAATAATAGCTTTTTGCAAGGAAAATGTCTTCAGTGGATGAACGTAGCAACCGGCAGCAACCAGAACGGCGTAAACAGAAAATCAAGCTCATTTCTCTGCATACGAGGACTGTCCACATACGTAGGCGCACATCCCTATGGCTCATCTGCACCTCTCCTGCTTTAGCAGGTACTATATCCGCACTTTTTCTTGAAACTCCACAGCGGGTAGAGGCGGGTTCTGTCTACGTCACAGCAGTGCAGTTCCTTCAACGTCATCGATAGAAAACGCAGCATAATAGCGCGTCTGGGACTAAGTTGCAATGACAAATAACGCAAGACGCATTTTTTTATATTCTAAAGAAATAATTAGTAATTGTATAAATTATATAGTATCAAGAAGGAACATCGTACGCACAGGTCGGTAGAAAGAGAGAGCGAAAACTGAGAAGTCCGCATTATAAAGTAAGAAGGCGGGCATCACTGCAAGCTGAGCCGTGACGTTCCGAGTGGAACTCATATTTTCTACCGGGCCGTGCTGTGCAGGGCTGAGCGAGAGCTAGAGAGCTGGAGGACGAAGAAAAACGCGTGCATAGTAGTTGCTCGGCGCCCGGGACTATCTCCGGAGCTCCGGCGGCCGCGGCCACGGTGGCGCGGCGCGCGGCGCGCAGCCGGGGCGCCTGGAGCGGGCGCAAATAGAATTAATTACGCGATAAAGCAGGCCCCACGCCCCCGTAACGAGATTCTCGCTGCGCGCCAGCCTCCCAGGCGGGGGGGGG
>BOPP01000003.1:19025369-19074501 GCA_017312745.1 Gryllus bimaculatus
AGACTTAAAGAACTTTAATGACCCAGAAATTCACGGCGCCGGGGGAATCATCACCTTTTACTTATTTTCCTTCCTTCTTTCCCGTTCCTTACGTCGCTGTCAAGCCGCCCCTTCCTCATTCTTCATTCGCCACTCTCTTCCTTTGGCTTCCGCGTGCCCCACCCCCTACCTCTCTCCCTCTCCCCCCCCCGGCGCCCGCCCCGCCCCGCCCGCCCCGCCCCGCCGTGCCCTGCTCGCGTGTACTTATGGCGGCAGGTATGCGCGCCGCGCGCTCGAAGGGCGAGGGAGGCCGCGCGCGCCCGCCTCATCTGACGGACCGACCCCCCCTCCCCGCTCCAACACCCGGAAAGTGCTGTCGAGGGCTGGGCGGAGAGCGGGCGCCGGTATTGCTCGTTGCTCGTATTCCGGATGTCGTGGTTTGGATTGGATTCCTCTCCAGATCGAGGGCATAATCGCCTCTGCTCTTTACGGCGGAGGCGCAGGCAATAACCCGCGCCCGCCACGCCCTTCGCCCTCGCCGCCCGTGCTCCTCCCAACGGCGTCCAATTTTCAACTGCTTCACTGCAGATACTGCTGGCTTTAATTAGTGCATCCAATATTTCCACCGAACACCATTCAACGAACAAATTTATTACAATTAAATTCTGGTAATCCTCACGGTTGGTCATTTGCGTTCATGTCAAAATCATTGTTAATCAATACTAATGGAAATGGTAGTTTTAAAAGTCTGATATATCTAGCCAATTACAAGAAATGTGAACGATATTTTCTATATTTAAGTTTCAAAACAAATACCCGCCTTACTTCTTTATGAGTGGAAATTTAATGAATAAAAGTTTCGAAGAATTCTCGTTAAATTCAAGTAATTGACGATAAATAGTTACTTGTGTAAATGAAATTGAAGTTAAACATAATTAAGTTTAATTTTGTTTCGATGAAATGAGGTGATTAGGAAAATAGCAGATTTGTACCTTACAATGAAGTGAAGAGCATACACTTGATTTTCAATGGGCAAATGTTACTAATGTAAATTTAGTTAAAGCTTCCTTCCGCAAAGTGTATGTTTTGATAAATTTGAGATTGTGGGTCGTCTGGAGTGTTAAGTGCTCGGGTTACAATTATGCTTCCAGTAAAGTTATCGCCGGCATTTATCCAGAATATGGGACACGTTTCCTCTCGTGAAACAAATTAGTGCCCTTTGAAATAGGTTGCTATTATGAAATGGCTTTATCCTAGATGTCTTCAATTCTGTTGTGATGCCGGCTTGCTATCTTCGACTCGAAATCAAAAATCGAAAATTTGTCAAATGGTTGAAAATGAACTAATTACTCGTACATTTTCATTTCTGAAGTTCACTTGATAGAACATAAGTACACGGAATGTAACTGGCTCATTGATTTCATAATTGGAAATTAATTTATCTTTTGCTTTTATGACAAGTATTGTTTTCCAAAATATCAAACATCCCGATTCATAGGATCTTTATTTTACTTAAATAATGAACTTAATAAAAATGCCAGAAACTTCATAATAAAGAAAATTTTACAATTTTATACATTAAAATTTGACGTTTTACGTTTAGAAGGCTTAGATTCCTCTATCTTGTACTGTTTACGCTGTCTGTGTACACTGTGGTTTGCGCAGACTGACGAGGTTTATTCGCATAATTTTTAATTCAAGATTTGCTCTCGCAGCAACTACTAGAAGTACTATTAAACGTTGTTTGAGACCGATGAAGATTGTTTCTTATGAGTGTAGGGAAAACAATAATTTAACGTTTTGTCGAGGTCTACAAGTGCTGTTTACCTAATTGTGGAGAGATGTGTGGGTACAGTGAAGAGTGAAGTCGTATCTTGTTAGTTTGGTTTGTGTTTTACGTGTACCAGTATTTTCGTTATCAGCAGTTATTCGGTAAAATTTTCAGGTCAGCGTTTTTTAATTTTTTTGTTACTAACACGAAAGCGAACTGTCAAAGAATGTTGAATGATTAATTCAAATGTTTTTAAGGGAGTGCCCTGAATTGCTCCAAGAAATCTCTCGATGACACCGGATATAGCTTTATTGAAAATTTATTTTCAACAATTGCATTGTTTAGCATTAATTTGCATTGCTTTGCATTTTTTTGACATTGTGTTGGTACATTTAAAGTTACCTTTACACATTTTTTTAAAAAATACGTATAGTTAACAACTTCCCCTCTTAAAATGGAAATAGTAGGATAGGGAAGAGTTGGGAGTTTAACATGCGACAGCTCTCACACGGGCATGCTAAGTCAGTAGGGGAAAACTCACGCCATGGAACAACACAAAGAACAAACTTTTTAAGTTAACTAAAGTATAATAGCTTGACATAAATGAATAACAAAAAGCAAACCGAGCTAGCCTACAATACTACGTAAATTAATTTAAAAAATCAACCAAATTTAAAAGTATTGAAAAAATTATTATTATAGTATTATAGTATTAAAAATTATTTATTATTCAAATTTTTATTATTCAAATGTGAGTATAGTAGATTTATTATTTTTTGGTTCGGAATTGCTTTTCTTGAAGAGAAAAAATTCTTTTTTGGAATTTAAATACTTTTTTGTATACAAATCATTTTCAATTGTCGCACCCCAGCAAGCTGGCGTTCTGCCCCTCCAAAATCTCCTCTGTTCCTCATATCCTTTCCTAAATCTAGGTAAGTTAAATTATTTTTCAGAGTAGGGTTGTCACAACCTTTATTTTCGCATGGAAATCTTTACTTGGTTTCTCAAGAGTAAAACCCGTTTCTAATATTGTTGTGACTATCAAGGAATTCGAAAATTTGTCAAGGAAGATTGAATATCTACTTCAAATGCTGTTTTTAAAGTGAATTGTTCTAAGAACATATCTCTATAATACAGAGTAAATCTTTATTGAAATTTTGATTCCAACATCAATTGCATTGTTTTTATTTTTATTTGATATTCTTTATGTACGAAGTTTCATTTATACTTTTTTAACAAATAAATATGTTTTATTAACAACTTTGCGTCTTAATGGAAAGGGTAGGAATTAACATTTTCAGCACGGTTACGCTAGTATTACAGATAATAAACTCAAAATTTCGTAGAATGCATGCAATTGTATTGTGTCGACGTGAGTCTGGCAGATGTATTATCAACTTATATCAGGCTGAAATGGTTTGAAAGGTTATTGTGTAAAAGTCCATTTAAGTTTTATTTTAATAACATTTTATCGAATTAATGTAATATAAAAGGTAGTTTCCATACTCACTAAATTTTAAGTCATCAAATAACTATTTGTCTCGTAAAGCATTAAATATATGGCGCTTAACTTGTGGGTAAACGAAAATGTTCGTGTACTAATTATTTTTCTAAGAATGAAAATAAATAATACATGCAGTTTACGAAATAAATATTATAGAAACAAAAAAAACATTGCAAGAACTTGAATACGACAAGTGACTTACTTAGAAAAAAAAATTTTCGATTATATTTTGTGTAAGTTGCTTATTACTACAGCATACAATTCCATTTCATTTATGAGGAATTTCATGTGGTGAACATTTTTGAATTATTCGTAGGCAGCTTTAGGGCAACTGGTTTCGACGCCGTTCTCTGTCTCGGAGGAACAGTGCAAGTTCCGTGCGCTCAGAAAAAAAGATAAAACGGAGTTAACTCCATAGACTCGACATCTCGCCCAGGCGACGAGGAATGCGGTCTCTTGGAAATGTGTAGAGGTTTTTCCCCGCCGCAGTTCGCCAGGAGCCCCGAGAGCGCGACCGACTCCTGGCACCAACGCCCCCGCGCCCCGCGCCCCGCGCCGCCCGCCCCGCGCCCCGCCTCCCGCGTGAGTGACACGTAGCCCCGGCCTCTGCGTTTGTTGATTTGTTTACTATCTATTTATGTCTTGGGACGTTAAAAATGTTAATATTAATAATGTTTCGATGTTTTCAATTAAGTATCAGCACAGGATTAACATCGACACATTGCTGCCTCTTTAGAAACCGTATATTCTGATTTGGGGTAAAGCGGGAATATTGACTTCTAACTTGAGATACTGTTTTGTGGAAATTTAGAATGGTTTAGCTTAGAAGAAGAATATACAGAAAGGATATCATCCGAGGATAAGAAAAGATAAATGTAGGGAAAATATAATTTGTACGATTGCGTGCAATAAATTCATTTCCACAAAGAAACGGTAACCTGTGAGGAATATAATGTCTGCACCACAGAAGTTTGCATACCCCTCACCTACGAACCGCGGGGAACTGGAATGCGCCAACAAGCCAGCACTTTGCACCCGTTGTAACAAGGCGGGTGTTCCCCCGCCCGTCCGTCGTGTTCTTGTGCTTCGGCGAATGCTACCGATAAGAACAGGAACGCCCCTCCGCCGTGGCACATCCGCCTGAGCGGGAGAGGAGTGGGATCTCACCAGACGGTCTCCAGTTACATCTACAAACAGATTATCCTTCTTTTGACACGGCTTTACCATTTCTTGGTTTGCTCGACGCACTTCTCAATGTTGAATTAAAATTTACAATATTTGCTTTTTACTTCAAAACCATTTTTAAGCTTTAACATTTTATTAATTTCCTGACCTTACAATCTGTGTAATCTTTTATATTCTGGAGTCTTTCACAAGTGGCATTTGTACGGCACGGGATGCAAGAGAGTAGTGTTCATTTTATGTTTTCGATAAAGGTACAAAGCTTTTCTTCTGGAATATATTCCTATTGTGCAGCAATATTGTGGGCTGGAGAGGTCTATTATGATTCCAAGACTGCTGTTGTTGTGATCCGTTATGTGCTGCAACTAGCTTTTTTTGTTTTATTTCTACAGCCTTCAAATGATCAGACTGCATTCGTTTATTTATCATTTCTTTAGTTTGTTAATTCGTTTTCAATTCTGACATACTCGTACTTTGCAATCGTAGTTAATTGATTATAAAACTTTCATTCTTTAGGTTAATATTATCATTTAATATTATAGATTTATTGGCATAATATTATTGATTATTTGTTTACATTGATTAGGAGATGCTTCTAGAAGATGTTTTAATTCTGAACATTCATGTTTCCATTGGCAATATTTAAGCTACTCTTTCTTCGCTTTTTCTCCGAATCTTTTTCCGTCCGAATCTCAGAGAGGACGTGTTGATAATTACACTCTTTTTTTTCGAACAATGGCAGTATATACATGTGTACGACTGCGAGTATAAAATGTTTTTGAACGTGGGAATAGGCTGTTCCGGGCGATGACACCTATTTGTCTGCGCCCGCTCCAGTGAGGCAAGGCTTTCGAAAACCCTTACCACCTGCTGGACCCAAGCCTTCGCGGCAGCTGGACTCACAGAGAATTCGGATGCTTGAAATGAATAAAATATAAGAGCTCCGCCGTACATACGTAATAATTACGCGCGAGTTATTGGAGAAAAAAAGAAAGTAATATATCTACTCGAACTTTATAATCCACGGAGGCGGTGGCGGTGGGCGAGACGTAGAGGCGGTGGCGGTGGGCGAGACGTTGAGGCGGAGCAGGGGCGTGGGCGTGACGGGGTGGCGGAGGTCGGCTGCAAAAGACGGTGGACGGATGGCGAAAGGGATGTCCTCAAAAACAGTGTAAATTTAGATGCTCGAGATGACAGATTCGCCTCCGTTTTCAGAAAGAAGCTGGACGTTTCAAAAGACAAGTGGAAATATGGAACAGTCTAAGAAGAGATTTCCTCTGACATATTCTCCAGAGTGGGCTCGGTTAACGTTCATAAATTCTAAAGTTACTCACTTAATTCACGCACATCTTGGAACGACAATAAAAAATATAAATTAATGATTTGAATTAATGAAAAAAGATTCTATGAAGATTTTTATTCAGATCTCTGGTCTATCTGCAAATATGTTTACGAGGACTCGTGTGCTATTTTTAATGATGATCGTTTAATGATGAATTTTGATTAAACTACGTGATGAATTTATTGCTATTATTATATTATTATTAAGCTTATAGAACTTCCTGGTCGAAGGCACTGCAGTGACAGTTGATACACCGAGCGCATTCAGCCGGTCAATTTTGTTTCAAATCAACCATATAATACATGCTATATTTTTATAAATATATAATACTACAATATTTCACGTTAATGTTGTTGAAAATATTAGTTGTTTTCTCTTAATGTTGACTTATGTTTTATAACGTTAAAGTTCAAAACTTTGCCTTTTCGAACACATTATATAGTATTCATTCAAGTTATTGAATTTAATATTATTAATTAATTAATAATATTAAATTCAATAACTTGAATTTCGCAGAATAATGATTGGAATATATGGGAAAGACAATATCTATATGATCATAAAATATTGCTGTGACGTACAGAATCAACGAGTCTGGAAATCGCACGGGGTTCGCATGCTGTGTCGTGGATCGTCCCTGTTTCCATTACATCAACGCACTTCTCTCTTAGGAAAGTATGAGTTGGCGCCTCGGAGACGCGCGATTTGTTGGCTTGTAGAACTCACAGTGACTTTTAATGTGAACCACTAACTTTATTACAACTTCATTATGAATCCAATACATACACACCTCGGCGTTAGTGCTGGGCTGACCTCAATCAATTAATTTTAATCGAGGAACAAGTGTCAATATCAATGATGATTTTATGTTATGTTATCATTTATGATTACATATTACATATTAATGATGATTTATGTTATCATTAATGATGGTAGAATGAAAGATAGAGAAACAAAACAAGCAAGAAGAGACCTGCCACAACCCACCACAATAATTTTGTTCATCAACATTTTTGTAAACCACGTAGAAAGCTAGCTTTCTTGCCACTACTCTGTACGTCACTCGTAGAAGTAGGCCTCTAACAAACAAAATCTAACGATTCTTTCTGGCCATCAACTGTTTATAGGTAAATACTGTGTCCAGAAAAGAAAAATACCCTTCTCATGATGTAAAATGTTTCATTTACTCTTTAATGCTTTCACTATAAGCACATTTCTTGTAGTATAACGTAGTAAAGAACGTTTCGGTAATAAATGTTATCCCATCCTTAGGTTCCTTTGAATTAAAATTAATTGTATTCCCTAAACGTTAAACATTCTAGCAAAAATGTGCTTGAAGTAGAAGCATTTAATTGTAAAAGAAAAAAATTATACCGTATGAAGTAAATTTTTCTTTTTCAACATAATAATTCAATGTTGTCAACAACACAATTGAAGGCTAGAAATGAACATCACAGTTGAAAGTTACCGACAAATATGATATAGAATTTTAGAAGCAAAATGTACAGACGTCAGGTGTAGAGATGCTGCAACCCATAATAGTATTTGAAATCTCCACATAGCCGTAACAGGGTTTGCACATTTACCATCCTCCATGAATGGCACGCAAGCATAGGAGTTTTATAGCCTGGCGCTCCTGAAATCGCGGTCACCCTTAAAAACGCGTGGTAGCTGTTTACGGGCGAGACTAAAGCCTTAAGGGGGCGTAACAGCGCGCGGAGCGGACGTTGCGTCCGCCATGAAAATACCACGGGTGGAGGCGCAGGCACAGTGTGGGGTGGGGAGTACGGGAAGAGATGCGGATGGCTGTGGTCGTTAATCTAATTCAAATGAAGAAAAACGAACTAAACGGGGGAAAAATTGGGACAGTGACCGACCAATCATTGTCTGTAAAGTCATGTGAACAATTTTGTGACTCATTGATGCCAAACCAAATAGGGCGGTAGTAATATCTGCAAATTATTGTAGTAGTTAATGTGAAATGAATTTATTTGGGAAGCAACAGTGCGAGAAAAGTATATATGAAATCTTCCTTTTAATGAAATATTATTTAAATGCTAAAGTCTGTGATTAAAAATTAGTCTATGGCTAGTTTAATTAAAAACTAAAGATGAACAATATGTGAGTGTCCCTTCACCGGGATAAGAAGAATATGACAAGAATATAAAGAAGAAGAAGAAGAAGAAGAAGAAGAAGAAGAAGAAGAAGAAGAAGAAGAAGAAGAAGAATGACAAGAAGAAAAAGTACAAAAAAGAAAATAAATTTTGAAACAACGATGCAAAATGAAGAGGATTCCTTATATTTCCAAAGAGCTTAAACAATAATATTTAATCTACAGATAAGATAAATGACTAAAAGACTTTGCCTAGGAAACAAGTAAATAAACGGAAAAAATTGAGTTCTAATTCACTTAGTTTTGAATATGTTCACGCCATTGTCCACGGCATGCTAGAGAATTTTCTAAAGGCGAATGCGAGTGATGGGATGTCGTTGAGTGAGACGTTCGGGAGAATAGATCAGTCGCTGTCTCAGTGCAAGACGTTTTCTTTCTTTTCTATTTTATGCGTTGTTGTCTTGCTCTTTTCAGGTAATAAAATGTACTAAAGTATCCCCGGACTGGTATTTTCTTACTATCAGACAGCGTCTTTACAGCAGTAACTCCTCTCCTGTTCTTCTTTCTAGCCACAAAACTGAAATAAGGTTTTACGTTGCGGTTTACGAATCGAAATGTCTCTGTAGCGCGTAGAATGAGTTTACTACAAAGTCTAGTGTTCTGGTATGCGTAATGTGTTTGTGAAATCATATTACAGCAAAAATGAGTTCTATATATGATGATGTTTTTGTCAAATATAGCTTGACTTGAAATACAAAATGGCCGACCTTTAATCTCACAAAAGACGGTCAGATTATCAGTTACGGAATACATTTTTCTAAGTCGCCTTGTCGTTGTCTTACTATAACTGTGAGACACATATAAACGCATTTGCATCTAAAATATAAATTGATAAACGTAAGTTATCCATAAATCTTGAAAGTATGTAAATATACTTGGGATCTTCCCGCATCTTCAAAAATTGAACCTGGCACTAGCATCCAACCGATATTTCGGATCCAGAAAAGCTAAAATGTTCAGCTATAGAAATGTTTAACTGGTTTCCATTCAAAACTTCATTAGTGCTTGCTTATACAGTCGTACACTAAGCACTATACATCACACGTGGGGGAAACTTCTCAAGCCGACTAGTACGTCGGCGGCGAGATGAGGATTAAGATTCCCACCTCCTAGGATATAACATACACCACACTTCCGGGCATAATTATGCAACCAGTTGACGCGACCGGAGTCAATAAACACTTATACTCACTAAGCCAATCGGATCTTTAGCAATACTTATTGTGATCACTATTTTTTCAGCTGAGATGGCTGAGGTACCAACTGATGGCACTGTAGTGTCTGTTCTGGAGGTTCTAGGATTCGAGACCCGACGATAGGAGGATTTTCGACAATAGCTAGGTCGAATTCAGCCGCTCTCTGGAGAGGAATCCTAATTGCCGGCTGTTCTGATCGGTCTGATTCCGCCGTTTCTCCGATAAACAACAGGTGAATGTCGGAACAGAACACTACCAAATGCGTCATGCACCGCTCGCGACCTTTCCTTATCCTTTACTTACCCAATACTAACCCTTACACCCACACACCCATACACACACTTACATCCACTGTACTACCACAAATGTATGGGGACCAGTCAAGAGCATAGAGCTTGTCCCGTGTGGGATGGTACCCTGCTGGTGGGAGATACTTGGACAGGGAAAACCCCACAAGTCGACATATAGGTTGACACCGGATCTCACCGTCCAGCGACGGAAGAACACCGTTACTTCCTGTGATACCGTCTACGGCGTGCCTGAAATCGTAGAAAAAAAAATCAATCAGAATATTTCTCTACGTGGCACTTATCATGCAAGGGTTTTTTTTTTCTGGGCCGTCACTGAGGGTGAAGGATCCTTCCAGAAGCTTCCCAACAAATAACGTAATTTCTCATTCCGAACGGACAGCGGAAGAAGATCCAAAAAGCAGGTATCGAGAATCCATTAATCACGGCTGGCATATCGGTTGCGAGGAGATAGCGCCGGCGACGCGAGACGGGCGTCGTGCGCAGTCAAACCTCGCGGCAAACGCATTCTGCCCAAATCCATTAATAATTTACTTCCCCGTTACTGCTTATCACTTCCGAGAGGACTTGTTTGGAGGGTCGAAACTTTTTCATTAAAATAATCCGTTAATACATATTTTCGCGCCGTACTAGATAGCTAGTGGTGCTAAAACAGCATGTCTTTTTTCGCCCATATTTTCACGCATGATTACCCAAAAAGTACGCTTATTTTCGGAAAGAAATTCTGTTTTGAAAATCAATTTTTAAGGGACAGATTTCATTAATGAAAAAATCTCCATCTTTAACTTATTAGTGGCGTGAAGACTTCGAAAAATAATAGAACTTTTGCAATTTTCAAAGAAATGAGGGCTTTTAAGGAGCATGAGACCAACTTACAGCATTCTCTTAAACGTCCTTTACATTATTGTACAACAAAAATTAAAAACAATGGAGCCTTTTTCTTTAAATTTGGAAACTGTTCAAAGGGCTTCATGTAAAGAACCCTCCAAAATTAAAATATCGGTTTCAAACTGAAGGGGTCACGACATCAGTCAGATCGGTTGGAGAATATCAATTTCGGAGAAAATCAATTTAATGGTTTTCGCCGACAGCATTGTTCACAGACGGATGGACAGGCATTTTGCCGTCAATCGATATTACGGTATTAATGATCTACAAAACATTCTGACTACACGTGTTAAAGGGTATTTTCTTAACTTAACAACTGGATTTAACCATTTTTTCGTTACCGGGGCCCTATAATAAGTGACTTTCTGCTGACAATTCTCCGTTTTTTGTGCAGTATTACATAACTTTCTTTGTACTGTGTAAGCGGTAGGGAGAAAATAAAATTAAATGCAACAAGAGTATACGAGGAATACGGTTTTGACTAAATGTTTATTGTAAACGAGCGTCAAATTTTTCAAAATTATTTCATTCAATTTTTGTGAGTCTAACACCATATATTGCCAAACATTATTAAAGATTTGGATCATGTTCTGGCTAAGCTTGTGCAAAGATGTTATCTGGACTCTCAGGAATGATTGTTGTTGGAAAAAAACCCTCCAGCAATACTAGAAGGTATTGACAGACTTTTCTTTCTGATAATCATAAAAGTGTAAGCAGAGACAAATAAAGTGAGAGAGACTAATTACATTTTATAGAAGCAGGGTAGTATTTTTAGTACATTTTATTTGTTTTGTACTAATCTGGAACTGAAATGAAGAGATATGAATGAACCTAAACTATTGAAATTTAGTTTACATTTTTATGCTTTTCTAATGTTAAAAGACATTAATTTTATTACATCTAAGATAAAGAGAGAATGTCGGTGAGCAGGGTTGAATAGCTAACATTGCATAATATATTCAAATCTTCAAGACGTTCAGGAGGCATCTCAAATATTGTAAAATTTGTTGTGGATATTATGAAACTACGTCATGCAACTTAACAGAAAATAAAATGTACTAAAGTATAATCTCAATATTATAAATGGTGATTAGTATTGGAAACAAAACTAATTTGAAACGCGAAACTGCAAATGAGAAAGCGCAACAGCCCATTCAAATGGCAACAGTCTGCGCTCACGATGATTCGTCATTGACTGGCGCAGTACAGACAGGAATTCAAATTATGAACCGCACGGACGCCGTCTGCTGTGGGCCACATGCAAACACGCTCGTTAGATGCAAATTGGAATACGATTCCGGGGGCTATTAGGCTGCGGTTTTGTCGTGTGGGATGTTGCTTCATATTGCAGCAGAGAATGCGACCCAGCGGATCTATGCCCCCTGCCGACATAGCATTGTACGCAATCCATATATAGTAATAATAATAATAACAACAATAATAATAATAATAATAATAATAATAATAAATAATAATAATAAATAACGAGGAGAGAAGGAGAAGAGAAGGAGAAGGAGGAAGAGTTGGAGGCAGAGAGAAAAGAGAAGAAGAAGAAGAAGAAGAAGAAGAAGAAGAATGAAGATTTTATTATGACTTCGTGCCATATCAGTGAGAAGATGCTAATGCTGGCCTCTATCCTTTGTAGATTCTGAATCTAACTAAACAAACGAAACAAAAATGTCGTCATTCATGGCTTGCCTTGAATATAATTTTTGTTTTCCTTGTGCTGTACTGTAGTCTGCTGAGAAAATAAGTTCTCAGACATTTATCTCACCTATGGCTAACACGTTCAGATGTGGCGTAGTGAGACCTAAGCTAAGCGATCTGGTTGGCGGATCTCTTGACCTAGCTCTCCGCATCAAATAAACACTCTGAAAAGTGTTAATAGTGAAACTTCACTGAATTATCACCCACATTAACTAGCTCGCGCAACGACTTGGAACGAGCCCTGCAACCCCTTTTGTTGTATCGAAATTATTTCCTTGTTAACAAACAGCAAGGCGCTGCAGGGACGGTTGCGGACGATAGCCCCTTTTAAGACACCACGTTTAGGAAAATTGTGAGTATGTAGTTCACGGAATTTTCAGTAGAGAAAATGAAAATTGGCGCACGCATTTCCGCGACATGTCCGGTGCGTCAGCTACATTTTCCTACTGATTTGGTATCCTACAACCTTTCAATTACAATCCTACAACAATTACAATCCTACAACCTTTGCTACTGATGTGGTATCACGGTTGCTCGCTCTTCGTTTAGTTTCTTTTAGCCAGACGGGGATGTAAAGTGACCTAACTCTTAATTCTTTTAATTGACACAGTCCTTCTTATCTTACCTTCTAGAGCAGCATCTGGTGTGGTAGAATATCGTTGTTGTCGAATTTTACGGTTATCGATTATCAACACTCGAGGGTTCTGGATCCAGAATCTGAACCCAGCGCTCGGCCAGGACCAATCGCTTGATATTTTTTTAATTGTGCAAAGGAGAGGGCTAAAAGCTAGATTTTGAGCTTCTAAGATATAGAATGTGTACGAATTCACCCAAATGACATTTTGAGTATAAAGAACGTTTTGTTACCAACAATTGGAGATAATGGAAGTATTAAAGTATTGGATTACTGAAAGGACTCAAGCTGAAAATTATTTAAATGTTTATTTTTACCTAAAGGAAGGAGATATAAATATGTTTAAATGCACTTTAAAAAATTGTAAAGAATTTTAAAAAGGCATTTTCGTCAAAATGATTAAATAAAACTTAGTCAAATATCTCAATTTTTCACAATGCTCGTATGCTAAAAATCTTTTTGTTAACATCTGATTTTATAGACTCTTTCCTAATCATTTGATTTCTAGCAACAATATTATTCTTTTGATATTGATATTTCTTTTGATAATTTGAAAAATAATATTCTCTCTATTAACCGACTACCCTAGTAAAATATCACATTCTTCTCAGAACTAACAGTGGTCGCTTAATTCAGGTTTTCCCACATCCAGGATCGTAAGACAAATTTGCAGCCCACGACCGTGTAAATATTTAAATATACATCGTTGGTACTTACTTATTGGGGACTACAAACGGTTCCGCTGTGTTATATCTCTCCGTTTGAACCCTCGTGCACACCGGGGCAAAATCCGCGAGTATGTCTCACCTGGGAACCAATGAACATTTGTTTGCGTGGGGTATACGGGAGGCGGAATATTGGATTTCACGCTTTGCTGGGGACGGGCCGCCACCCCAATTGGCGCAGTCCAACACCGAACAGTTACAGTTTGCATAGAATTTCTACTGATTGAAGTGAAACGCCGTTACGATTTGATTAAACCTTGTAGATTATTATTCTGAATATTGCTAAACAGGAAATAAACACGCGAATAATTTTATTGTGTGTAATTTTTCGATCGTATATCCAAAACGAAGAATACTTAGCCGCGAACCGTATGACAGATTTCATCGATTGGTAATTTCATCTTGCAAGTATCGAAAGGGCGTGAGTCTTCCATTTGGCATCCACAAAGGATGAAATGGTCCCCTTTGTGCACACTATCGAGATGGGCGGATCTCTTAAATGTTTCTCTCCCGAGAGTATTCCCGCATTGAAGGCAGCCATTGTGTGTGTGTGTGCTCCAGACGCTATATGTGGGCCAGATGCATTAGATCACGTGATTGAATTCGACGCTCGACTATCGATGTCGGCGTTCGCATCTCGACGGGGCAAGCAGCTGCCACCAGAGGCGGTACTGTTCCGAGCAGATAGCGTCGGCACATAATGGCGAGCCCCGGAGCCCCCGTAAAGGAGTACGACTGATGACTGGCAGTGGGCAGTGGTTCGCTCGAAGGTGAAAGAAGGCTTTGTGGAGGGCGGAATATTATTATGTACTGCAAATGTAGAGTGAAGGGAGCTCACAAAGGCTTTTTAGCCTCGTGTAGCAAACGTCTTTGTTAGCGTGCGATGTAATAACTAAATCGGAGTACTGCTTGTGACTTTGCATAATGGTGACACATAAAGACACGTATACATGTTTGCTTTTCTAGGAAACACATGCATTCAAATGACCAAAAATATAAACGATAATGCTGTCATGCACTGAATATACTATTTGGTTTAACGGCGTTATTATTAAAAGGATTGTACAATTATGATATCAGTTTATACATTTTTTATGTTCACCCTTCTATATTTTCGTTTCATGGAAACAACGTTTCAAAATCATCTTAATTTAAACAAGTACCTTACTCCAAATGGCGTATTTTAAAGAATTATTAAACACGAAACATTCAAATTTCATGATTTTCTATCGCTCTATTGTCGTAATTTATTCTCCCCACAACAGAGATGCATCAGAATAAAATTTTATATTGTGCGAAATTGTGTATAAAGCATACACATTGGGTAGAGATGATCCACATTTATCAAAAGTGTGCAACTATGTGAAATGAAAAATATTTCAAAACGTTTCTGCAAAGTCTGCCTATTTTTACACTGAAGGTTGCTGTTGACAGTTGGCAGAGCGCCTGCGCTAGGCGTGCAATGTTCTTCCTTGACGTAGTAGATAGACTGCAGTGCATCGTCTTTGCGCCTTGTACTTTACCAGGGAGAATCAACACCCTGGCCATCCCTGGCACTTTGAAAAGCACTTTGAAACGGAAGTTGAAACGGTTTTAAAATGTCTATAAGTATTTATTTAAATAATTTATTAAATTTGATTCATAATATTATATAATTTTTATATAGTTTTTAATATATATGACATAGCCAATTTGAAACGAATGTAAAATCTCTGAAAATTAATAAGACAATGAGCCTAACTTTGTGCAAACCAATCTGAAATACTTTAGCAATTCTCAACTTATTAATTGCTTGAAACTATTAACCTTAGTAATGTATTGATGCCCGACTCCCACGTTCTTGACAATTAAATATTACTTACCAGGGCCGACGCCACATTCAGTACGGACCAGGTAAATGCTGAAAATGTATTCTTTTAAGAAGAACCCAAGATGGTTTATCTGCGGAATCTGTCTATTAATAAAAATTAGCATTCATGTTGTGTTAACACAGTTATAACATTATTGATGGCTTCTATTGCGTGTATTATTTATAATATTTTACTTTATAGATTATTCGTCATGTCATTAAATTGAGTAGGTATTTTGCTAATTAAAGATATTTACTTTAATAAAAAAGTCTAATAATTTCTTTGCAAAGAATGATTTGGCCATCTTGGAAGATATTTTTCGTGCCGCTTACAATTGGGTGAAATTGTCCTCCTCCTCCTCAAAGCCCAGGCTTCCGAAGTTAAGAATCTTCTCGGAAGAATTCCCTTGACCACCAATAATCTTTTGATTTTTTTTCTTGATGTTTCAAAGGGTCAAAGTACGTCTCAAAGTGTTGCAGACAAAGATAAATGAGCAGTTTATGACCACAGTTTTCGATTATGACCGATCGTGTCAGCACACAGCCACAAATAAACAGAGATATACAAACACGTTTCGTTACATGTTCTGAATACCCACACCTACCAGGATATTTGACATCTGTGCGAGGAAACGTTGGACCGCTGCAATTGGCTGAATATGTGATGACGCAATCATTCGTGACGTAAAGTACGTTAGCATTTGTGCCGTAAAACGACCTTTTATGAACCATTTCTTGCAAGTGAAAAGGTCGTTTATAATGCTGGTATAAAAAGATCTAAAACTCTACATTCTGTACATTTCTTGACTGTTGTGGCAGCTTTTACGTGAGTCAGCAAATGATCACATGAGAAGCAACACTAATGAAAGCTTTTAGAAGAATCTTTAATGCAAAATAAAAAAATGTTCGCTTTACCGATTTTGAGCTGATGCTATAGAGTTTTGGGATTTTACGTCACATTTTCAGAGATTTAATTATTTATATTTTATATATTTAATCAAATGGATAGTTAATATCATACGAGGCTATTTCTCCTTTATTAGGAAAGACATAAAATGCCAAACCCTTTCTTTTAGGACATGAAATGCATTTTGTTCCAGAGTTCACTGCGGTCCAAGTAAATAATGTGAAATGCTTGCTGGTGGAGGTGGACATAGAAAAAGAAGAAACCGACCATATTTTGTTTCTGAAAAGAACATCATACGATTTGTTGTTAATTGTACATCTTCCAACTGCTTCGTAGTGAATATATTAAATTCTATTGAATAGTCGTAGTAGGAAAATGAGTAGGAAAATGTAGGAAAATGATTTGAAGTAATCACATAGTTACAAAAGGTTCCAAGAGTATTACCAAGGGAATTTAGGAAATAATGGGGAAAAATTGTTTGAAATGTCAATCCAGAATTTACCAATTCTTTTGCGTGCATTTGCTGAGCGCCTAATGAATGCTTGAAGGACCATTCCTTGCGATGGAGGCGGTTAGATCGCAATTCACTAGCGGCAGGGCAAGGGAAGGGATAATAGGGGTCGTTAATCCTAAATGGGTGTAAGGGGAAGGCAGATAATGACGATGATTACAGAGAGCCGTCACTGAGGAAGATGCCACAAAGTGATGGTTCAATCTAAGGTAGATTAAGTTGCGGAATTCAAAAACGAACTCGCGTCTTGATGACATGCTGAGAATGATGACCGCCGCTATTCAGATTTAATTTCATTGCTAGAATGAGCTCAAGTCTCATTTTTTAATCATAATCTCACCGAAAATGGCGTTTGAAAACACTCCGCAAGAAAGGAACGCAATTTATCGTTTGTTTACTGCTCTCTATTTGCTCACCAAAGAAGCTAATAGCTAAGGAGATTGCAATCTTGATTAAATACCCATTAGTGATGAGAGTCATGTCATGAAATTGCTGTGCTTGCACAGGAAGTGTAAGTCCAATCAACCAATTATTTACACTTCATTTTCTCTTCATGTTTGAATTCTGGAAAAAGACGAATGATACTGTCACTGACAGTTTTATATCCTGTAACATAGTCTAAAGTTGTATAATAAAATGTTTTCAATAGAATTACAGATATGATATAGTAATATAATATTCATTATCCTAATTTTTAATTTATGCATTATATTATAAATAATCTTTATTGTTATAGGTTCACAATTCTATACTGTACTTTAAATACTATTGCTTTCATTCTTTTTGAAAGTGTAGAAGCGTGCAATAACTAACGACGTACAATATTATATCCACTGTAATTTTCTAGTTGTCCTCTTATTTTAGGAGTTAACTTTATAATTTAAATTTTCGGAATTTGTATATTTACCTTCATAATTGATATGGTTTTTCAAAATAAGTAGTCACCACTATACATCAGATTTAATAATTGTCTGATAGTGAAAAAAAAACTTTTGTTTTAACTATTCACAAAAATTCTCTTAATTAGTCAGTAATAAGTCGTGAGAAAGACATCCCTCCTTCTTTGAAAATAAATTCTGGGACTGAAAAAACGACGAGCAATTTTACTTTGTGCACGCTACAATACTTCCAATAAGAACTCGTTTATGGCTCCTCCAAAGCAATCGAACGTGTTTGCTCAGGAATGAGTCGTGTGTATTTAAGCACAAGGAAGAGTGGAGAAAGCAGAAAGAGTACACCGGCAGGCCATTAATATTTCATAAGGCCAGTCCATTCACCCGTCGGCTCGGAAATTGGATTAGGTTGGGAGGAAGCGAGCGGTGTCGGCTGCGATGGGAGCAGCGGTTGTGGGGATCGTGAGGGGCGGCGGCGACCGCTGACTTGCTGGCGGAGATAGCGACGGCGACGGCGGCGGCATGGCCACCGGCGAGGGCGCAGATAGAGGTGTTATTGCACGTGTGGCTCTGACAATCGCAATAGCGTCGATCATGAAAGCAGAGGAAGCTGTGAAGATGGCAGTGCCGGGCGGCAAGGTGCAGGCCCAAGCCGAGGCGGTTTGTTGTGTGTGTTTGGGGGGGGGGAGGCGTCTGTGAAGGAAGTTTTTCAATTTGCCCCGTCGAAGGCCACGCCCCCCCCCTCCGAATCCATCACGCGATGCAGGAAGCGCAGACGCGAGTTCGATTCGCAGCGAGAGCAGCGCCGGAAGCAGGATGTGTCGAAAGGGAGAAATCGCTTGTAGGAAATATGGTTTGGTTCAGTCATTGGGGAACAGAAATTCTCAATCGGAGAAAAAATGCAGGTTTTGTTTCGTCCGTCATCGTATTTATTTTGCGGACGCTGGATTCCAATTTGGATCGCCCGCCTCGTAAATTATGCGAATTCTGAGTAAAGTTAATAAGGTCGCCTTTGAGAACGATATCATCTAATAATTAAAAAAATAAAAGATATTTTCTGGTATCGTGTATGTATGTATGTATGTATGTATGTATGTATGTATGTATGTATGTATGTATGTATGTATGTATGTATTATGTATGTATGTATGTATGTAATGTATATTAAACTTTACATTTTTTCGTTCGCGTACCAATCATCAGAGCTATTTAAAAATTACAGGAATTCATGAAAAATTAAATTTATTACAAAATATGATATACAAAATGTTAACGTAGTAGAACCTATACCAGATGCGTAAGCAAACTCAAACAAGTCGCACGCTAAAAAAAACCAAAAAAACAACAAAAAAACAACAAAAAAACGCAGAACTTTTTCCGCCCAGACGCTGCAAAGTATGTACGACCAAGGTTACTTACGCATTTTTCAATACTGTAGTTGTAGAAAGACGACAAAAAATGTTTTAACTTTGATCTGAATTTTTGAAAAGTCAGATATTTCTACAAAACTAAGACATGTGCCAAGGTTTAAGCGTCCTTTACACTATCCGAGGGCAAAGTTTATCCAAAGAACTTGAAGCCGTTTTTGAGAAAAAATTGAAAATGTCCTTGAGACTTTCATATAAAGTACCCTCAAAATTAAAATGTCGCTTTCAAATTCAAGGAATCACAAAACAGCCGAGCTGGCAGACGTTTTAATATATACGCGTATTTTTCTGAAAGACCCACAAAATGTGCTGCAGCAATACCCAACTTTCTCTATACTACGTATGTGGTATGGTAAATGTGTAAAGTAATAAGTAAAAACGTATTTCTCTTATTTTTGTATTTGGCAAAACCGTACTTCATACACTTGTTCATGTTCATTCTGAATGGTGGTCGTAATTCAGAATTGTAAGTTTTGAAAATACATCAAATAGCAATTTTCATTCTCAATTTTGTTCTGAACGAATATTTAATATACTTCAAAGCTGGCAACTTTTAATTTCAAAGATCAGGAATACGGGCAAGGTTTCTTGTTGAGTCGGGTCTTATGTCTGAAAATTTGAAAACAAATGAAATAAACTGATATTATTGAACTAAAAATTGATGATCTTTATTCGAACCCCTGACGAAGGATTTATAAAAATAATGTCAATAGAGACGTAATCAGATAGTTTTCTCAACGCTATTGATTTCTGAATGTGTGTTAAAACACATGACAACATAAAACATCGAACCTTAAGTGATGTAACAAGGAGTTAACAGTGGCGGCCGAAACACGTCAAAACTTCTAATGTTCTTGAAGTAGCAGGACGAGAGCAAATTATGTTGTTTTGTGTGTTTCTGTTTGCCCGCATTCAGTGAAACTTTCTTAATCAAGAAGATGTAATATCTTAGAAAATAAATAAACACAGTTTACCTAAAATAGAACATTTTTACTGTCAGATATATTTTACAATATGGTGCGATGTAATGCCTGTATCTCGAAGAGGATCTTACACTTATTGCTATTTTTCTTGCGTTAGAACTTACTGGATACGATAAGTAGTTTGTTATTTTATTGTTAATTTTCAAGACATTTTCTGGTGATCCTTGATGAAGAGCTATTATGTATGACAGTACTTCTTGCTACTCTGAAATTATGTTTAATGTCCTCAGGAATTGCCTTACTACCCTGAAATTATGTTTGTTTCCAGAAAAACCTTTCAATTCTGAAATTGAGTTTAACGTGCTCAGGAATTGTCTTACATATATTTTTTCTTTAGAGACTGTTCCAACATTGTTATATAAGTGTACTTTCTTGCACTTTTATCTCTTCTTTACCATAGTATACTCTTTATAATTCTCTTTGTGCTCCATATTCAAAAGCAAATGAATTATTTCCATGAATTTATGTGTTCATTTTTCCTTTTCTTTCAGAGATCTCTCCAGCAACAACCTCACGGAGATACCAGAAGGCGCATTTTCGACAATGGCAAACCTAACAGAGCTGTGAGTAGTATGAAGTTCGGCAAAAGTTTTATTTAAAACTATATTATGAACCTTTTAATCGCAGTATGCAAATGTCAAAATTATTTCTCGGAGAAAAATGTCTAAAATGTCTGTAATAATATGGAAGGAATTTACGTTATCGCGTATCACATAGGAAGTGTTTTAAATTCTTTTAGTGAGTTGAGATAAATGGTGTACATTCGCTAGTACTTAAGTGGTTCACATATAAAGTCCCAATGTACCAATATGCTATTTCTGGTTTACATCTTTATTCTAGTGTTTTCAATGTCATATTGCAGATTCCATTTGATAAGGTCGAAATGAAATTCGACTAACGGCTAGCATCAGTAAAAATGCTGCTGTACTAAACAACACAAAACGGTTTTTCAAAACGTAGCACTCGCACTGTTCAAGAACGACATTTAGAAACTCTCGTACAGAACTTCAACAAATAAATAGTTTAAGAAAAACCATCTTCATGCGTACTGCAATAACATATAACAGCATATGCTGGTAGACAGTACAATAGTACTACTTTATATATCTAGAATATAAAAAAGATGTTCCATTATACAAAATATAAGCAAATATTTCACTGCAGGAGGTATTTTCCTAGGAGTCATCTTGTCACATGGCTTGTAAGCAGTGACGCACTGAGCATGAGTGTTCAGTTGGTACGCGCGATATGAAAGTAGCTGGAAAAACATAGTTAAATATTTGCATTGTAAGTCAGAATCGAAACAGCCTTCGTATTTTTACCCAGATCCTGGGTGCCTATAGCAAACAGGGACACCTTTCACAGGGTCGGAAGTAGAATAGTTTTCTTTTAATTTCTTCGCGCGCTAGAAATTATTGATATACATTTCTGGACACTTGTCTTCCTGTTATTCAAATATTGAGTGGATACTTCGAAACTTCAATGCAGCTCTTTCCAGCAAATCGTTATCTTTCTTCCATAAAATCCCATATTTGTGTATGTTTTAGACAGAATTCATTCGAATAAGGCACCTCGAACCTTTTTATTTTTTCAGTGTCTCTCTCCTGTTAATTATTGGCGGATTGAAGAGTTATTAATAACGCAAATGAATAGAAACTGACAAATGAGGATACATTTATTCTCGTATACAATGAGAAGATTAAATTGGACATTCTCGCGAGAAATACGACCTTTTATTATTCGTTTAAACGTGGGTCATGGCTAGAAATCGATCACAAAGAAGGAAAAACACACACTCAGTATCGTCTGAATTTTCTTTCAACCCTTTAACGAAAATCGTATGAAATTTGTCACACTTTTGATTCTTCGAGTCCCAGAGATGTGCGAGCCCCGTATGTAATTAATGTACAATTCTCTGCGACTGTAAATTAACATTAGATGGCTCAGAGCATCAATTGATGTCACTGGAGAGTCGACATAACCAGGAGGACTTGGGGTTCAAGTTCCGACAGTAGCAGGATTTTCGACACTATACACACACGCACACACATATGTGTGCGTGTGCGTGTGTGTATATCGAATGTAGGCCGAATTCAACCGCTGTCTGGAGGGGAAATTCTAGCAGCTAGGTGCTCTGGTCGGTAGTTTTCCGTGGTTTCTCTGATCATCACCCGGCAAATGTCGAAGTACCCTAACGATCGACACACAGACCGCGCGCGAATTTTTCTTCGTATTTCTTGTCATATCCGCACCCATTACAAATATTTTCACTGACGTACATTACAATATCACACAGGACACCAGTCGGGAGCTTCAAGCTACTCCCAGCTGGGGCGCCCTCCGCTGATGAGAGATACCTGTTCTGAGAAAACCTCGAAAAAACGGGTAGGTCGTTGCCGGGTCCCGCGCCCTGAGGAAGATCACCGACACGTTCCGCGATAAAAACATAAATGACACTTACGGGACAATGTCGTTAGCAGTTAACGCGTTTAGAATTACTAATCAATCAATCAGTCAGTCGATAGTAATCGCAAAAACAATCGTCTAGCAACTTGCTTAGCAGACATTGCACATTGGCATGAATCGCTCTGCAAGTCAACCAGAGCGTCACAAGACTTTTCCATTCCACTCGAGAAGTGCGGCGTCGCGGGGCGTGGTCTTAGTTGCCTCCGCCCCCCGATGCCGACCAAGATGCGTTGAACCCCGACCGCAATACCGACAGCACCGGCCACACTGCTCGCAAGCGCTGCTCCCACGAGACTGCCGTCACCACCGCGCTTCTCTTTCTCCCCATCGACTCCCACCGCCGGCGTCTCACCGCCCCGCCCCCTCCTTCTAAAGATGTTCGGCACAGGGCCCTGATGCCTTTCACCTGCGGCCCCGGGGCCCTCGGGTCCTGCGTTACGACACGAAATAGATCGTTTGTTTTATTAAGACGATATGTCGGGCCGGTTTCGACACGACTGGAGTGCGACAAGAGTTGCTTGCGTCGCCCACAAGACCCACGCGGCACGACACGACACCTGCGCTTGGGCTAACCATGTAGGAATTCCTTCGAACGATGTGCATGCTCGTCATATTACGAAGGACTACATGGATTTCTTTAATGTCACTTGGAGTCCTGCGATGTTACTGTACAGTATTGTGATAGAGCAAACAATTTCATGTCAGGTTTAGTCGAGATTCTTCCATTTTCCCATGCATTCAGTCTGTCATTCATTGATTGCTTTACATCTTGGTTACAATAATCATGCATCATTTATTATTCACTATTCCTCATTTTTGACTTCAGAGCAGAAATTATCATGTAGAATAATTGTAGTAATTATAAATAAGCAAGTTGCGATTGCAACTCGGAATATAGTCTGATTAATAAATAACTCAATAATTCTAATTAGGAGGATAGTGTGTGTGTATCTCGGAACCATTTCTTGCATTTTTCCTTCTGCGTTTAAGAATAATATATTTTCTGATTTGAACATCAAGACTTGTCACTTGCGATATAAATTAATTTCTCTTTTCGGCTGATCGATAACGTTTCATTTTCCCAATAACAGGCGAGTTATCATCCACCCTCTTTCGCGCTACCGTCAAATACTTCTATAGAACCAGTCTATTGGAGCTGTAACGCTTTTCATTGGACACGTCCTGAGGTTTATATTCGCGGGCGAGATGAAAACCCTCGCTCATAAACTCTCCCTTTGATTCTCGTAGCGCGCGGCGGCGGCGGCGTCTTATTGAATCGCGTGCGCTCCCGCTCGCCGCCGCCTGGCGCCCAACCCCGCCCACGGGGATCGAACCCGTTGTCCGGCGAGAGTTTACTGCCGGCCGGGCCCGCCGGTGCGTGACGTCACAATGAAGACGTCGCCCGCCGCGCCGCGCCGCGCCGCTCTGGGGCGTCCGGTCGAACAAGAGAACGGCGCGTCGCTTGTGTGAAATACGCCACTCTCCGCACGATGCCGCCGGCCGCCGCTCCCGCGTTCTCTTGCTCTTCTCGCTCGTGCCTCCGCCCTTCCTCGGACGGGGGTGGTCGGATAAACGCTCTACCGCCGCCCTGCTCAATCTTCTCCTCCCTCGACTTGTCTCGTCTTTCCTCCGTTTTGAGGATGTCTACCCCACATGTTTCTTGTTCGTTCATCCTCCTTCACGACGGCCGTTCTGCCTACACACTGCTCAATTCTCTCGTTTTTCGGCTTTCTCTCATCTTTTCACGGTTTTGGGGATTTGAAACCTCTGTACTTTCAGACGTCAAGTAAAGCATCGATATTAGAATTCTCTTGTGTCCCTTCCTGCCTTCGTCCTTCTTCGATTCTGCAGATGTGGACAAAAGTCTAGCATCGTTTTCTCTATCTCCGCTTCCTTGCGCTTCTTTTGCTCGTCCTCGGTCCTTCTGCGGGCCTGGGAATTAACGTTGCCTTTCTTGCTGTGTTCTCTCGTTCCTCGTCGTCCCCCCTTAAACGATTCGGGGTTGTTTTGGAGAATTGTTCTTCTAAACGTGTCTTCTCGATCCTTTTTATTGTTCCTCCGTTCTTCCGTTTTGAGAAAATTGAGGACTTCTGTCTCCTTCGTGTCTTGTTGGCCCATTCCTTCCTAGGCTGTACGAGAGATAGTGGGCGTACACCCCATCCCTTTTTCTGCATCCTGCTTCACAATTTCTCTATTCAGCTCTCACCCGTACGGAGGAAGAGATGTTCTGTGTGTAGCTCTTCTCGTTAAATTTCCAGTCTTTGGTCATACTTTCAGTTGCTCACTTCAACTTCGTATTCTCATATTTTACAATATTGATTCGTTACTCTTGTTTTGATTTGTAATTGTCTAAAATTTTAATTTTCTGTTTTTTTTTCTCTCCATTCAGAGACATTTCTATGGAATATCATGATCAAGTTCAATGTGCAACGTATTTGCACAAACCATTGCAGGATATGGTCAAATTTTGATGTCAAGAAATAAGTCAAAAGGAATCCTTCATCTCGATCATATTCAGCTAATAAGTCAACTCAACGCATTGTCACATCGATAGAAACACTAAAATTTCTTAATTAATTACATGATTTGTTGGGTTTACATCACTGTCATTATGTTACGGAATGTCTAAAAAATGAAAATTGTCATTGTTAATATGATTCATTTGGTGTAGAAACCTTGCCCCTTACATAAATATTAAGGTGGGAGATAGTTGCTTTTTTGCTAGGGACAGAATTATTAAACCATTTAACATAAAACAATTCCTTATATATTGCCACCATCGCAACATCCCGATCTCCCCCTACCTTATGCCCTCGTCGTATTTGCCTCATTTACACGCTCCGATACAGCATTTTTTATCGAATATACATTTTTCTCTCTGTTGGTCATTTTATCGCTAATCATTACATAGTTACAGAAAATGTTCATAGATTTCTTAATTTCCTCCTTTCTCCGGTTCAGAAGACATATTTTCCTTACTCGTACTTTTATTCACATCGTCCTCTATTCGAACCGCTCTATTTCATCTGTCTCCTCTTCATTCCGTCAGTGTTGTCCCTACCTTCTTTCCGTTTCCTTCGCTGCCGAGACCACCCAGCAGTGAGTTCTCGCAGCACAGGCGCTTACGCCGCGTCATAAAATCGATCTTTCGAAGCCATCGAGAGGTCGCGCGGAGAACAAATGAAGGCCGGCGCCCGTTCTGGGCGGCATAACGGCGGCGTGGCTTCCCCGGCCCCGTAAATCATGAGTTCGATTCCAGGTCGGGTGGCTCGCTCGGGCTTCTTCGCGGGCGAAGGCACGCACTGGCGCTGGGCGAAGCGAGCGGAAAAGCCGAAGCGGACGGACTGAAGCAGCACAAACGCAGCTTGGAGTGAAGCCTCTGACGGGTTTTGTCTTGTTACTCTACTGGTGCTCAAACAACACATGTTTTCTCCCCGTATTTTCACGCAAAATTTACTTTAAGCGAAAAGTACTCAAATTTGCGAAAACATTGTTGATGACCTTATTTCAAAACCTATATTTAAGAAACAGATTTCACTAAGGAAAAAATATCTATCCTCATAATTGTAGTTGTGGAAAGACACCAAAAAAGTGATTGATTTTTCGAAAATTGCAATTATTGCAGTGTCTTTAAAGAACGTGGGACCTTTCTCCATACTATCCAACAACATCTAAGTAAATGATGGACAGACGTTTTGCTCCCAATCGATTTTTCGGTATTAAAGACTCACAAAACATGGATATAGGCTACACTACATGTTAGAGAGTTTTGTTTTGTAAATTCAGCAACTCGATTTTTCTACTTTTGTGTTGCCAGACCCTTGTAATAAGAGTTTTTCTAACGAAAATTCGCTTTTTTTGGCGCAGCATTACAAAACTTTCTGTCTTCTCCGTAGCGAGAAAGTAAAACTTTATTTGTGCATTGTAACTTTATCATAAAAACAATATATTTACACTTTTCAGATGCCCGGCTCGACCAATTTCAGACTTAAAATATTACATGATAAATTATGGTTTAAAATACTTGTTAAAATTCTTGCTCATTACAAAATTAGATTTATTATCGTCAATGTGATTAAGAAAATCGATTCATGCAAGCGGGAAGAGAGTAAAGTAATTCACGGCAATTTATCACGGCATTTCGTAGGAACATTGAAGTTATAAGGCACATGTGTTTACCTATAATTCAAAAATATCCTGGAGAGATCGGCGAAGAAATGTGCCAATCAATGTGTTTTGTCGAAAAAAATCGAACGATCTGTTGGTCTTGTTCATGCACAAAGATTGCTTGAAAAACACAATTTTACGCATACTGTACGAGAGACCTTCCATCCCCACCCCCAAAAACGCGTATATCCTTCAAAATCCAAACATCTGTTTTTTTAAATTTATTATTACCTTAGAAATACAAAAATACCACATCATAGACACCCTTAACAATCTAGATGAACTTCAAAATAAAAAGGAAAATTTAGTAAAATTTAAAAACATCATAGATCTCCTACTCTTTGCATACATATTTTTGAAACAAATTTGTAGGTAAATTTATTATCTTTAAAATTATATATGAATTTGTACATATTAGGCACTAATATCAATCATTAAAAAAATTATAGCAAACGAAAAAGTCCCGAATATGACAGGGTTTTTTGGATAACAAAACTTTTTCGAAGAATTTCAAGGAGCAAAATTTTGTATTTTCTTCCTAATGACAATTTTAAATAAATTCAATTTAAATAAAATATTTTACCTCACCTTTTGCATGGTAAATGTTTTGTAGGTCATATGCGTCTTTAACCCTTGTTAATATGCAACCCTATAAGTTTGTAAAGAGCAGTTGTTCCTACCTGTAGGTTAAGAAATTTAAAATCCGTAGCAACGGGTTTTAACATTCTTAGTAACCTAAGTAAACAACCACCCATTCATTGCAAATCAACATTGTGCATTTCAGCATAGAATAATATACGCATAATGAGGTTGGCTTATGTACCTGCGACTGTAAAACAAAACGTATGACAAAGGTTTGTCTTTATGAAAGGAATAAGTGTAAATTGCCTTACCAAGTTCTTTAAGTACGCAAGCATTACATCTTCTGTAATCATGGCTAGGTGATTTTTAATTGCCAAGTTTTAAATTCTTCGTATGCCATCTCGTATCGTGCGTTAGATTTTTCAAGTATTAAATCTCGCGTGGCTTCTGCAGCTGCATCCAACCTTTTCTGAGGTACAACCAAATTTTCAGCGTCCATCTTCCTCGAGACATGGTATACAAGTGTATTGTTGAAATATATCGCAAGCAATACCCAACAATATCGATTATCGTGCCGCAACAACAGAATTCATGTGTTTCATATCGCAGTAATGTCGTAAGGTTTTTTTTAAAAAAATTGATATTTTACGGTAACTGATAAAACACTGAACATACCACGAAATGTTACACTGTTATTACTGTCTTGTCTAAATTAAAAATCCCGGCTCCTCTACGTTCCGCCTCGATTTTTGTCGTCCTCAACTTTTGGCGTCGGCAGTAATAACATTTATAATATTTCTAGGTATGTTAATAGCTATTATCTACTGAACTAAAACAAGTATGGCAATTTATTTCTGTGGAAGTGTTCTAATTTTCATTAGCGGCGTACATAACTTATTCTTTGGCCCATGCTGAATTTAGAAAACCGGTATTATCCGGATAATATACACAAGTTTTCTTTCCAGCGCAATAACTTGAATTTCAACGTAGAATTTAGTCCATCTATCTCTGCCCTTCAGTGCAGAGAGGTTGTAGCGAAGTGGGCAAGGGGCGGGTTCGATGCCCGACATGTTCGTTCCAGCGGCTATGGCAATCGAACGGAGCGCGCCCTTCGGCGAGACACTGCGTCAGCGGAGGAATTCGTTAAAAGCCAGGGCCTTCTGGAAGGAAACGGCGACGCTAGGTGGGGGCCGTGGTTGCCTTCGAAAATATGCCCTCTTCTAGTCTTACGTGGATGCAGTTGAGACTACGTAAGGTGTTCTCTCGTTCTAATTGAATAATTGGCAACTTCTTGTAATTGTTCGAAGAAAACGATGAGTTAATTTGAAAATAATCATTTTTTGTCGTTAAAATAATCACTCGAGATCCTTACTTCTCCATCAATTCTTTTACAATAGGCATTGCCTGTAACAAAATTAGAGTGCAGTTTCTGCATTATGAAGTAATATGAGGATTTACTTAAAACTTGACCTGAAGTCTTCAAAAATTTAATTTTGTGTTTCCCATTAATCGTGTTTTTTTTTCAATTAAATATATATTTTCATCTAATTCTAATCCGTGACTTCAAAGCAGTTCATTAATTTTCATTATACATTTCTGTTATAGAAACTGTACCCAATTAAAAATTCTTTATTTTTTACAAATTCTTCATCAATAAATGTTCATGAAAATTCCGTGAAATACGTTCAATAACCCTTATTAATCCGATTTTGAGCTTCCCACCACGGGGAAGGTTCTCAATACCGAAATAACATGGCAATTTATAAACACTTAACATCAATTTTATTTGGCGGCAGGTGACATCTTATTCTCGATTTCTATGAATTGGCGTCTTGGGGTCGGAGCCTGAGTCAAAGAGATCGCAAAGGACTCGCACGCACGCAATATGGCTTTTTGAACACGGAGACGAGCGTTGTCGTTAGACGATCTGAAAGTGTGGCTATGTTTCCTGAAATTTCTCTGCGTTATGTAAAAGTGCCCTCTTGGAAATTTGCGATAACAGTTCTGTAGTCTATGAACGTCGTTATGCTTAACAAACCAGAAGTCGTGTGTTTGTTATTTTTGAACGTATGAATATCAACCTATGATCTTCCTAAGGGCAATGAAGGTCATTTCGGCGCACGCTCTCTGACTTTTTATCACAGAAACTCATGTATGTCATCGAGTTTGTTGCCTCTCTGTAGTCGTATGTAAGAAATGATTAAAAGCAATATTTTTTCTGTTAAGAGCTGTAGATTATGTCTAAAAAAATCATAAAAATAATATATTACATTAACATACTTTGTTACAAAATTCTATTAGTATAACATTGACCAAAATTATTGTAAAAAATATTCTCTCCATAAGTTGAAATGTTTTCAAATTTTAGCACATTAACAGATTAGAAAACTTTGGAAAAGCAAAACGTATAGCCGGAGAGATAGCTCGGGGCCTGAATAGATGTCACAGCAGGTCCTAGATTCGAGTCCCGTCGGTTTTAAGAGTTTCGATATTTGCTTGTTAGCTACGACGCTGTCTGGAACAGAATTCTAGCTGTCAGCCGCTCTGATTGGTAGTTTTCTGAGGTTTCCCCGATCAACACCAGGCAATCCCAGAGCAGTACCTAATAAACGGGCTACGGAACGCGCGCGATCTTTCCTATCTCTTCTTTGTCCTCTCCTCTCCCCGTACACACATGCACTACACATGCCGGAAGACCAGTCGGGAGCTCAGAACTTGTCCCGGCAAAGGTGGTGCTGAGAATCACTGAAAAACAAAACCAAACAAACCAAACAAGCAAAATGTACCACATTGTGCCCTATGTCATTGTGTATCTTCAAAACTTGTTTATTTAAAGTTCATGTATTAATTTTGTAAAATATCAAGAGATTTTCTTGAAAAAATGCGAATATATTGTGGCGAAGTGGCGAGCCACTCGGTCCGGAGGAGCCACTCTAGTTCTCCTGGCGCGGGCGAGGACATGTACACCGACGTGCCTGAGGCCGGGTTTGGTTGGTTGGAAAGGTTGCCGATAGTTTCATGTAAATATCTGTGAATTTAACTCGGTTTGTTTTGTCTGTAAATAATGTAAATACTTCTTTCAAAAAAATGGTCTGTGTAACTTAATTCCAGTACGTCACAATACACTTTCTCGTTTTTCACAGCTTTATCGCCTCTTTACACTTTCTCGTTTTTCACAGCTTTATCGCCTCTTATGAAAGGACTTTGCACATGTTTCTTTCTTTGAGCTGTCACAATGAATTGTCTGTGTCCTTCCTTGCTTTCTTCGCCCCCGTCGTACTTCGTTTCTCTTGTAACCCGCAATTTGCGAATCTGTAGTAGTGCATCTCTCTCTCAAAATCTGAGCCACATTCCAACGAACGTCAACGAAATATTGTTCTTTGCGTTTAGAGCTATTATTCTTCCACGACCAAACCTTGTTTGGACTTTGAGATTCCTTACAAGTCCACACCATCTTGTTCTGGGAGCACCGTCCATCTTAGGAAGAACCTCCGCATTCTTTCTGGACCACGCGCACTCTACCGAAACCGCACTCTACCCCTTATCGAGTGTCCAACACAACTGACCCACAAGAAATCATTACAGCGGAATTCTTTTTTCGTGTCAAAAGTTCAGGGAGAAGCCCCAAAAGAATGGGTTCTACCGTACTGTTTGTGCAATCGCATGTTTCTTTCTCTTGGCGTGGTCCATGACGTAAAAAGTAAAGGATATTTTGCAATTTTAGATCTCAATTAAATAGAAAAGGAAATATAATAAATTCACATATCAACTTGTCTTAATCAATAAGTTTTCTTCTACTATTTTGATTTGCTTAGTCATGTAAGAGACGGCATTTAATTTTCAGTATGAAAATCCATGTTTTCCAAATCTCATATCTTACGACTTCAAGAACCTGGAAAATTTAATTGGCATTAAACACTCTTCCTTTTTATAGTGATAGAAATATTTGTATGAACGTCGAATAATGTATTAAATTACATTAAATCAGGGTGTGTGGCCGTATAAATAATAAAAATAAAATAGTGAAAATTGAAAATGCTTCTTTGAGGTGGTGTCAGTTCTAAGACAAATGCAGTAAATCATTTTCTTAGAGTCTAGGATCTAGCCTTCATCAGACTTAAATCAACCTAGCTGTAAATCAGACCTAGCCTCTATCAGACAGATATAAATATACAGCCCTAGGATGATGTTCAGAAATTCATTAGTGAAAATGCTTTTATTGCAGGAAAAAACAGGCAAATAAAAAAAGAAAAAAAATCTCATATCCACCGTAAATTTCGCGTCCCAGACAATCCACAAATATTTATGACGAGGTGAATTTATTATTTTCTCCTTTTTACTTTATGGCCTTAAGGATTCTTATTAAGAAGATAAAGTTTTATAACCGTACGCCAGAAAAGGCTGAAATTTCACCCGAAAAAAACTTATTGCCGAATTATGGCAACGAAGAAGTAGATAAATTCTGTTGCTAAGTTTAGAACTAGTGTTGCTTCAGAATTACACTGACTTTAGTTTTCTATTTTCATTGGTCTCGGCTAGCTATTCGCACTTGCCACATACTCTTGCCAGTTCACATCTATCACCGCCCAAAGTACTTTTTTTAATTCTTAATTTTTCGACTTCTTAATAGTATAATCAAATTTTTACTTTAAAATATTAAAGAACAGTAAAACCTCGACCTAAATGGGATTTTTCATTGAAAAATTTGGAGGAGCTGTTATTAAGAAAATGGCATTTTAGCCGTACCGTAAATTCGAAATTTGAACCTCTATTCATAGAAAAATAATAAATTTTCGAAATTTTCATATTACGTCATTTCAAGCACTTCCAGTTACTAATACAACAGTGTTTACAAATCGCCGGAAATATGCATATCAACGGCGTGAGAGATCTTTCAAAAATTACATTTGTAAAGTTTTAGAAAAAACAAATGAATACAGCAAAATTAATTCAATGTCATTTAAAGTCAATTAATTTTATGTCATATTAAACAGTGCAATTAGCACTATCTTTTCAAAAACTTTGAAGAAAAAAATTGGAGCCGTTTTCGAAAACTTGGCGTTTGAGCGATTTAGAAAATAGGCAATTTTGAGCTCATTTTCACCGAAAACTGTTGACGTTTCGCGAAATTGTACCAGACAATATTTAAATGTCATGTAATCATTAATATAATTATGTAAAGAAATTGCTGCTAATATAAATATTAACGACGCGAGAGACAGGTACATTAGAACAAAAGTTACATTAATTTTTGAACAAAGAAAAAAAATAGCTATATGGCTTTTGTCATCTTATAGAGTGTATTTAGTACTATTATTCCAAAAGTTTAAAAAAGAAATTTGGATCCATTTTTTTAGAAAATCTTCGTTTTTCTTATTTTTTAATATTGGACATATTGCATGCAATATTGTCCAAAACTACTAAAATTTTCAAAAAAATATAACGATGTTAATGAATGGACAACAAATTTTATTGGAAGCAAAATCTCTCTCTTCAATTTTGTAGTTGTAGGAAGACGCCAAAAAAAATTTAATCCTTTACAATTATCAAAAATTCAGAGTTAACTGTGAAAATAGAACATATGCCGCTTTTAAAAATGTATTATATTCTATTCTAACATGAAATTTAAAAACCATTTTAGAGAAAGCCATTGGAACCATTTTAGAGAAAGTTTTGAAAATGTCGCAGAGTATTCATGTAAAGTACCCCCAAAAATTAATGAATGATTTTCAAAATCGCAGAGCTTCCACTCAGGTCTAATGGACAATGCTTTCTTCAATCTTGAAAAATACTATGCATGGTTCAGGTGTTAGTGTTGTTCACATACACCAGACAGACGGACAGATGGACGGACGGACGTTTTGGAAAAAAGACTCCTTTTTGGATAACAGGGAATCCCCAAACGTATATTCTTGTTGAAATATCAAAATAGATTTTCCGCAGCATTACATAACTCTCTTTATACTACGTATACGGGAAAGTAAAAAAATAGTGGTGCTATGACCGGCACCGACTTCCTGGCAGTATTTAGTTTTTTAATCTCTTTAGTGTGATTTCAGTTGTGACTGATTCTCTTCCCAGATACATTATTTAGTCGCCCAAAGTACATTTTTTCACATTTTCTCAGTTTTTCGGCTTCCTAATGCTAGAACCTAAACCACCATACGCCTATTACTATTAAATAAGTGTGAAACCCATGTGCTGCCCGGGTGGTGGTTTACGGACTGAATTCTTCGGTGGGGACGTTCGCTGGTTGGAGTCTTGGTCGAGAAATTGAGTATTTGTCGGAAATCTCTATTGCTTTAGAAAATAATAGACAACTCCAGAAACTTTATTGAGAACCATTTGAAGTAATTATAATGACAAATGGAAAGCGGCGCTGCTGTGGCGTAGTGGTATGAGTGCCGGCCCCTTGGTTCTGAGGATCTGAGTTCCAGTCTTGGAGCGGAGAAATACTTTACTGATTGAAAACACTTTTGCTGTTTTATATACTACTACTATATTATTGCGGAGCATTTAGAAACAATGCGAGAAAATATGTGCTTTGCCGCACCACTAGTTTCTGCCTCTCATTCTATTATATCAACAAAATCGTCAACACTTATTTACAAACATATCTCGTTCGGTTCGGTTCTCGGAAAAAACAGTGCGATCATATTATATGTTAATTCAGAGATATATACTACTCGTATTAGATTAGAAAAATTGATACCAGTAATTTCTACACATGATTTTGTTTATTTTCTAACATTTTTTATCGCTTGGCAATAAATAAACAAATAACAGTAAACCTCTCCTTTAATTCTTCGACATACAGTCTTAACTCGCTGAATGCGCTCTCAGCCTACACACTGGTGCCGTGTCTGTGTGTGTGTGTGTGTGTGTGTGTGCACGCGCGTGTTCGTGAGTGAGGCTGACCCCTGTGATCCCAGCAGCGCGAGTGTGCAGTGCGTGCTTAAGGAGCACACGCCCTCCAATAGCCATACAGAGCATCTTCATTCGCTGAACGCGTTTGTTTACTGTCGGCAACTTAACGTGTCCGCCCAGTCGTTAACGGGAAGTCTCGTTTCTGGGCGTGTATTTTCTTTTAATTGTTGCGCTAGCTGATGGGTATTTTTGTGGAAAGAAATTAACTTTTCGTTTACGTCGTTTTGTATTGCCGTTTTTTAATTAGAACTAGTTAGTGTGTTTTCCATGTGGTTGTAGCTTGGTGGTTGGTATGTTTTAAACTTCTAAATGTGGATTCATTTTAGTTTTCGTACTATAATGTATTTTTGATTGAAATTCAGTAATTTAAACTGCAGCATTTTGTATGAATACTTTTTTAAATGTTTAGTGGCTTTATGGAGATTACTGTCAATATTTTGTGGTATTAAGTGTTTACTCAACAAATCATGTTTTGTAACTATCTAATAACATTTAAGCCTGACTTGCACGTCGGTATGTAAAGATTTAACGAAATGGCCTACTGCGGAAAACGTTCATTATTTGAGGTTAACAAACACAGCAGAATTTCGAATTTTTCTTTTTGTCGTATGTTTCTAAGAGAGTTAGAGCTTTCTCGAAAAGTTAATAATTTTACCAACTGAATTGGAGAAAACAAATACGTTCGATAGCTATAATCGTCAACTTTTGGACAGCAAACAAATTGGTTCCGTGTCTCAGACCTCAAACACTTTTTCTACCCACTAAAAGTTGAAAGAATTTCTGCAGACATCACAGATGCCTCAGAGAACAAACATTTATGCATGGTAAGTTTTCCATTTATGTATTAAGTGCAGTATCTAGTCATTTACTCGAAACAAGAAAAAATGTGACTTGGAATATGTTTGTTTGCTCCGATTCAATTACTTTCAATTAACATGGTTCCATCATCATTGTTAAGAAGATACAGCACGAGCGCATGAGCTTTCTGGAGCGACATTTGTCGCGGGCACCAGCTAAAATGATTGGGATCACGAACTTCGCGCCTCTTGCTTCACAGTTGGCACTAATTTCCTTGTTACGAAACGAGTTGCTGCGGTTCCCGCATTCAGTTCCACAGAGTGGTTAGGAGAAACTCAAATTACTGGGGCACTTAAATAAATGGGTCTGTAAAACTACATTCCGAGAGATACACATTCCCAATTTGCATTATCTTGATTTTATTGAAGTACATCTTAGATAATTTTGTTTCTCGACTAAAAGGTTTTGAAAAATAAAGTTAGTCATTTTCAAATATACATTGGAAGTACTTAAATAACTGCTTCAATTTTTTGTAGAGCCTCTATGATGTTTTATTTGAGAATAAAACCAGCGGAATGTAAACTTGTAGTTTTAACTAATACTTCAAGGATTCTTTATTAATATTTCATATTTCACAGACGTTATCTGACTGTCATTAACTTTTTTCTCGATATTATATTGTTTTATATCATTTTTAAAACAACAATTTTGATATATAGGTGAGGGTGGAATTTACGTGGACTAAACGCTGCACAATACATTCAGTGGGTTTTAATAATATCCTGACCACAGTCATCATCCATCGTGCGCTACAAAGATAAACGCGTCAACAACTACTCCAATAGAATGTGACGTATCGCTGACATCCGCCTCCGTGCCTGATAGCGATTCGGCACTTCCTCTGATCTCGGGAAATTGATATAAATATGTCACCATATCAACGACTTTGAAATTATAGTGAAAAACCCTTTGGAGACGTACTATCCATGCTCTCACCCGTTTATACTCTTTTTTTGGAGGTGATACAGTGGAATGTTGTAACTCGAACTTCTGGAAATCTAATTCCATGCTATCTTGAATTTCTTTCGTCCATCCTTTATATTCATTGTACATTTCTAATTCGTATAATCGAACCTTGTTGTACAGATAACTGAGTTTTTGTCAGTTTTTTCGTTTTCAAAATGATAAAGTGATGTTGAAGAATATTAAAGTATTTTCTCCATGCTTGTTACTCTTCCAATTCACACAGAAATCGTCCCCATTCACTGCATTACTTTTTTCAGCTCCACATGGTTCTCGCGAGGAAGGGGGAATTAGGAGGAGGTCTTTTACAATGTCCAATGATGCAAAATTAATTGGGAAGAAATTTCCTCACATCGACCAAATCGTATTTTTGGGCTTACAAAACATTTCAACGTTTTCGTACAGTACAATCTCTAAAATACGACTGCCGCAATACCATTTGCTGGAAATCTTGAATTTTCTTCGCTCATCCTTCACTTTCTTTTCACACATAACGATTTCTAAGGCGAACTTAATTATTTTGAAATATTCAGAATCACGATTGTTTTCTTTTCTCTTTGAGATTCGAGATATGGACACTGCAAATTAATGCCTGGAAGATGTATTGACAATGCTGATTTTAGCGACAACCTTTCTGAACTAGAAAAAAAGGTTCTAGATTCCGTGTAAGGCAAAGACTGTTCACATTACAATTCTGACATGGAAGGCAATCGCACGCCACATCGTAATGTATAAAGGGATCAACGCCAAATACTTTTTATCCCGAACCATCCACTGACTAACAACAGCCTTAAAGACACTTTTAAAAGCTCATCCAGTCATTAAAATCACTGGGTTAGCTCAAAGCAGCATTACTGTTGTCGCTGTAGTGAGAACCTGGGGATATAGCCCCGACGGTGGCAGATGTTTTGAAACTAGTTTTATTGTTAAGTGAAATTCAGCCTCTGTCTGGACGAAAATTGTAGCAGACGCCTGCTCTTATCCCTAGTTTTCCTTGTTTAAAACCAACAATACCAGACGATTGCCGGAGCAGCACTTTACAAACGGGCCACAAACCGCGTGCAATTTTCCTTTCTCTTTTTTTCCTATTCTCTTCCCTTACACTCAATTACAACATACTTCCATTACACTACTACACATGCCGAAGGTCTAGTCGGGTGCTTAGAACGTCCGTCCGGGGCGGTGCCCCGCAAGCGGTGATAACTGGCGGGAAAATCTCCCTCAAACCTTCCACAGTGCAGCGGGTGAGAAACACTCAACATACTCCCGGAAAAACACTCTACTCACCAACGGGACCGATGATGAAAGCATTTGTCGTACCCGGAAACATCAATGATCCAATCAATCTTTAAATTGGGCCCCCGCCCCTGAGATTTAGGGGGGAGATGGAAACTCTTCTCTCGTTCAGTGCCGATTACAATTCTTCGGGATCATTTAGAGAAGAGCCGCCAAGCTTACACCTGCCAGGAGAATCCTCTGCTAGCTCTTTACAGTGAGTCGATGACACCAACGTTGTTGAACCCAGGGAGACTGCCCACAGTGGATGCCACTTGGATTGGCGTACGCTTGAAGACAATCAATGGAAAGAAAAGTTTAATAATTATAAATAATAGAAGAAACTAGTAAACAATTACCTAAAAATATATCCATTTAGTTATTCTTACCTGCGCCATATTTCTTCAAACCCGCTGTGCCAAAATGAGACTATTCCTTCAAAACAATTGCTCAGCCAGAGAGTTACATTACGAAATATTAGAGCTTTTTACCAACCCGATCTTTATTCCGTATTCTGCGACCCCCTCGCGTTTCTTTCCAGCGTAACTTCACTCCATCTCCATCGCCAGCTCTTCTCCCAGAGTATTATTTCCTTCTTCCCTCTTTTCCCTTCCTCAACTATCACCGCTCGTTTTTCCTTTTCACCTAACCCTCCCACGTATACTCGCTGCCTCCGCCATCTGCGCCGTTTCAACTCTGCCTTCACGCCGCACCGCCCAAACCACTCAACCGCGCGTTGGCTCCTTTTTCAGCTTTTCCAGTGGTAAAGAAAATATATATATAAAAAAAATTTAAGCCTCGCGGAGGCGAAATTCCCGAGTTCTTCCTGGACTCGCGGCAGTATAAAGTTTTACGCGGCCTCAGTTTACGCTCGCCGGCCCATTGGCCCGCCGCTCGCGGTCTCAGGCCCGGCGGGGCCGGCGCTACGGCTGCGGACGCCTGCTGGTCCAAGTCGGTTCGTTGGTTGTGATTCCGGGCACGGCAACTACTGAGGTGATTAGCCCCGTAAGTGTAGTGCACGCGTGTCCTCGTGGGGTGGCGGTGATCTTCCCCGCTGGATGGCGAGATCCGGCTAAGAACTAACTACGGCTAGCGGGGTTTCCACCACGTCCCCCCCCCCCTTGAGCGTGGTAGCGCCCCAGTCGCGACAAGCTCCAAGCTCCCGAGTGCTTTTCCGGCATGTTTGTGGTGACGGGTAGTGAATGTTAGTGTAAATGTGTCTATAAGTAAGGCATGCTGATAGGAGAACGAAGATGAAGGAAAGATCGCGCGCGTCTATGGCCGTTGATCGAAAAAAAAAAAAACACGGAAAACTTCCGATCAGAGCAGATGGCCTCTATAATTCTCCTCTAGGCAGCAACTGAATTTCACCTAGCTGACAAGCTAGTGTCGATAATTTTGCCACTGTGGGGACTCGTACCTAGGACCTCTCGGTCAGAGGCACTGCAGTGACATCAGTCGTCTAACACCTCTCCCGGTCCGCTGAGCCCAGCTTGCCGATGTCTATGTTTTTGAAGCACAGATGTTTTTATAAAATACATGGATGTATTTAACATCATTGCATCGAAGCCGGTGTTTTTTAACATTGATGGTTTGTGTTTGATGGTTGGTTTATCTTTTATTTTTAATGAGAAATGTCGTGATAATAGAAACCTGTAAAAATCTTACGATATTCTTAACGTTAACATTCCTCAATGAATATGACCAACGACTATAATATTTAATAGAGAATTTTCTTTGATAGCAAGTTTATGTTACCTTTCAATTAAATAATCGGATAAGAGAAGTTTATTAAATTTTTCTGATCGTTTAATGACGTAATTCTCCCTCGGAAAGAATAAAGTTTACTGATCCAATTTAAATTCATCAATGATTTTGAGACGACCTTTCATTAAAACTGATGTTTTAATTTTCAGCATATACTACATATAACGTGTGTGCAGTTTAATCTTTCCATCAGCGAAAAGCCACCTTCCCTCTTCGGGGAATCTACCGACAGCCCTATCTAGTTTTCCCCTACATCCGTGGCTCCTTCGCTGTGTACAGATCTCTGTGCGACCGGTACATTTATAAAAGTGTGGCACTGTATAAAAATAGTTGTTGGTATGTACCAGAGCGATGAACTCTGACACCGTGTGACTGATTTCCAAGAAAGCTGGCACATCAAGGGTTTTTTTCACGGAGAAGCTTTTTATGCTTTTTATTTTGCTATAACTTCACTAAATGGCACTACAGCACAAGATCAGCGCTTTAGTTAAAGCGCAATTCCCGATCCAAGCCCAATCCCAGCTTCATATTTGCTGGGCGTTGCCGTGTGACGCGTGGAGAGATCATGGAAGACAGGAGGAGCGGGCAGCGCGAGATGGCGAGAGTAGAGAGAGGGAAAGAAAGGAATGGTAATGTAGAGAGGGAAAAATAGAAGTAAAGATGGAGAGAAAGATAGGTCGGAGAAGCAAGAGAATGGAGAGAGTAAAAGGAAAAATATAGAAAGGGAAAACAGAGAGAGACGAAAGAGAGTAGAGAAAATGAGAGGGAAGGGAGAAGAAAAAAAGGAAAACAGTGAAAAAAGAGAAAAATGAGGTACAAAAGAGAGAGAGGTCAAAGAGATGGGAAAGGGAGAGGGAGGGAAAGAGCGAATAGGAAAAGAGAAAAAAAGAGAGAGGAAGGGGGATTGAGAGGGGCAGGAAAGAGGGAGAAGGAAAAGTAAGAGGTTACCAGTCAGAGAGGGAAAACAAAGAAAGAAGTGGAAAAAGGGGGCGAGAGGGAAAAGAGAGAGAGTAGGGGAAAAGCGAGCGTGAGAGTAAAGGGAAGGAGGGAAAACATGACATGGAAAAAGGAGAAAAAAGTGTGTAAAAGATAGTGTGTAAAAGTGAGAGGGTATAAGAGATGGGTAATGGAGGATATGGGAAAAAGAGAGGTGAAAGAGAGAGGAAAAAGACGGTAAGGGAAAACGAAGAGTAAGTTAAAAGTGAGAGGGGGAGAGAAAGAAGGAAAACCAGAGGGGAAAAGAAAGAGGGCAAAACAACTTCTGCCGAATTCTGTTAGTAATAAATAGAAATAAAAAGCGGAACTTACCGAGCGTCTTAAATAATATAGTTCTCCAGAAAGTGTAAGTTTCCACTCTCCATAAACGGAACTATTATTTCCTTCCTGTGCAAAACAGACCACAGTTCAGTTGATTTGCTAGCTATGCTAATTAACATACTACAAATGTGATATTTGTTCTTCATTTATTCGACTACCCAATTTATATCATTGTTTTGCATTTTCTTCCATTACGTCATAACGTAATTTCCTCTACCCCCACAATAGTTATAATCTACTTCCCTCAAACCTGCTATACTGCGTATCCTTTGTTCTTCGACGTCATGATAGTTCTGTTCATCAAGAATCGTCAGATTTGGTTTCTGCCCACAATAACTGAAAACCTCGCTGCCACCCTCCTCTGCCCTTGGCCCAACCTTCATCTTCTCAGATCTTGCTACACCGATCTCCCCATCCTCATTTTCTACCACTCACTAATGCAAATTTTTAGGGGTGTGAGAATGAAGTATTCCCCTGATGTACCCGCCTAGGCGACTCACGAACACGAGTTGCTGGAAATACGATTCTGCAATTAAAGGCAGTGGAAACTATAGGTTTCCTGGCGACCGAGGGATGTGCCCCTTCTGACCATTTCATTGCCGTCAGGCGCGGACGTCCAAACTACATTCAGTGGCATGATGTACCGCTACATGCCGGCCTACCGTCCCCGCCCCCTCCGTACCTCCCCTCCGTCACCTCCAGTGCTTGGGAGCTGCTCCTGGAATTTATTTGGGCTAGGATGATCTCGTACAACCTTCGTTCTCCGAGCAACTGGGTAATGCTCGGGCCACTGCGGGCGTCAACACTGTAGTGCTCAAAAACCCAATAACACTCGTGGCACGCCCGACCCCCCTATCCGTTCAACCGCCCGCCTGTTGAAACCGACGCATAGAAATTTTTACCTTTAAAGACCTGGGCTCCGTGGTTGGACACGTCAAAGGCACCGCTCCAATCGTCAAAACCAACATAAAGAGTATTCTAGAACATGGGCTCATGAACAACCGTTTCACTTTGTTTCGCTCACCCGTGGCCATCCTCATCCACGACACCATACCGAGCCCAATGCACGCCCCCACCATCACCCGCCCCACCCATCACCGCCCCCACCATCACCTGCCCCACCATCACCGCCTCCACCATCACCGCCCCCACCGTCGTCACAGGCAAAAATGTCCACCAATTTATATCAGAACAGATCCTATGGTTCCAAACGCTCGAACTAAGTTCCTTAGAGAGGGTTAAGACTGCACAATTCCACGGTCACCATCACTGCTACGCTAAACCATCGACGCCACCAGACCAGCACAGTAATCCCGCACCAACAGAACAAAAGGGGGAGGAAGTCCGGTCATTTTCAGCGGAAGAAAGTACTGAAAAAATATCTTGCGCTCCGTCGGTTAAAAAGCCAGGGATTTGTATATAAGGGGATGCTTTTTATAATAATCTCGTTATTAGATACACTCTTTGCAGACTTCCCCGACCCGTTTTTATGGCAAGAACCCGCCGCGTGTAAAACGAGACGTCAATGAAGGGTTTTGTGCGGGATGCATAAATGATTAGAGATTTTATTAAACCCTTGGTGTTTGCAAGAGTATATATTTTTGGGTTTAAAGAAAAGTAGAGTTTATACACTCTCTTTTTCGCCGGCCAAGTCAGAGAATGCTGAATATGGTTAGACTGTGTGGGAGTTTAATGTTCTTCGGTATAGACACGCTGCCGCGAGGGAAAAAAGTTTGTTTGGGATTTTACATTCCAGGAGAACGCTTTTGAATAAAGTGGTGTGGATGAAAATGGCTGAGATGCCCTCTTTGGTTGTTTTGCGTACGTTAATTGTATTTATTTCTCTGAAAGCTCGCAATTTTTTGCTCATTTGTGGATTCATGGTAAACCGGCTCGCAAGCTGCAGACAGGACTGTACAAATTCTTCAAGAACATTCCACATTTATTAAGCGTATAAATTTTCATTTTTAATAATAATTTAACTGCTTCAAGATTGCCTTTAATCAAAGCATATTTTACCTTTGTAGGTAGAACTTCGTTGTCTCGGCAAATTAGTGTGACAGTACAATTTAGAAAGGATAACTAGCGAACAAGAAACGTTCCGAAAAATTACTAGTTAATAATCTTGGCCGCAAAGACTCGTGAGGAATTTGCAATTAATGTTAACTTATTGACAGGGTAGTAAAATTTCATAAAATTATTTGTACATTATTTACTGTCTGAGTTAATCTCGGGAACCGCTAAATCGTATTTGAAAGGACTTTTACTCACAAGTTCAATATTCTCTCATCCGTAATTTTGATTTATTTTCCGTACTATTATCTTCATTTATGTAAATAAGATCATGTTCGTTTTTAATCCACTAATCCACTGTTTTAAGCCGCTTTCAAATAAATATTAGACAATTGAATTTAATAAGATGTACATTTCTAAGTACAGATTATTATGAGAAAAATAAATCTAACCTAACTCTTATTTCTCACTGCTTTCATACAGCAGATGTCAAGCAGCATACAGCAAACTCTTTCCTGTTTCACGAGTATCTGGAAACTTTGAAATCAAACATCTAACAGCGGTCAAAATTTCTACGTCTCTAACATTTTCTTCTGAATGATTAATTGGTTAGTGATTGACACGTCAACGGCAAAGATTATTCGACCCGTAATTGTAGTGCATGCTTTATCGCAAAAGCTGGCCGGTATATTCACTCGCTGGATGACGAGATCCAGCGCCGACCTACGTCATCTTATGGGGATTTCTACAAGCAGATATGTCCCGTCCATAGGGCACCGCCGCAACCGGGACAAATGGAAAGCTTCCGACTAGCCTCCTGACAAGTGAATGTAGTGTAGTTCAAGTGTATGTGTATCAATAAGGGGTGAGGATAGGACAAGGAAGCGGAAGAAAAGATTGCCTCCGGTTCGTGGTCCATTTGTTACGGATCAGCTCCGGCATTCGCCTGGTGTTGATCGGAGAAATCTCGGAAAACTACCGATTAGAGCAGCCGTCCGCTAGAATACCCCTGCGGACAGCCGCTGGATTCGACCTAGCAACGTAGGTAGTGGCATCGTCGAGGCTCGAACCCTACGATCTACTAGTCAGAGGCACTGCAGTGATATCAGTGACACCTTTGCCTCTCTCTTCTAAAATAATTTTAATTAATATTCATTCCAATGGCGCAATTGGGCTTCGAGAAATGTAAGGTCTGAATTGAATTGAAAATTTTATCCGATGGGGAGAGAGAGGCACGGCGAGGGTGATTGACGAAAGCGGACGGGGTGGAGAAGGGATTAGCGCGGAGGGGTGGAAACGGCAACTGCGGGGGGGAGCAGGACGGAGTGGGGCCACACAGAGGTTGTAAATAAAATTATATCCATTTGACGTTACCGACCGAGGGGATTCCCTTTACCTGTCTAAATGCCTGGCAATCGCTATATTAAAAATTTATTTGCATTAATGAAACCGTTCCACTTTCCTGTGAACCAATATGTCGGCTATGTCGAGTTTGCGGGAGAAATCTATGTACGGCTGACGCCTCAGTGGAGGGAAACGGCTACACTGCATGCCGTCGTAAAAACTTTGACTTCCTAGCTTTTCGACTGCCTCCCTCGGCACGAAAAAGTCATGTTCACACACAAGATAAACAACGAAATAAATTACTATACAAGAGCAACAAATTATAAACGTAAGGGAAAAAAGTCTTGGCGAATAAAATCCCTAGCTCGTACTGGGCTACTAGATGTTTTCTGAATGACAATACTACGCGTTGAAAGCTCTGCTGCAAATCCGCAATGCCTTTCTTCCCGTGCCCTCCTTGACGGTCAATGAGTGCGCAGATACCTTGCGCGAACTATGTACAAACTTTTAATCGAGATACAAAGTTTAAATAATAAAAATTTGATAGTGTTTAGTTAGAATTATATCTTCTATTTCTTTATTTGAAACCATTTTTTAAAAAAAATGTTGTATGTCAGATTTCTCAAAGCTTTTAAGGAAATGCAAGTAACTCTATTAAATTTTAACTTTATTTTATTTTTTGCATATCTTTAATCCATATTGTAGCATCAATACCATCAAAATTTTTCCTATATTCCATTTCCAGATTTTGAACCATCATTTCTTTTATTGTTCGAGCTAATTTCTAAATAGGAACTTTCGATGTGTGGGAGTGAACAATGAAATAGAGGGTCATATTTGAAACATTTATGTGCGAGACGTATTTATTGTACTTTTATTGTGGTAACCTTTCCCCACGTTTTTAAACTCAATTGTATCTTTGACTGATACGTAACCTAGTACACCATTCTATATAATAGAATGGTAAGTTCATGGATTGTGAGGATTCTGTTCTTCCTTCGATGCAGTCCTAGTGCGTGCCTCCGAAGTAGCCATATTTTTAAACAGACGTAAGCCAGTGAAATACACCCTTTTGAAATGAACAATAATGGTAGTTTGTATATGTAATACTCGTATTTGCTGAATAAAATATATGCGAAACGCCTTTCGATAGTCATTTAATAGTTCTATTTGTAAATAAGTCAAAGAAAAATGATAATGGTAAAAAGTGTGAGTTGCGTTTTGATTAACAATAGATTGAAATACAAGGCCTAGTAAGTATCAGAAAGAAGCAGCTCTCTCAAACGCTCGCCGATAGGGAAGACTTCGCCCGCAGGCGCGATAGAAACAAGTGCGACCGCCGGGTGACGAATGCCTTGACCGCCGAGTCGATCGTTCATTGTCGATGGGGCGTGCGATCGAGCGAACGCATAAACCACCTCGATTCGGTAGCGAATCGTAAATACAGGCTGACCGCGTGCGATGCGCGTTTTTTTCCGGCCCCAAAAAATCGATTTATAAAAAAACTCGGCGTCGTCGATCTTCGTCAGGGGCGTGTAATTGGATTCTTTCTGCGGCGGCGGGCGCGTCCATAAAGTTCTTTCCGACACCCTACGCCGCTGACGACACCTGGGGCGGGGGTGGGGGGAGGAGCAAGGTGTGAGGGGGACCTCTCAATAGTTAGGGGTAGTTGCTGAAAGGTGAGGAGCGTAATGAGACGAATGTGGAGTCGGAATAGAGGAAATTAACTCTCTAGTTACACATGCCATATGCTCCTTGATACACATATGTAACTACATTTTTGGTCAACTCTTATTTCCAGATTTTTTTCACTAATTTGCAAATATCAGTTCTTTAATAGACAGTATTGTACGAGAAATGAATGTTTGGGAGTTATTAGCGCCCGTTTTATTCCTTTGATCATTTTTTCTGGAATAACACTACACTCTTTCGATAGAATCGTGCGATGAACGAATCTCATTTAGAAATTAGGTGTATGAATGCAGCGGAAGGTACTTACGGTTAACTTTAAAGCACTGGAAATAGAACACTCTTGCTGGAGTTAGGTAAGGTGAAAGGACAGAGGAAAGATATTAGCCCACTCTGCGATAAATAATGCAGATACTAGAAATAATGCAGAACGAACGAGATAGGAATCCCGACTGTGGTTAAGGATATGCCACTACAGACACAAAACGAATTATATAAAGTAAATAATCGCATGGCAATTTTGAAATAAATCGATCAGTAAAAAAGTATTGTTTTATAGCCTGTGACTCGGAATCAGGTTAGGCTATGTCTAGAAACAGCATCACTCATTATAATGCTAAAACGAACTTAGCGAATTGAAACCATTGATATTTATCAATGAAAGGGCTATAAGGTTCAATAAATGTAATGAATGATGTCTATCGAGCGTAGTGAAGTAATGTAATAGGAAAACCACGGACTGGTATTGCACAAAGTGTTATGGGATGGTTAGGAGGAGATTAGTTGATAATGGAATAATGTATACATTGGGAGAGAAAGCACAGCTATAGCAATTGAAAGTGCACTTGAGTGACATGGAAAAATGATTACGATCATGGAAATGACAGGGGTAAAGACTTCGAAAGGGACGGAAAGGTCTTAAAACAGGGGTGGCAAACCTGTTGAATCCGTATCATATTTTCCTGGAAAATGAGAAAGGAGCGTCATTACTCATGTTTACGTTCAAATTTAGTTGCTATGTTGTACTGTATCAGTTACTTTCTGTACGCCGTTAAAATTAGTTCAGTGAAGTTTAATAAGAAATATGTTTATAAAATACTTTTCGAAAGTCAAGAACATGTGCTGTTAATAAACAAAGATAATAATTGAACAAATAGAAAATTCTTGATAATAATTAGAACTACATTTTGAACAGATATTTTACGACATTTTCGTTTGATCTATGCAGTAAGTTTCACAAAAATTAACGACAGGAAATAAAAATGCATGCCTTGATGTTGTGTAAATGGAATTACACAAACCACGAGGAGCTAACATTCACAAACACGCACTTGGCGGGCAGCCTGCGGCCCTAGGGCTGGGAGATGGCCACCCCTGCGCCTCGAGACATTTCAGGGGCAGGCGGACGCCAGAGGTGAAGTGTCGCCTTGGGCGGGTCGTTGACCTCCAAGGCGAACCTATTGGAAGCGGAGCTATTAAATTCTTATCACCGCCCACACAGCTTCTCGCTTTCATTGCCTCGACTGTCAAATTTCAGTTTCTAAGGAGCCCTGCTAGCATTCCTTAATGCGCGGGTGATTCTAAATTCTTTGGAGGTGGCACTTTGCGTCTTTACTCAATGAGATACATTTATTAGAACTGCAATTGGGTATGACCCGGTGGCAGTTAAGTAACAATAATTGCAAAAATTACAACACTTACATTAATAATAATAATAATAATAATAATAATAATAATAATAATAATACCGTACAATAGAGTACAAGACGATTTCTTCTCTTTAATCGGAATACATTAAGTTACCAGAAACACGTCGTAATTGTTCATATGCGTTACTTCTAGTATTATGCTTATACTTACCTTTGATTTTCTATAGGCAGGAACCGGTATGTTATCGCGTCGCCGCTTCTGATACGAAGATTAGTTAAACGCGCCGCGCTCTTTTCTGGTTGATGGAACGTTGAGTTTGAATTTGGCAATGCGGCGTGTCTGATATACGAAAGCAGTGTTGGTTAAGCTCTCTCCGTGTACGAAACACACAAAGCATCCTTGTTAACTTTTCTTTATGACGTCAGTGCTTTGTTTGGTGTGTCAGGTATTGTGGGAAGCATGATGGATGGTTTCTTTAATAGATGGAGCTTTATTGTACTTGTTGAGGTCTTCAGTAAAACTAGCTTTCTTGTGATGGGTATTGATGGTTAGGTACCGAAAGATGGTCCATTGGCAATTTCAATCAAGACTTGAAACCAAAATCCATCAAAGACACGTTACCAATTGTCAAATATGGTATCGATTTTTAAAGTGTGATTGATTGTTTGTTTAGTTAAACAAGTTAGCAAGTCCAGAACAGCAAGATAAAACGTATCTTTGTACGTACGAGGGAGTGGCTATTACACATAAAATAGAATCATATCTTCAAACGTATATTACTTAATTTTTCGAACATGGTTTTGGGACAGACTAATAGTGGTTTAGCAGCTTCAGTTCTCATATTCTAATAAATATTAAATGTAAGCGTAGATAGTCTTAGTAATTGAACACCTATGAAGAACAGCTACGATGCTTTTAGGATCCGTAAGTGATGTGAGAAGCAGGATATATAAAATGCCTAAATTTTTGAGCGATTAATTCAATTTTTATTCAGGCTTATTAATATTCAAATCAATTTTAATCAAATTTGGTTCAAAAAACGTGTGTTAGAACCAGTTCATCATCTTTCTAGTTTCTTCAAATTGGTTTTTCTTTACTGTGAGAACTGTTCATGCCTACTTTCATTTTACAGAAACAAATGTTGCACGCGTTTTATGACAATTACATCATCATGAGCACGCTTAATTAATTTTATCATACAACACACTCAGTTCCGCATCTTGGACACGTCCTGGCCGTGCGTGATCATGCTGCATTGCCCTTCCTTTCGAATGAATTTTGCTTTCGGATAAATTCGTTTAATAACTGTTTCACGATAATTGTTTTTCGTCACACATATCAGTATTGTTACGTACGACAATGTGTCTGCGGTAACTGGTTGGTGGAGAACAGTTTCACAGGAGTGTCCATGACAGTGTCAACTCAGCATTCATTATTAGCAGCGATTTGTTCAAATAATTGTATATATAAGTACATTTTCTTGAGGTAATGTCATACAGGTTCTCAAAAATCCAAAACTTTTCTGCGAAAATGAGCTCAGAATTCCTCATATTCAGAAACGCTCAAACCAATTTTCCCAAAAACTGCTACAAATTTTTCTTCAAACTTTTTGTACTAATTGTGCTAAATACACTGTATAAGTTGGCATAAAAGCCATTTTGCTGTAGTCTGTTTTTTTTCAAAATTACACAAATGTATTTTTTAAATATCTCTTAAGTTGTAAAAACGAACTCTTTGTGCCACTCCTTAAGCAGTATTTCATGAGCTAAAAGTTGGAGAGTTAGCAACGTATCTTCCGATACGACCCATTCTTCAGTTTCCCGCCATAAATCCTCAATAGGCAGCAGCTCTCTCCTATCTTCCGCGAATCCCGCGCGTTTCCGGAAGAGGTCAAACTAGAGACTGAAGTCTATCGAAACTGTGGCAACAAACAATGTATTATTCATACAGCCGACAGCTGCTGGGTCGAAGACATCCTGGAGTCCGTCTTGTGTAGTTATAATTCACGTCGAAACCATGCGGATCCTTTCGCGCGTGAAACAAAAGTTGCCTGCTACTCCAGACTTTCGCCTTCCGCTAGCGCGCCGAGGAGAGGAGAGGAGAGGTGAGGTGAGGTGAGGCGAGGCGGCGACGGG
>BOPP01000003.1:19076702-19088886 GCA_017312745.1 Gryllus bimaculatus
GAGCTCCAGGAGCGGGAACGGGCATGGGGAGTACGGGCAGGCAGGCAGCAAGGGGGCGTGCTGGGGCGGGCTGTGGCCTGGCGTGGCAGGTGCGGGGCCAGCGAGGGGAATCCCCTCATTAGGGCTTATTAGCGCTCCCCCGTTGCGGCGGCGGCGGCCAGTGCCCCAGCAGCCGCGCAACACGTACGCCCCCTCCCCTCCACCCCCGCCTTGCGGCGCGACGCGTCACGAGGCGGAGTGCCCGCCGGACTTCACTGGCGGACAGCGATCTCGCTTTCCCCTGCGGACCTTCACTGAGGCATGGGTTCGACTTCACTGTTGCTATTCGCTGTAAGCTATTCGTACATGAAGGAATGTGATGTGCTCCGTCCCGTCATCTATTTCATTGGGAGAAGCAGGAAAAGATTCCTTCATTTTTTTATTCATATAAAATTCTGAATTCTTAGCTTTCAGTTTTTACGTAGTTACAATTTCTTGGTACCATATAAGGAACCATTATATTATATTGCGCGTAATAGTTATTTTATGCTTTTTATATGTGAGTATCATTTAGTTCTTAAATATTAGTTTGTTTTGTTTGTTTAAAACTCTTTTAGCTTCGGCTGAAATAAGTATGGCGAAAAATACCTCACATTACTTCTCTTATTCGTATGTTTCTAAAGGTAGTGTCAAATAATTTAAAAATTAATAATAAAAACAAAGATCTAAACACAAACAGCGGCTCATGAACAAATGTAGCCAAAACAGACTATTAAAGCCTTATATCTAAATTATTAAAGACTTATAAAAGCGGCGTATCCCGGGAAGTTGGCATGGAGGCCATGCCCCTCCTCCATCCATTTGGTAATTTTATTCCATTTATTTACAACGACTGTCTCACTCACAGCTTTACATTCCAAAGCAATTTATCAAACCAACGTTTGAGTAGTTATTGCGGGTCAACCATTTGGAATATCCAAATAGTAGTTTATTAGACAAGTTTCCACATCCCCCCCTCCCGGATATATATTTATATAAAAATTGGAGTCTGAGGGACCCCACCGTTTTATTTACGTATAATGAATTAAGTGTTATATTTAAGGGTTAATTGAGAGAAATTCATGCATTTCTCTCGCCAGCATGTACAACATTATACAACAACAACATCAACATCAACGAGTAGGTCGACCATTCTCCAAAATTTCTCTTTTCCTTAAGACGAGAAAACGATGTACGTAGTAGTTCATTCACTGTATCTGTCATCATATAACGTAAAATCAGATTTAAATATAAAAAAAATTAATTGCCACCAATAATCCACAGCATACTAATTTAAAATAAAAAAAATCTTCCTAAATAACAATCACCTTCAACGCTTGTTCACTCGTCAACAAAACAGCAAACACACGCACTATGCGGCTTGCATGTGAGAGGAAAACGGGGTCAAATGTTCAAAATTATAACATCGATGATAAGAAACATCAGTCAAAAACCATCGATGTTTTAAAACTGAAATATCCTCTAGTTGTGACTTTGGCATGAGACAAATTTACTCTGCGTGATACAAAGATAGGCATAGGAAATATCAGGGCATCGGGGTCATTGCTCAGACAAGAGAAGCTTTGCTCTGCTCGATGAAGGTTTGTTCTCTTCGTACACATGAATCATCAGTTACATGTTGATAATTTATTTGTATAAAATTGTGATTATCGGACTGTTTATTTACATAAAAATTGAAAATCTAAAAACATCGAGCATTGACGATGTTAAAAACTCATGCACTTTAAAATCATCGATGTTTAAAACATCGGGGGCATGTCTCTGCAGGAAGAGACGAAACTTGAACGGGTTACTAGAAAACAGTTGTAGTTCGTGTCACAATATGAAATGTTCATTTAATTTTTTTAAAAATAATCTGAAATGCATTATACCAGTATATACTCGTCAGGGCGGGGAGTGCCTACATCGCCTACCTGAAGGAGCTGCCCCTTCTAAACACACCTGTGAATGGCTCCGGGACAGAGCAGCGGGACGCGCGCGGCCTTCCGCCGCGGCATTCTCCCCTACCCCTTCAGCTTCAGACCGCGGCCGCTGGCCGCGTGTGTCTCGTAAACATTTGAGCATCGCGGTGTCCCCCAAGGCGAGGTTTTCGGACTCCGACAACTCGCCGCGTAAACGTTCTGCGCGTCATCTCAGTGTTTTCGATGAAGGCATGAACGGAAGGTCTGAAATGTCTGAGCCATGGATAGCGGTTTTAATGAGTAACGAAGATCCACTTCGCCGTAAATCATTAAAATCAAAGTCCAAAGCACTGATTGGAAGTGGGGGTATTTGGGACTAGAAAATTTTGTCAATAGCGAAGGAGTTTGTATGAAAGGGTTTGTATATTGGGCGCGAATTTAGAATAAGGTATTGCCGAATTTTATCGATTGCTACATTGGATATAAGAACAAAAGCTGCATGAAAAAGGGAAAGTGGTATCAATGTCTGATCATATCATCTGAAGACAAAGTTTCAGTACGTTCCGTTTCCATCGTTTCCTTCTATTCATCTCATTTCTTACTCATTTGTGCAATGAATAGTAGCACATTTTGAGAAATATTAGAGAACCATAACAAGAATTTGTTTTCTCTTTGTCATGTACTTCTGATATTATTGAACTGAGAGTATAAATCACCTCTGTGGCGGCTGGTGCCGGAGAAAACTGGAGGACGAAGCTCCATCGAATGACGAAAATGTAATTTCCCAAATTCAGAACACTAATATACAATAAAATATAAGCATTTCATATAAATGAATTGAAAATAAGTTTAATAAAAACCTTTATTGAAATATTACTTACATATTTTTATGCGTAATGTCCGCGTCAGGTATATTCACATCCCATGCACGTAGTTCTGACTGAATTCCAGTGTTGAACAAGCACCATATTTTAGAGATGTTTTATACAATGATTTTATACAATGATGATATTATTGTATTTCGAAAAGTTCACTACACTGGCTTATCTATAATAATAAAAGTGAATTTAACAACGTGTAACCACCATCGATACCACAAAAAGTAGATAATGACTGGAAAATAAATTTTTACGGACATCTTGTCAGTATTGTCTCAGTTTCTTTGCAAAGTTAGGTACAGATTTATGCAACACAAATGCGGAAACTAAATAATTTAAATAAGATGATGATAGGTGCATCACATCATTATTTTTCGTCTGTCCTGAACAGAATGGAGTTCCTAATACATTCCGCCACAGGCCAGTAGTGGTGCAGTAGATCTGGTACCTAAATTATTCGCTAAATCCCTGTAGCAGTGTGTAAGATGAAAAGTTTTAACCTAAAAGCAATGAACTTTCCACTAAAATGAAAGAAAATTGTTGTATTTTATTTTTAAACGCCGTGGTTTATATAAAATTAAACAGTTTCCTCTTTAACAAGGATTGGATATGAAGAAATCCAGGGCAACGCCGGGTATTTTGCTAGTATTGCAATAATGAATGGTTATGATGGTCAAGTTTATTTCAAAAAATTTCATTCAAAATGAATTTTTTGTTATTTGTGGTAGAATTTGTGGGTTAAGGGCTCAAAATTAAAGGCGAATCTCGAAAGCGGGAAGTTGCATTTCTTCTTAAATACCTTCGAAGAGTAGCCAAACTCCAAGCGTGGCACCAAATTGGAATTAATTTGACAGTCTATGTGTCAACATACAGCAATCCCAGTAAGGTTTTCTAAATTTATTTTGATTCGTTTCTCTTTTGTTTATATATAAACAATGTCAAGCTTTCGACAAGTCCGTGTTTTTTGGAAAATAAACTAACTTTGTCTGTGATCCATTTCATGTAGCTGTCTCCAGTTAAAAAAGTGTTCGTTATAAGAGTGTTTCTCAGAGTAATTTGATGCGGACAAAAAACACCTACATTTCATTTTGTAAATATTATGTTTTTATAATATCTTCGGCATGATTTCAACACGTCCTTTTCGACTGATTAATCCATGAATTATACGAATGATATTCATATTTATTTTATGAAGTGTAATCAGCATTATGCGTGCAAATGCCTGATGAAGTTTAAATTATCAGATAACCTATCACTTTTTAATTTTATTTTAGGTTTCGTGTGCTTTGATATGTATGAGTATTTGCAATACACATGAAGTGTCCTGTGCATTTTATCCTGATTAAACCAGTTGCTCCATTATCTCTTTAGCCTCCTCGTGTAGGAGGGTATGCTCGTCGAAAGCAAGGCTTTAGGGTGTTAGTAGTGGGTCGCAATTACACTGCTCCATAAATAAATATTAATGAGTCCTATGTGAAGAGTCGACAAAGAAATAACGCATTTGCCGAGATGGATGAAGCGCCATCATTCAGGTGCTGTCGTCTGGGATGAAGTCCTTAATCCGTGACACGAGGCTGGCGTGTTGGTGGCACCTGGCGCCTTGGCGAACCTGCGACGGGCACCACCCGACCTGCAGACTCAAAGCCGCTTAGTGCGGATAATCTCACGGGTGGAAATAATTTAACGAAGCCTCTTGCTTCCAAGTACACTCCATTTGTGTTTCATTTTTTTTGTCGATATTTTTGGAAGTGAAATGTGTGATTTATCTCCCAGGCCATTGTAATGCAACTGGTCTCGCCATTTGATATTTATAAAATCAAATATTGTTTTTATAAATATAGGCATGTCCACGATGTTCCCTTGAAATAACTTTTGAACCGCTAAAACAATTGATGTGCTGTTTTCTACAAAGATAATTGAGTGGCTTTCGAACGAAAGATTTGATTCTGATTAGCTTTAGCACTTGGCATTGCAGAGATTCGGCCTTTCCTCGTTGTTACTATGGCCTCTCTCCCTCTGTCTTTAAAATGATTAATGTTATCGCCATGGTTGTGCAGTAAAAATAGTTGGCATTAAAATGGAGTGAATGCATAAAAACCAATAATATAGTCGTACATTCAATATTTATTTTGAATGTAAATTACGTTTTCAATGCTTTTATTTTACTTGCAATGTTGACAAGCAAATATTGTTACATGAAGTGTTTAATTATTATCTCAGATTTATGAAACTTTGAAGAAAAAGTTATATGTTCATCTAACTTTGAGATTTGAATGCAAATATGTCAACTAATGAGAGTTTGCCAGTATCAACGTATTCAGGAAAAGTCATTTCTGGTGGAAAAATAAACACAGGCGTGTTCCCAATATTATTAATAATAAATAATTTCTGTACCAGTTTGGACTCGAAAACATATTTTGTCAAAGGTAGTGTTTTTTGTAATTTTTCGATTTCGTTATAGTCTGTACAACACCGACTCTTTCAACGCACTTCCAAGACTCTTGTACTCTCGGGATATCATTTGTGAACAGCGAGGGTGCTAGATTTTTGACAGCTGGCTTGCGAGGTTGGGCACCAGAGATCTGAAAGCGATATATCCGCCGCAGTACCATGGTAGTTAACACAACATCCATTAGATGGCAGCGTAGTATGAAGGGTGTTCGCTCACCTCGACATCTCGCGCCTAAAGCGCTAGGCCGAGAAAGTTGCTTGATTATAATGACTCCGCCAGTCGAGTCACGATTTGAAATAAAACCCAAAATTAAAGATGCTACGTAACGTAGTTAATATTATATGGGTTCCAACCCTCAAAGAAATTAGTGGAAATGAAATGGCTGACTGGGAGAAAAAAACTGCTAGAACTAATAAACCTTCAAAACTAAAAATACCTTATACTGATTTATACAATATTTTTAAGAGCAGTGGTATGAAGTAAAAGATTAAGTTTGTACTCGTAGTAGCTATTAATAAGGTAAGTATTAAGTAAGTAGCTAATAGCAAAGGTAAGAAATATTTTACATCGTATTATAAAGAAGCAGAGAAACCTTGGTTTCATGAAAAATCTATTGAGAGATATTTTGCTTCAATGGTGAACTAATGTTAACCTAAACATTATAATCTAAACTCATCATTATTTTGAGTTAAAATGACATCTGATTCAAAATTCCATTGAGGGTACTATAATGAGAATCTAAATCATGTAATATGGCAATGTACAGTATATATAGAGTAAAGGGGATATATAATTAAAAGAGTGAAGAAGATTAAAATATTTTTTTAACATTAGATGTCAAAATGTTCTTTGCACAGCCCAATAATACAGGTATGAAATATATTCTTGGAATTAAAATATCATGTATTTAAAAGTATAAGATTAATGAAAGTAGTTGTTGTAATGTTGAGAAATTGATACCATTTTTAATGTAAACGCTATAATGTAATGTAAATTACAACACAAAATCAATGAAATGCATAAAATTGATGAAATGTACAATTCAAGCAAATAACTTTCTTAAGGAAGTTGAAAAGCTTTAATTATAACAAAAAGTAAGTAAAGATGCTGCGAAGTGCTTGCTGCGCTTATGAAACATCTATACAAGGAATTTGAATTGCGGGAAAAGTGGAAATGAAAATTTCAGTTTATGTTTGTCTGATGTGAATAGCATGAATATTTTACACTTCTTGTACTAATTTAGCAAGTGAAAGAAACTTAAATGCATCTGATCAATATATTTTTAAGAAATAATTTTGATTTGAAGCGAATTAATGATAATTTTATGATCCACAATTTCGAAAGGAAATTTTCGTATCATTAATTATTTCTTAATTAACTACATTTTCATAAACATTGAATTCGATTGACCCTCCTATAAAAGTGGTATGGCTCCGATTTCCGCGGTTAACTCTGAATTTTCGAAAATTTCAAAAGTATGATTGTTTTTCGGTGTCTTCCTACAACAACAAAATTAAAGATAAAGATTTTTCCTTGTTGTCCGTAGTAAGTTCATTCATTAAGGTCATTTACATTTTTTTTGAAAATTGTAGTAGTTAATACTTGCGTGCAATACTTGCAATTTTAAAAAGTAACATAAACAAATATTTTCTCAAAAACGTTTCTAAATTTTATCTTTAAACTTTTGGTAAGGTTAATGCTAAGTGTATTTTATGAGATGACATAAACGCCGCATTACTCTACGTTTTGTTCTTTGAAAATTTATAAAAAATGTAATTTTATTTACTTGTCTCTCACGTCGTTATTATTCGCATTAGCGACTATTACTTTACATTAACGTTTTTATGAGTACATGGGCTTTAAATAATGTGAGATAAGTTTCCCGAAAACTCAACGGTTTTCCGTGAAAATGAGATCAAAAGCCGCATTTTTAGAAAAGCTCACTTTTCGTTTTTTTAAAAGGTTCCAAATTTTTCTTTGCTAATTGCATTGTTTAAGATTACAGAGGATTAATTTTGCTGTATTCATTTGTTTTTTCTAAAAGTACACAAATTATATTTTTTTAAAGATCTCTCACGCTGTTGATGTGGACATTTCCAGCGATTTGTAAACACTATTGCATTTCTGACTACAAGTGTTTGAAATTACTTTATATGAAGTTTTTCGAAAGCTCAATAGTTTTATGTGAAAAGAGATTCAAATTTCGAATTTACAGTATTGCAAAAATGGCATTTTCTTAATGTCTCCAAATTATTCAATGAAAATTGCCATTTAGGACGAGATTTTACTGTTATTTAATACTTTTAAAGTAATAATTCGATTCTGCTATTAAGAGGTCGAATAATTAAGAATTTTTAAAAAAAATGTAATTTGGGCGGCGGTAGATGGCAGCTGGCAAGAGAGTGTGGTAAGTCCGAATAGACAGACGATGGATACAGAAAACTAATACGGGAAAGTCTGTGCCATTCTGTAGCACCACTAGTTAAGATATCTCCAATCTCTTTGTCTGTTTGTTTTAAGTTGCGTCAATGGCGCATTTGATTATCTTTCGCAACGCTTTTCAATAAATGCAGTATTTATCATTTGCTCACGCCAATTATTATGTCAGCGTCATCCCTGGCAACATTATGTCATGGCGTTTGTTCGGCATCTGGAGGCTGGCTCTAGCTGGTGTGGCTTATCTAGTTTCTGTCCCAGGAGCTTCATTTGAAACATGTTCTCTTCAAAGAATCATTTAATAATTACTTGGACTTTTCAGAAATTTAACTTTCAAAAGATACACGGTCAAAATAATAAATGCTACAAATAATTAAACAATAAAGTCACAATAATCAGTAATATTACCTGCCTGTTTACTTATACCATGTTTTATCAAACTAGTAGAACCATGTAACATGTCAGCCAACTCTTTCATAGTGAGTTAACCATCTGAAAGCAATAGAAACAGATTCTCTCTTTCCCCTCCGTCCTCGTTCATTATTTCTCTGCGCTGTTTTTATTTTTTATTCTTTTCCCTTTTACTTTTCTCCCACCACCTGAGTTTGTTTTTGGCGCTGGTATTTACGCGCCGTCGAAGATCGTAAAATTAGATAAAGTGGATCTTCCACGCCCCTATTAAGTTTCGTTTCAGTCTATAAAGTTTTTACGCCGCTTCTATAAGTACGAGGATTTTGATTACTTTCACGCCGGAATAAATAGGGATTTTATTTCAAATTTTACGGAGTGGGTTTTCAGTGATAGTTTATTAAAAGTGCTGTGCCTTTCTGTAGCTCTGTGATGGTGTGATGACGTTATTTTGTGCTATCCATCGAACGTGTTACTACGTCATGATAAAATGAATAGTGTGATTTAATTTTAATTTGAGTTTCAATTATCGTTGCGTGGTATTCCCAGATTTAATGAACTGACAAAGAACGTCTAGCCATTCACTCTCGAATTGAAATAGAATTTTGTTTTGAATTACTTTATTAAACACGTGAACGCACTTTTGTGATTGAAACAGAGAATGGTTTCCTTTATTCTTCTACAGCGAAAACAGGTATTTATAGAGCATTTCTAGACTGTGAATTGCAGTGGGATCCATATTCACAAAAGCGAATACTATCAAGATGTAATCCGATTATCGAAGCTCAAAAACAAACGAGTGAAAGCATAAAAAAGTTGTTTTACGCATTCTCTTTTGGGCTTTTGACGGACTTTTCATTTTCTTTCTGTTACAGTTACGACTCAAAGTTTACCTCCTATTCTGCAAACTTCAGTCTCTGGAAATTAAGACACGCGCAGTGTAGTACTTCGGCTCAATATAACTCAGGGCATTGAAAGATAAATACGGAAAACTGTTTTGATACGTTACATACTAATTTGGATATTTTTTATCTCTTATTTCATATTTAGTCGCATCAATGACTAAGGTTATTAGCGATTACAATGATTTTATCCGGTGTTTATAGACAATATTATCATCAGTATCATAACGCGTAGATCATAACATAGTATAGCACCACATATTATTTATCTGACATAACATAATCGTACAGTATTATCAGGATAGGATCAGGCCCGAGATACCTAAGTGGGCCTACCCTAATATTATGTTTCTACCATGAATTTTTTGTTTTGTTTTTTTGTAAAATTTGATAAGCTGGTCCTGAAAGAGGTCAGTGTACAGGAGTTTCTCTATTTTATTTGGATTAATATACATAGTTCTAATATGTTAACATTTGCTGCAAGACAAAATAACGTATTTAATTGATAGTCTTGGTTTCACAGATCTGGTTTCATTTGGTAATTCGTCGGTGAAGCCTTCGATTACATCAAGTACTCATGCTAATAACAACTTCTTAATTCTACCTACAGTCCGCGTCGACATTCTGATCCAGGCTTTGTCCGGGGTGCGGACACCCTGTAAATGGTCGTGGTGAATGAACGCTGGCGGGTGGGCTGACGCGCTGTCTGCGGTTGCGTGGGCCCCCGACGCCTCACTCAGCGAGCGACGCGCCCGCCTCGCGGCTGGCGATCCGGCGATGGCCCAGCGTCGTCGTGGCGGCCACGGACGTGCCTCTCTGCCCGTCCAATGACAGGCCAGATCCGCACAGGCAATTACAGTTCGCACAGTCATTCGCCCAGAGGCGATGGTTCGATGTGTGGCGAAATCAAGGCGACACTTCGAGAATCGGTGACGCACGCGGCGGTGCAGCTGGGGGCGTCAACACGGCGGCGCGGTGTACGACGGTCCATAGTAGTGCGTATAGTCCGGGATTTGTTCCGGAAAACTTTTCACTCGAAAACTAACTGCTCTCGCTGCTTCCTGCCGACCGAATGGACGAAAGCGAGTCCACAGTCCCCCCCCCCGCTCGATTTTCAGAATCACGTGGTTCTCTCCGCTCATTTCGAGACGATTAGGCCCCAGGAATTACGCGACAGTTTTGACTAACCGCGGCGACTCGCGAGCCGTTGAAAGCGTACTTTCAAACAGATTCCCCGATCCGGGAGCTCTCGGAATTTTAGGCCTGTGTGCAAAACGGCGTCGGGGCGCGCGGTGGGGTGCGGCGAAATCTCCGCTGAGACACCGTCTTCTGTAGGGTGTGCCTCCTCGAAAAAAATAACTGCCTTTCACTTCTGCCGGCTGTCAGCGCTCGCCGGAGTGCGGCAAAGGGAATTTTGTAGCTTCCTAGTGCTACATGTTTTCTTGCGAAATTATTACACAATTACACAATATTATTTGAATCAATTTTATCGCAAACGTCGACCTGATGCGTGCGACGGTCCCATTACAGTATTAATTTTATTATTATGGATTTCAGTCATAATAATTAGATAAAGCGGTTACGCAAAAGCTGAAAAATTACTGATAAGCCTTGAAGTTTAATTGTATAAAGCAGTTCTTTAATTCGAGCCATCTTTTTAGATTGTGTTTCATCATTTATCTTCAGGTTATCCTTTGGAATTTTATTAGTGATGATAGTGGATTTGTGGCATTATTGGTGCAGTTCCGGATTTTCTTTTTAATCTCTCCCAGAATTGTATAATGCAACATGTCTCCTTAACTAGCAATGTTTATAAAAGGAATTTCATCAAATACTTGGAGTCATTCAGCGTGGCTTCAGAAAAAAATTACAGCTGACAATGAAGAAATTATTATTCATTTCAAAATAGGTGCTGTCTAAATCGTGGTGGTGTTTTGCCCATGTGGTTTTCTGTGTCGGGGTAACTGTCTAAGTGGTTAGCTACGTTGCTGTCGTTCAGTTACGCGTCTTGCGTTCTTCAGATTCTTTGTGATTTGCGTTTTTGAGTGTCGAGTGTCTGTGCTACGGTGGTGAGAATAAATGTGGGTTTTTAACGCGTTGCGCCGAAGGGGATGTTTGGCTGTAATTGAATGGGCGCAAGAACGTGGTTTGATTGCTGCAGGATTTACGTGACCTGTGTGTAAGAGTCAAATGAGGTTGGCCAAGCGATAAAAGTTGTGTGATGGTTTCAAGTCAGACAATTGTTGGGGACAATTTTAAAAAATATATATATTTAGACATTTCATTTCGCGGATCTTCAAATTTATAGCATGAAAAATTGACTTTTTTTTGTATTTTGAGAAAAAAATAATCCCTATACAGTATTTGAGTAACTGTGAATGTGCACGGACACTACGTTTCATTATCTAAGATTATATATAAAATGGGGTTCCCAATCTCTTGTATAGGGTTCTGCCGAGCGATTTGAATGTAGCGTTGGTATCTGTGTCAAACACAGGTTACAATATCTTTAATAACGGGAAATACTATTTTTTGGGGTTAAAATTAGAGTGTTATAAGCTTGTGATTCACGATTTTTAGCACGACACTAATTTCTAAGTGAATTGCGTTTAAATGCTAAATATAATTGAAAGAGAAATTATTAATAAGGGATATTCACAATACAACTGAATATTATTCCGCGCGCTTTGTAATATTGAACTAAAGTTCATCAATTTATTACTGTATACTATTAGCTCAGCTTAATAAAATTATTTGTGATTAATTATTATAATATTCCTACTCAACATACAGAAAAAGTAAATATTGTATCTATAAATTTGAAAATCCGCGAAAAGAAAAGGATTCTCATGTTCGGATACTTCGTGGGCGTGAAAGGATATCCACTTGATGTGAAAGGTCGTAGGCTATAATGTTACAGTTTAACATTATATTACAATGTAGCGATGAGTACAGCCATGTTTTGCGACACATATGCCCATCACTTAACATAAGGAAAACTTTGGAGAAATCTTCCCAACGAAGGAGCCCAACTGAAGGGTTTGTTTACAACGGAATAACAACGAGGCATTCAAATTGGAGCAGTTAGAAGGTGCGTGCCTTGCACTCACCGCCAGCTCTTTCTTCGCTCCCGCTCTACTCCTGCCACCTCGCGGCGGCCGCCACACG
>BOPP01000003.1:19107727-19138863 GCA_017312745.1 Gryllus bimaculatus
ATTATTATTATTATTATTATTATTATTATTATTATTATTATTATTATTATTATTATTATTGCCTGAATCTGAAAGATAGGGAGGCAATGATTTGTCCACTGGACGGTTATGACAGAAGAAACGAATTACTACACAATATCTAAGGCACGGGTCGCCCATATATTTGAATTGGAGAAAACAAAAAAGTTCGACTTCCAGGAGCTTCAAATTTTGAAGAGCAAGCAAAAAGGTTCTAAGTTCCGGACTTCAATCATTTTTTCTTAACATTTTTAGTTAAAGGACCCTCTACAGATGTCACAGAATTCTCGGACAGCGAACTTTTACGCACAGAAAGTTGAATATTTATTTTAAGAACAGTTTCCCACCGTTAATTCAAAACCGGCAATATGTGACATCGACCCTTTCTGTTTGCACCGATTCATTTATAGAAAATTCTGAACCACATAATCATTCTACTCCATCGCCTCACGTACAGCACCGCGCAGATGCTAAAACTGGCTGCAGCCGCCACCAGAGCCTCCGAGCTTCATTGAAGAGAAGGCTGGCTGCTTTAAAAGGCCCTGTCGCGGTCTGGAGAGGTATACCGACATTTTCTCGCAAGTGGCACCACGGCTGCCCTCGGTTGCGTCAGGGCACAATATGCTGCCTCCTCTACCTCTACTTTCGTCACTTTCATCGCCTTCACCACCTTCATTTTAACTACATTCATCACCTCCGCTGCCTCTTTTTTCTCCATCTCTCTCCCTCCATTCCCTCCACCATCTCGATCTACTCTACCCCTACGGCCTCCGTCGTTACCACCGCCTCCAGCAGCTTTACGAACTTCATATTTGTCTCCCTCACCATCTTCACCACTCATCTCTATTACCACACTTTATACCTTCTCCACTTCCACCGCCTCCACCAGCTTCACCACCTTCACCATCACCAACATCTCCTTTACCGCCTTCTCCTATTTATCACCTTCACCACCTTCAACAGAATCATCTCCTTCACCACCTCCTCCAGCTTAATAATATTCACCACATTCGTCATCACCACCAACTCCATTTTCAATCGTCTTCATCCACACCATTGGCTCCACTGCTACCGCTTCGCCACCTGTACTCCATCTTCACGGTGTTTCCATCACCACCACTTCCATCTCCCCATCGCCTAGGTATCGCCTCCCCCATCATGCCATCACCTCCTCTGGTGCCTCTCCTGCCGCCTTCACGTCCGCCCCGGAAGTATGTGATCGAAATAATCGCAAGTAATACGACCTGTAAAACATTCTGGAATTTGCAAAGCAAGTATTTCAAGTACAAAAATTACTTTAAAATTTCGAACTAAAAAAAAAAAAGCAAATGGTTAATATATATTTTTGTACTAACTTTCAAAATGGTTTCTCTATACTTTTAACATGTTTAGTAAGTAACGTGGCAGTATCAAATAGGTGATATTTCTAACAGAGACTTCAAATAATACATTATTCCTTTTTATAAGTACCATTTAAGGTCTTAGTTTCACCGAGAAATGCAATACTAAGTAATTTGTGTTGATTCATGATTATATGGTATCATTCCATGAGTTGCAATTGACGTACAATTATTGATTTGTCTCAAAAATCGCTTATAACGAGTATTCAATGTTGTAACAATGTATGTGTATCATTCGTCTTCAATCATTTTGCTTGTTAAAATATTGTTTTATGTATTTTCTGCGAAATTCAGGCCATTGAGCTTGCTATTTCCTGACCACAAAATACATATACTGCAATAATTTATTTTGTAAATTTACATAATAAATGCAATTTTTAAAATAATAAAATATGGGGCGAAAGAAAGAACGAAGACGGAATAATACTAGCAATATATATTGTTTTCCAGCATTTTAATTTTTAAATGATATTTTATTTATTTTATTTTACTGGCTTCATTAATTTTATTTTTGTGACACGTTCCTCTTGATCGACTTCGTCCCAGTGCCTCGGTGGTGGTAGGATTCTCAACAAGGGGGTCAGCGAGGCCGGTGATCAACAAGGTCGAATTCAGCCGACTGCTCTGATCGGTAGTTTTCCGTGGTTTCTGCGATCAACACCAGGCGAATGGCGGAGCAGTGACCTAACACACGGGCTACTAACCGCGCGCGATCTTTCCTACCTCTTCCTTGTCCTATTCTCATCTCTTACAATATACTTACACTAACATGCACTACGCTACCCACACATGCCGAGAGACCGCTTGGAAGCTTAGAGCATGTCCCGGCTGGGGCGGTGCCCTGTTGATGGGAGATATCTAGTTGGAGGGAAACCATGCTAGCCGACGGTAGGTCGGCGGGTATCTTGCCATCCATCGGGAGAAGACGACTGCCACCTCCCAAACAAAAGCATGCACTACACGTATGGTACTTACGACCTCGGTTGTTAGAGCGTCCGGAATCACTAACAATCAATCAAAAAGCGGAAACGGACTTTACACCCAAGTTGGCGGGTTCAAACAAGATCGAAGCCGTTAATTTTGAAGGGCGAAAAAATCCTTCGTACGCCTTCCTTCGGAGGAGAAGTAAAGCCAGCTGTCCCATGTTAGTAGAATTACTTGCATATAAATGATAATCAAGCCTAAATCAAGTCTCTGAGCTAAATTCAAATCGCCTGTTTCGTCGTCCAAGAAATACCTCCTTTCTCCCCTAGTAGGTGAAAGGAACGTAGCGAAATTTTGAGCGGTCAGACGGAAGAGCAGGCCCCATGGCCCTGGTCTCGCCACATAAAATAAGGCAACAATTCGATTCGATTTCATTCCATTCCATTCAATGCCATGCCATTTCATTCCATGCCATTTCATTCCATGCCATTCCATTCAATTCCATTCCATTCCATTCCATTCCATTCCATTCCATTCCATTCCATTCCATTCCATTCAATTCAATTCAGTTCAATTGCATTCAATTCAGTTCAATTCAATTGCATTCAATTCAGTTCAATTCAATTGCATTCAATTCCATTCCATTCCATTTCATGCCATTAAATTCCATTTCATTCAATTCTATTCAATTCAATCAGTCGGTCAACCGCCCCAGTGCATGGCCCTCGAGCCTACCACCACCACCGCCCACGTTAGCAGGCTTTGCGGAGCGGAGAAGTTCCGTCGCCGTCGCCGACGCCGACGACCCTTTGCTGTCTCTCGTCTGCCCGGCGTGTCGCGTCGCGTCGCGTCCGCTCGGGCTGTGTTCAGCAGGCATTTGAGGCCGGCGTTGCAAGAAAACGATGCCAAGAATGCCGCGGAAGATATTGAGAAACGGTACATATTCAGAACTCTCGCGCCCACGTGCGCTACATGAAAGTTTGTCATTCTGCTCGAGCCGAGCTTTTTAGGTGGTTATAGCGGTTTTTTATCGAAGAAAAACTGCTTTTTGTTATTAAAAAGTAACTGAATTTTTATCACTGCTTTTTAGAATAAAACTAATTAAGTTTACATAGTTTAAGACTTTTATCTAGTTTGCGATGTTTAACTTTGTGCTTTATTATTCCGCACCATCTACAACTTGGCGAAGAAATTAGAATTGACAATGTGCCTGATTAGTAACATTGTTCGGAGGATGCACGAGTTAAGTTGCAATCAAAAGCCACGTATTTGAGGAGAGTTTGTTTCCAAATTACTGTACTTACTATTACTTTGAGTGTTGAGTTGTGGAAGACGACAATAATAAATTAACTTGAATATTACTAATATTCATTATTAGAATCTGCGAAATTTATAATTCCGAAAAATATATATTTTCTTATTTTCACAGCGTAATATTTGGTCAATAACGGATCACATCACATTCAATCGTTGTGAAGTTTGAAAATATATTTCTATTTTTTCTTTTATTGCCTTTAATTCTAACGTAATATTATGTTCATGACTGAATAACTGTTTAGAGATTAGTTACTAAAAAATTGAATTTAAATTGTACTGTCTGGTATTTGCTTATATGTAATTTGTCGAACTTTGTTAACACGAAAAGAAAATTAACATGACGCCTAAGAAAGCAGAATACAAAACATAATAAACGAAGTTTTCATATTTGTGAAGTACAGACCTCTTCACATACGTTGTTTTATTTTTAGCCAACTGCACATCCCATTATGGGCAAAAACTTCCTGCTCGCGCCAGGATTTATTAATCCTTTAATGAAATGATGGGATGATGATGAAGAAGAGTGAAGGGACAACCACAAATACATGCCAGAGGCGGGATTCGACTCCGCGATACTTCATCGGAAATCGCTACGACACTACTGCCTTAGCGATCTCGGCTACCCGGATCAACTCTTGTACTCTAGGTGTCTGCATTTTAAAAGTATTCAAGAATATTGTAATGGGAAAACAGCAAAGTCTAATTTGCCATGCCAATTTCAAGTGCGCATCCCCGCCGCAGAAGAAACTTGCTCAATACCTTCTCGTTCCGCCCGCCTCGCGCGCTGCGTGCAAACATGGCCCTTCCACACATCGAAGCCAATCCGGACTCGAGAGGTCGAATTTTCCGCACACCTCCGCCGACAGGGCGTAGCGGATGCGTCAGCCCGACCCGTGACCTCCCAACTGGCTATATTAAAATATCATAAATATTGGATTACCCCGGCGTTCTCCTCTTTGCATATCCTGCTCCGCATGCAGACACGGAACAATTTCACGCCCCTCAATAGTTTATCTGTGTTCTTTTAATCTGCCGTGAAATAGCCCAGAGCAGCCGGCTATAAAATAATAATGGAATTTCCTTCGGCTCATACATGAATGCATGGCGCTCGCACTAAGCGCTCGTTCTGCTCTTGCCCGCAACGCGGCGCTCGCGGCGCAACAAAAGACGATCGGCGCGTATACACGTGTCCGCCGTCGCGGCGCATCGGACGCCACAGTGCCCTGTCGGCCGCTGAACGCCGCGTGCGGGGTGATTAAGACGTATCCTCGCCATGTTTTATTCATGATGCGAGCATATTTTCCTTCGATCGTAAACATAAGTTTTTACGGGTTTTACTCGGTCCTCTGATGTTTCCGTGCTCGAGGATCGAGGAATCGATTTACTCGTTGCGTCGAAAAGTTTTACAAGAAAGGTGTGTGCTTTGGCAGGCGAGCGTCTGCCGCTGCGTTGGGTGGTCCCTTACGTTTCGTTTCGTGATCCGGCGCAATTCGTCTTATCTCTCGGTTATCGCCATTCCAATTGCTGACATAAATTAAAATGCTTGTAATTATCGTTCTGTGTGGTGCGGAATATATCGCAAGCCACTATTACTTATGGGTACTTAATGCGAGTGTTGCCGGCACTTTTGGCAAATTGGTGTTGTGTAGCTCCTTGATCGTTGTCAGAAAACCTGATTATCAAAACGTGATTTTTATCTGCTTGACTTATTTTGGACGTTTTGCGCTAAATATTATAATTACGCATTTTTGAGCGGCAGGACATGAGAGCGATAACATTCCTCACCTCTTTCGAGTTCTCCTCTTGTTCTGCATCGCTCGCCTCTGGCCACTTATTTCCTTGCATTCCGCCTCCCTGCCTGCGTCGACCGGTCTCGTTGCAGCATCCTGAGGCTTCTTAAAGCCTGCAATTTATTGTGTAATGTGCATGCAGCTTCGGCAAATGCGGTTTCGTTTTTCATGTGCAGGGGCCCTTAGTGGACGTTTTATGTCTTGTTGACACAGAAGATCGACCGCATATCGTGCTTTTCAAATTGCGGGACGTACAAATCGGGGGACGGACAAATCGCGGGGCGTACAAATAGTACGAGGACATCTCAGATAATCGTCTCTTAATTTCATATATTTTTTAGAAAATTGACAATTGCAAATATTAGTTATAGTTTTTAATGTTAAACTTTAGTTATGAATACCTGTACTATTGCTCTGTGAATATGTATAGATGTGGCCAAATTATTAAATTAAATACTTTTTCTCTGACTTAACGAATTATGAGTGCTTAGTAGCACCTGTCAAAAGCATGTTTGAAGTGTAATGCTTGTTAATGACCAATACTTAGAAGCCTAACGAACCAGTGGTTCCCTCACATAAATGAACTGTTTGAAAAAAACAATGACTACGATCCCTATTACGACATAAAAGAAAGTTGGAAAATATCTTTAAGACATTGATCAGTCTGGTTTCCAATGGGCTGCAAATAGCCTTGAAATGAATTCCATTGAAAGTGTTATTCGATAGTTAAAATAAACTTAAGAAAAGAAGGCCTTTGAAACTGACACTGAAATTGAAAGAATGGATTAAAAAAATTATTTTCAACATACCTCAGAACAAGTATGTTAATTATGAAATTTTCAAAACATATTTTCAAAACATTAGAACCACACAGATTGTGTCAGTATCTGCAGTCGCAAATACATTTTGTCTTATTCAATACCTCCACTTTAAAATTTGGCCACTTCTGTAGTGTCTTATGAGTAAACTTTCCCTTAGTTTCGTACCTTCTTATTAGAATAATGACTTTCATATATTATTAAACATTACAATCCTTCGACTATTCTAATCATTTTCTATTTGCAAAACGAATGCCGATCAATCATTTCAACAGTAAAAAAAATGCTTATAACCTCAACGTCGTGTTAACCATGGACATGGGAAACATTGAGGCTGGTTAAAATATGCTCGCAACATGCTTCAATACCTGTTAGTCTGTAATAGACGGTATCATTCCAGTGTGAATAGGAAAATGTACAATACATTTTGCGGAAGATAACTTCTGGTTTCTTTTCCAATGTGTTAATATTTCATTATAAAGTAGATGAATAGAATAATTATGCCTGGCAATGGATATCAAATACATTTAATTTATACAAAAACTATCACACTTCAGTCTTACCTCTCCCCGAACGACACATGTATTTCTGAATAACGTTTTATTTTACTGTAATTGCTATTATATTGATTCCATGAAAACGATCACTTATTTCAAACAATTAAAATTGTTTCGCAAGCGGGGTCTTACGGCTGGTACCGTGTACCAAAATAGTACAATGTCGGTTGCCATTCTAAGGCAAACTTGACAAAGTCCCCTCAAATGAATGATTTATTTTTATTGTCTTCTAAAAATTCCTTTCAGGCTTGGTCAAACAACGAAAAACCTCTTACTAGACTTCCATGATTATCTTCAGTTACCGCCTATACTACCGCATGCAGTGGTATCTGGCGACCTTAAATTCGAACTCAAGTTGTGGAGCCGTGGATACTTTTGGCACGCTGGGTTGACAGCGTGAATACCGGTTTTGTACCTAACTCACTTAGTCACCATAACTTCTTATCAAGAAATTATGACACCAGTTTCTTTCTGTAAGCTTTGATCGATATATCGATATTGTCCATAGTCTAATAGGGAGTGCAAAATTTGGTTCATGGCCTCAAAAATGAGATACAATCGTTATTTCATATAATTTACATACATTTATGTCACTCTATAATTTTAAATGCAAAATTATTGGTGTTGATTAGATAATAGAGATGTCCGAATCTTTAGGTAAAATCATTTCTTGCATTACGTGGGGAGTAGAAGATGTCTATGGCTGATTGTAATTTCAGTAGTCACAAAGGAACTGGTAAGGAAATGAGATGTAAATTTCAGTGAATTAAAGTACTTCGAGATTCACGACTGTTCCGAATGAGAAAAGATGTGTTAAGATTAATGTCACTAAATTACAACAATCATTCACAAGTAAATGATACTAACACAGGCTAGAGTGGAGAGGTTTCCTGCAGTTTGGTAGGTAAGGTGTCTGGCTACCGGTTGAATGGGAAAGATTAAAACATTTTTTTTTAGTTAATGCCAACCAGTATGGAAATTCACATATTTTTATTTTTTGGCAATGTTTTTCATGGCTTTTACAACACTCTTGAAAATTGAAAAATGTGTTTATAAATTTGTCTGATAAATTTCTGATGAGCTAAATCAGATTTGGTTTTGGTGATCCTATAATAGTATCTATAAGACATAAGGGAATATGAAGTTGCTGAACTAAATATAACAGCTGTAATGTTGGAGGATTTACAGATAATAGGAGCAATTTTGTTCAATCAGGAAGAGTTATATTTTCACAGCTTTGCTCTGTTTTCAAAAGTTACCAACACCGGTAGCAGCGAGCGTACGGCCAACTCCTTACGGCATGTACGCCCTAGTTTCTAGGACGTCGCGGGTTCGATCTCGGGGTGATGCCAGGAATTTAGTTTATGTGTTACACGTCGGTGTGTTTATGGTACCTGCCGGAATCGCAACACCTTGATCATAGATTTCCGTTGTTTCTCTGAGCACTTCATTGCGAATGCCGGAGCAGCATTCTACACAACAGGCCACGGACCATGCGGAATCTTCCCCTCCTATTGTATTTCCTTCATCATTTAATCACCACCCGAACTGGGCGCCCTGGCGGAGTATGGCCTCACCCTAACCGACGCCTACGGGGAAGTCTTCCGAATAGTGAGAGTAGCAAAAGTAAAACAAAGTTCAGTTAAGAAGAAATGAAATTCTGATATATGAATATGAGTCGGGGGCGGATTTTGATGACCTAAAACATTGCCAAAAATGATCAATAAAATGCTCTTAAAATGTTTTAGAAATGCCCTAAAAGAAAAAATGGCCGTGAAAATGTGATCAAAACCAGTTCGGAATGTTGGATACGTTACTGATGTAATTGGAGCTTCTTCTATTAGATCAATGAACTCAGCTTTTAAATTTTTAGTTTGAACTGTTCTCTACTGGAAAATATCAGTCTTTAGTTATTCCTAAATCAGCGGAACCGACGACCGAGCTGACTGCCGTCACAGGAATCTTAGATTACATACTTACAATGGCTGACATTACAACGTCTGAGCGCAGACATCAAATAGTCTACCAGGTATATGTACTACGGAATTTTCTGAAGAACGTTTGTTGCATCTCGTAAAAAAATATTTGAAGCAAGTACCGTTTTGCGCGACAACTGCTATGGCCATTAAACTCATGAATGTAATGCATGTTATATCCCGGGATGTTGCGGTGTTCGTCCTCCGCTAGTGACTTTCACGACGGCTGGAGAGGATTTCCCTCTTCCACGTATTTCTGCCAGCTGAGCACCACCCCAGCAGGGACAAGCTCTAAACTCCTGACTGAGCTCCCGTCATGTACGGAAATGTTGTGCAAAAAAAGAGTATAAACGGACACGGATGAAGAAGGAAAGATAACACGCGGTCCATGGAGTGTTTGCTACTGGCTTGAGATTCGCCTGGTATAGATCGGAGAATCCGCGGGAAGCAACTGATCAGAGAATCCGGCCGCTAGAATTCTGTATTGGATGAATAAAAACCCGTCTACCGCTGGGACCTCCGGTCCGAGACGGGCCCTGGCCACATTTGTTTCCCTGAGCTATCTCGGCTGGTCGGGCGCTTGATGTACAGCCGCGCTCCGGCTGCGAAGTGGCTGTCGTCGGCGGCGGCGCTTGATTGCGGCCGCCGTCACCCGGCATTCGCGTCCCGGAGCGCGGAGCGCGCGGGCGCGGGCGGTCGGGCACGGGCGGGCGTGAGCGGGGCAGGCAGGCGGGACGAGGAGGGACGGGAGAGGGGATGGACGTGGCAGAGCAGACAGTGAGGGGCGGGGAAAGGGCGTTGTGGAGTAGGGAGGGGAAGGGGAGGCGTGGGCCGGTATTGGGCGAGGGAGGGGAGCGAGGGCGGGCGTGGCTGGCAGGGTGAGGCGAGCGGACGCGGGCAGGGGCAGGAGAGGGATCGGTGCGGCAGGGTTGGTCGGGGAGGGGCGTGCGGGCGTGGGTGGGTATGGGTAGCGGGGCAGCAGGGCGGGCGAGCAGGATGGGCGGGGGGGGAGGCGACAGGGATGGGGCAGGGCGAGCAGTGAAGGCGGGGACGGCGCGTGAAGGAGTAGGGAGGAAGGGAGGGAGGGCGGATCGTGCTGGCTGCGGTGAGGCGAAGCGGGACGGGGAGGGGCAGGAGGCAGTGGATCGGCGGGGCAGGGCGGTCGGGGAGGGGCGGGTGGGGTGGGAGCGCGTAGCAGGCGGGCGAGGGGGCACGGGAAGGTAGGGTCGGAAGGCGGAGGGGCGGGGCAGGCCGGTGTGGAGGGGGGCATTTTGGGGTCCCCGGGGCTACCGCCTTTGGCCTAGGGCCTCGAGCCGCGCGTCGGATCGGTGCCGGGGGGAGGCGCGCGGTGGCGTGCTCCGAATCGCAGCGTCTCTCCACCCGTTGCGCTGGCGTCGATCTGTGCATCTCTGCAACGTCTCACAGCCTTCGCTTTCATCGCTGCCGACAATGGTCGCTTTCTGGCGTATGGAAGCACTGATTTTCCTTCTCTTTTTACGCAGACTTTGGAAGAAAAGTACTTGTTTAACGAAGTGACTTTCTCGTCATTATAACTTTTGAATCGGTCAAAGGTGAATCGGCTAATGATCAAAGAACCCAAGAATAGATTTTCAGCGCTAGATGAATAATTTTAAACTACAATAGATGACACCATAGTATGTTTTTTAAAATTTATTTCTGCCTGCTATGCAATTCTTTCTTTTACATGTGTTCATAATACAAAATTTTACACATTAACTTTTAGGGATGGACTTCCACATGTTCTACCTCCTTTCTCAGGTTCTAATAACACATTTAATTAGCTAGTGAAAGAAACTGTTGATGTTAGTTTTTGGTGTTATTTGTGATAATATTTAGAGGGGGGTATTAGTGGATAAAATTTTAGGTAAGAGGAAGATGAACGAAGATTTAAGATTGACGAAGGGATTCTTTATGGAATTGTGATATAATTCTCTCTGAAAACTACATATTTTACCTAGTTGGAATGTTGTTGTACTGCGCTGCGTTGTACTGCGCGAGGGGTGATGAGTAGAATTTATGGGCCATAAGATTTATAAAGTGAATAATGTCTGATATATTTAGTTCGTTTTGAATTTGAATATTGCTTATGAACCAAGGGGCTTTGATGACCTTTCTAATAAATTTATTCTGTATTACTTCTACTTTATGCAGAGTTGGTTCATGCAGAGTTGTTACATATTTGACAAGCGTGTGTCAGATAAATATTTAGGATGAGAATTGAATATTTAGGATCTCGGTATTAGAAATAACATTCCATTTACATTGTTTCGATGACGATGTATCTAGTATTCAGTGCAGAAAGAAATGGGACAATTAACTGAAATTATTGCTAACGAGTCTCTGTTTAAGCAACTTTTTCAATTGGCTAAAAATGGTGTTAAGGAACCCATGAAAACACATGTACTACAATCAAACTTATAAACACATTCTTGTGTGCCCGCTATCCATTTTAGCAAACTGATAACAATAATAATCCTGGTAATATACCTGGTAATAAAATCCTTCACAAATGAAACCATTATCATCAGGTATAATCTCGCTCGACTGAGCAACGCTATCCTGAATATTGCATGTTTTTAAATCTGTAAACTTCGCTTTAACCTTCCTTGATTGCGTATTCCTAATATTGAAACGTGGAGTGTAAAATTAATTTTACTACTTTCACACTTAATGCCGCAACCTTGACAAAAAAAAATCAGTAGTGGGAATCGAAGTGCAAGTATTTATTCAATATATACTGCATGTCGATTTTGGTCTTTCAGTATATATATATATATATATATATATATATATATATATATATATATATATATATATATATATATTGCTCTTTTGAAAAATGTTTCTATGCGTCCGTGTAGCGTTATAATTAGAAACGAGCTTTGTTTTAAAGTGCAAAGCTCCTGAACAGTCCGGCAGCAGACGCGGCATTGATGAGCTCCCCTTGAAATATCACGTTCCGCAGGCCCTAATTCATCTCTTTAAGCGATTTAAAGGGCGAAAGGAAGTGGTTCTGCGCATATTGAGCCTGGATAAAATGGATGGTCTCAGGTCGATTTGCGAAAAGGAACTTGTGTAATTTTTATCTAAGCAATTTTCAGGAATCATACTGCAGTAGAATCCCGCTAATACGAACCTCGCAAATTCGAAATTTCGGATAATCCGGACAAAATAAATAAATGCTAATTTCAATTGTAAAGAAATAATTTTATGATTATTGAGGCACTGAACATCTAATTATTGAAAACAGTAGTCGAAATGAAACGTTTACTGGTAACTATAGTGTATATCACTTGTTTATGCAGCAGTAATTTTCACTTAGAGGAACTTGCAAAATCGGTAATCGTGTTTGGCCATAAGGGACTGAATCTGCTTGACGATACAATCGCTACGTTATGTTGCCATTTCGTCACATCGCAAGCTACGTTGCATTGTGTTTGGCAACCCTATAAATGTTTTTATATATGTACGGTACATTTTTCGCTTAATGTGAAGATTTCCGAATCCGAACAGACCATTAGTTCGAAATACCGGGTTCTACCGTAATTCGTTCTTCCTCAAGACATCTCATTCTAATTTATATTAATGATGCTAGTGATACTTAACTAATTGCCAGTTCTGTATTGTTCAGAAACGGGGGAAAGTAAAGAGAAAAATTACAATTTATCTTTAAAAAATTAGATCACTTACGTTAAGGTGTAAACGTGGCTAATCTGTATAACTAGGCTCTCGAGTTGAATGACCATTGTCATAATGGTCGATTATGTCTAATTTTGTGTACCATATTCCAAGTACATTTTATTTGTGTGAGTGAAATTGAGCATAACATTATGGAAATATTAATTGCATTTTTGTATGTCTGAAGAAGAGAGAAATTTGAATAAACTTGTCCAATATGTTTCTGAGATAAATCAGTGGTGGTAATTTTGAGTTTGCGACATAATTCTTTTTTTTTATTTCTACAATATTTCATAAATTGAGAAGTGTTGCGTTCTCGCTTTAGTAAGACAATAGTGGGATGGTTTGCAGTATGGTAACTATTTTAAACTGTACTATTTTATCTTTTATCTTTTTCTCATGCAGTTACAACATTAAGAAAGTGAATATATTCAGTAAAATGGCAGAAAATAAGTGTGGAAGAGAAAATAGAAAATCAAGAGGAACAGTACAATTCTAGAAATATTTATACGATCAGAAAGCAAAAGAACTCGAGAAATGAGACGATATATCGAGCAGATATGAAGGTCGACTACATATTAAACTGATAAGAAGGTCTAGATATTCGTATTGACCTGGTAAGAAGGACGAGATCTTCGTGCTGAACATGTGAGAAGGACAAGATAAGTGTTGAACATATAAGAGTCAGGACGAGATACTTGTTTTGAAATTGTAAAAAGGACGGGATGGAGATCTGGTATGGAGAAAGACAACATATTGAACTCTACGGAGAAGAACAAGGTATTGAACTGATGTAGAGAAGAACAATATAGTAATAGAAGAGACGAGAAGAGAAAGAAGCAGGAAGAATAAAGAATTAAAGGTAGACAGCAGGAGATGAGGAAATATAAGGCGAAGAAGTAGGAGACGTGGTCTGGGAATTATGGTTTCCCCCGCTTCTTTCGCGTGTTGAATAGGCCCCTCACAGGTGCCACGTTTCTCCTAGAACGCAGCGTGCCTCTTTTTTTTTGCGTCCGCGCGACCCACCTGCAGCTCTCATGACGTCACGCACGGCGCACCTCAGAATTAAGATTTCAGCCCGCAATTTGGCGGCGGCGCTAGTAAATATTCATGGCGAGGGCGGCGCGGCAGGCTTGCGGACACGGAGCCTGGCTCCTCGTCGTTTCCACTAATCGCTCCTTCTGGCCTTCGACGCCCGGAATTAAAAGAATATTAAAAACCATAACGCTTGATGAGAGACTTCTCAACGGAGTGGGAGGGGGGGAGCACGGAGTGGGTAGATAAATCTGGTTGAAATATTATTGCCGCTGTTTAAAAATCTTCTCCACCCCTCTTCGAGAGTTAACAATGAAAATAAGATTGTGAATTCAATTTTGTCGGCTATGCACTCTAATGAAAAATACGAGGAAAAAAAGGTGACTGAACCCGCTCAGTTTTTGGAATCTCAATTTCGCGGGAGGTGACAATCAATATCAATGTGATGTCACCGGCTTGCATAGGTGGCTAAGAGTATCGGTTGATGTCACTGCAATGCCTCTGACCGGGAGGTCCTTGGATTCCAATCTCGACGATGGCAGGATGTTCGGGACCAGCTAGATGGCTAGTTCGAAGTCAGCCGCTGTCTGGGGGAGAATTCCGGCGGCTTGCCGCTCTGATCGGTAATTTTCCAAAGATTCTCCGCTCAACAAGACAAATGCTGGAGCAGTATTCTGAGAAACGGACGCCGAACGAGACACATTTTTCTTTCCCTATCGTTGTCCTAAATTTACCCTTTACTTATTCCCACTTACACTCACATACACTACATTACCACACATGTCGGAGACCAGTCGGGAGCTTAGGTTGGGAAATACCTCCTTGAGGAAAAAGGCCCACAACCCCGACGCCGTGTCTCGCCATCCAGCAGGGGAATATCACCACCGCCTGCCGCAAAAGAAACATGCACTATCCATAGGGAACTAATGACTTTGGCAGTTGATAGGTCGAATCGCTAATCAATCAATGAATGTGATTTGCATCGTAAAAAATCTTTGTTGGCCTTAAATTACCTCAGTGACCATCGACTTTCATAGGCTAAGAACATTATTCTAATTAGGAACATCTAGGAGACATATTTCAAAAATATTTGCGCAATCATATCGGAATTAATTATGTTATTACATGCATATGACATTTTAAAATTACCATGATCCAAAATCAATCGATTATTCTTGTATCAAAAAATTAAATTCATAAAAATCACATTTCAAAAATCGCAGTACAAAGCCTTTGACAAACATCTCCAAACTTTTGTATCCCAATAAATCTGCCCCAAAGTCTAATTCAGTCAAGGAAAATGAATGTTTTAGAAATACAAATTACTTATTCGCTTTTCAATAAAAGTAATATTTTTTAATTTATCACTCTATACAACATGATTCTTTGCTTTGCTACATTTATCATCTTTGCTATTTTATTATCAACAGAATAATTCTTCTATTGGATTTCGTAGCATTCGACACGGTAAACATTCTTATAAAACTGTGATATTTTATATTTACGTCAAAGTAACTGTTTTCCTTTAACAATCTCAAATAACGCTCAGAAGATAAGAAGGATGAATGATTATTTGCCTTTGACGTAGTTTCATCAGAATAACCGAGAGAAAACACAAATAGGCGCCAAACTTACAGTTTCAATTTGAGTTTCTTTCTAGCAAAATTAGTATTTCAATTAAACTTCAATTAAACTGTGTATGTCTTGAAGATAGCATAGTAAGATAAGTTAAAAAATCCCTTTCTAAAAGCTTACTTAAAATACATGCGGATATATTGTTCTGCCCCTGCGATTGTTACTTATCTAATAAACTTCCGTCCCGTAACAGCATAAGCTCCCCTAGGTGCCCGCAATCATGGGTAATTCCAATATAATTCAGCTGCCGCTGTTTTCACTTACCCAACGTTGTGTCTGTTCCCCTCACTCTTTGATGTAATGTCAAACACTTGAAGTTCCATCAAAGCGAAAAATACATTTTTCGTAACTTCTGGGTGGCTGATCAATCGGAAATATGCTAGCTGCTCCGCTTTCGTGGATATCTTATCCCTTATTCCTGAACCACCCTTTAATAATATCTAATACCGTCCCTAAGGTTTCGCCAATCTTCTAAACTCTTGAAGACTCTACTAATTGATATTTAAACAAGTATTTCACTTTAAATAGCATGACTTAATCGCCAGGCGTCCGTTTCTTTGGAACTCTGTAGCTAGCCTCTCTCAAAACAAACTTGCCTCCATAGCAACCCATTACATTACTCAATTGTTCTTTCTCTTACGCGTTGATACACTCGTACCAATTTGTTTTCACTTCACTTCACTACAGAGATTCACTTGTGCCTTTTTTCCTCTCGTCGTTGGTGCGCACTACTGGAGAGCAGGACATAATAAAATTGGACGAAGCGTCGCGAGGGGGTCAACGCAGGATCGCAGCTCTCCGCTTCCCTTCTCCCCGTGGCCAGCCTTACCCCTTAGCTTTCCTACGGGGAGAGGAATGTTGGCGAGAAACTGTTCAAACCGTAATGGATAGAGGATTTGGGATGCTTTTTTTTTTTCGTTTTGAACGGTTTTAAAGAGATAATTTGACAACCACATCTAAATTAATACAAAACGGATAAATATAATGCTCACTAAACTCAAAAAATAAATTTCACTAAAATATGAGAGTTTTATAATTTTTGTACAATTCAAAATATTTGAAACATTAATTGAACATTTACGTAGACAGAAATGCTATGCTTCTGGGCTACTTCTCTATTATTGCTTTTGTAATAATAATAATAATAATAATAATAATAATAATAATAATAATAATAATAACAATAACTAGCGTACCCGTGCGAGAACTCTCTCAAGTTAATCTCCACCCTTTCCCTATCCTTTCCATTAAGGAAAATTGATAATAAAATGTGTTTATTTGTTAAAAAATGTATAAATGTAGCCTCGTACTTACATATTATCAAACAAAAATGAAAACAATGTAATTCATCTTGGAAACAAATTTTCACTAAAGGATTATACAGATGTATTCTTCGAAAAAAGTCACACTTCCTTAAAAAGCATTTGAAGTAATTATTCAATCTTCTGTGACAGTTAGCTTTTCGAAATCCTTGATAGTCACAAAAATATTACAAAAAGTTCTTACTCTTGAGAAAGAAGAATATTTTCCATGCGAAAATCGGGCAAGTGCAACCGCACTCTTTGCAATATTATTTAATTTTCATGGCTTTGTTATGAGGAATAGATGAGGGATAGGGCGCCAGGTTACTGGGATGCGAAAATTGAAAAATACAGCTGGGCATTGATGTACAGACTTCCAGATACCGTTAACATTTCAATCGTGCGTCTGGATGTGATCATTGGCATTTGTCGAGTGGCTTGCGCTCGAATTTAAGTTTAAATTTGGTATAAGTTTAAACTCTTTTAAAATTAATTCACGTAGTATTGTAGGCTTGCCCATTTTTTCATTCTAAGAAGGAACGTTGTTAACAAAACGTATTTATTTGTTTAAAAATGTATAAAGATAACTTCCAATGTACTAACCCAATATCAAATAAAAAGAAAAATGCATTTAATGTTGCAAATAAATTTTCAATAAAGATTTATTCAGTATTATCGAGAGATATCTTGGAACAATTCAAAACACTTCCTTAAATATATTTGAAGTAATCATTCAATATTCTTTGACAATATTTTTTTGTGATTGTCACTAAATGAGTCACAAAACTCTTGAGAAAGCCACGTGACTGAACACGCTGACATGAAAGTTTCACCGAATCACTGCTGATAACGAAAATACATGTACAGGCAAAACACAAACCACACCTAACATGACACGTCTTCACTGCTCACTGTACATCTACATCCTTCACAGTTATGTACACAGCACTTGTAGANCGGAAAAACTTTAAATGAATGGATACACGCATAAGAAACAATATTTATCGGTATTAAGCAACTGCGAGTATTAATAGTACTTCTAGTTGTTGCTGCGAGAACGAATCTTGAATTAATAATCAGTATGCCCAAACCACAGAAAGAGTAAAATTTACGTTTTCTTTTTAATAGTATCAGATAAAGGAGTCGAAGCTTTCTGAGCGTGACGTCACAAAGATGGCCACAATCATCAAGTGTTCAAATTTACTTGGCATTGGTAGTATCGATAAGTGTCGACCCAGCATAAATAATAGAATGTGTAAAAATACCTCATCCTGTAGATTACGGCGTGTCAATTGTTTCTTTGAATTGATATTTTTTCTTCCCAATGTTATTTTTTAAGGCCCTAAAACGTTTTGTTTAGGAGGTATTTAACGATATAATTGACTGAGTGCTGCGAGTTGCATTTGACATGAATATTTGGACAAATCCGCTATAATTTTGAAGTCAAAATGCAATTCGTCACGTCTCCTATATATACTCTTTCCTTAGAGACCTCAATTATAGATATTGCGTGCGAGAGCAAAAAGATATGCATATTACTGTAATAATATAGGAGACAGTATTCGCATTTCTTGCTGTACTCTTTCTATAGGTGTGGTAAGATATCTTTGGCATTTTTAAAATAATTAAAGATGTTGTCATTGCCAACAATACAGCTTCAAACTACAGCTTCAAGCGACAGCTTCAGCGACAATAACAGCTTCAAAACGTGCCATCCAATCTGCCAAAACTGTGTGGTTGAAATCCGAAATCAAGCGCTGGTNNAAAAAAAAAAAAAAAAAGTATTGTACTCTTTCTTTTCGCCACACTCATTCTTTTCTTTCACATTTCTTTTTTTTACTTTTCTATCTCCTTCCCTGTCTGCAGCTCATCATGAACGATGCTCACTATTTCTCACATTCTTTTTTGCATTTCCTGCTTCGTCCGTTGCATTACGCTGCTCTTAGCGTCCAACTCGAATTCCCTCGTTTACGTCGCTAGATTCTCCTGATTTTTCCCCGCAGCGCGGAAATTGAAAGCGACTGTGGCGCGAGGGCGGCCGCGAATACATCAGCGCGCGCTAAATGAGCGCCCGAAAAGCCAGCGGGGGCGCTGGACCACCTCTCCCCACCGCGGCGCGGCCGCGAACCGGTCGGCCCACCACGGCGCACAGTGGTTCCGGCCCCGACGGCGGCGGATTTTAGACACCAGCTACACCGCTGGGTATCTAGAAGTTTGGTTGGTTGGTTGTTAGTGATTCCAGGCGCGTAAGGAGATAGTTAGCCCCGTAAGCGTAGTGCATGTTTACTCTCGTGCTGAGGCGGTGGTATTCCCCCGGGGTATTGAGAGATCCGACCAGCCATTGGCTAGCGGGGTTTCCCCAGCCAGGTATCTCCCAGAAGTGGGGCACCGACTCAGTCGGGACAAGCTCCAAGCTCCCGACCGGCCTCCTCGCTTGTATGATAGTGTAGGGCAGGCAATTGTGTGTAGGTAAGAAGGTTAGACAGGACAAGGAAAAGAAAGGAAAAATCGCGCGCGGTCCGTGACCCGTTTGTTAGGGTACTGCTCCGGCATTTGCCTGGTGTTGATCGGAGATACTACGAAAAACCTCTGGCCTCTGGCAGCTGGCCTCTGGAATTGTCCGCCAGACAGCGACTGAATGCGACCTAGCAGACAAGCTAGTGTGGAATATCTTGCCACTCTCGGGACTCGAACCTAGGACCTCCCGGTTAGAGGCACTGTAGTGACACTGTCTGGAAGAGAAGTGAGTCGGCTGCTCTGATTGGTAGTTTTCAGTTCTCTAACCATCCGGACCTTGGCTCGCGGCGCGATCATTCCTTCTTCTTTCTTGTCCTATCCTCTCGACTTCTATATTCACATTCTCACATACACTAACACTAATACCGAGCTTAGTTGTTTGAGAGTTGCGTGATGACGCCAACAGTGTTTCCCTAGTGACAATCAACAGCAGCAGCTTTTTCAGTGACGTAATTAACCTTTAATGCCAGCAACGTCAAATGAATAATTGAAGGAATTAAAACGTCGAACTAGGCATCCTTCTGGAACGAATTAATGATACCTAACATAAAAATGTATCTTCATTAGAAATTACAGAAAGATATCGGACTGACACATATCAATAGTAAAGGACAGAAATGTGGAATTTGCATTTCGCTCCACACCTTGCACATTCGCCGAGTAGCGAGATTCTGCTTGCCCAACCCAAGCAGCTGATGTGATCGGCGATTGTTCGCTTCCTTTGATGTGTCTTAAAGACCGACGCGCGGTGGGAAGGGCGAGCACCGAATGTTCGTCACTCGACAAATAGCAAGGAACCCATCCACTCTACTCGGGACTCAGGGGGAGACGCTCGCGTCTCGCCGAATACCGAATGTGTGGAGCAGCCTCTTGATTGTCCGCGAAGGATCTTGCAGCGCACACATCCCAGGAGATTTCATTGCGGCAATGCTGTCTCTGCCGAAACCCAACTATCAAGCACAAAGAAGAATGGTATAACATATTTATTCACTACCCATGTCGTGAAATCAAAGTGTATCCCGACTTGAGCTGTACTCCGGAAGGACCGAAGCGGGAAAACTCGCTAGCTGACGAGTAGATTGGCACGGATGTCACGTTCGAATTGAGCCAATGTTTCCAAACACCTCCATCTCCAGGAATGTAACTTGTATTACACTTAAGGGATTAATTACATTCAATGCACTTCATTTCAATTATGTCTACTTTTACGTGGCGAGGGTAAGGTCAGAGGCCTGTTCTCCCGCCTGATCGTTCAAAATTCTGCAAGCTCCTTAGCCAAGAGGCGAGGAAGCAGGCGAAATCTTGCTATGGACTAATCGCCACAGCAGTTGACGCGGCAGGAAACATCAATCAATCTACATGTCCATGAGGTGTTTCCCCGCAGGTTTCCAACACGTTTATCGCACATTCAATGGGATGAATTTTGGATCGTCGTTGCGTCGACGTGAATCACTGTGCGCCGCCGCCGGGCTGGGCTTCGCGCGACCGTGGGGCGCCTGGTCAGGCCGTGGCCGCCGGCCGATGGCCAGTCGCGCGCCGCGCCGCGCCAGTGCGAACGCCCGTGTTAAGAATGTGAAATGGGCCGTGGAAAACGACTTCTCATTCCTCGTTGCTAATGACTGGGCGATGCTACAGTCGCCTGAGCGATTGAGGAGGGGAAACACCGGCGGTTTTTTGCCTCACCGGTTTCTGACGATGAGTGGAACAAGAGGATTTTAAAGAATCGTCACAACAGATTCGTGAAAAAGACAGATATTTCTATTAGGTTTTCTCTCTAATGTTTATCATGGAAATCAGAACGGAAGAGTAATTTTAAGAGAAAATAATACATTTATTGATGCTCATTAACGACAAAATATTCTTTAAAATCCGAAAAATTTGGAAAATGCAGCTGAGACAACCGATGTGCCAGAAATGATGTGTTTTTTTAAAATTCTGACACTTCAAAATATTCTTTGGCGAATGTTAATCCTCAAAGGCATTAATAGTGGCTTTTGGAAATGGGCACGTCCAGAGATGATTTACTAAATTCATTGAAGCAAGATCATGAAGCCTTTTAACTGTCTTACATATTAGCAAGATGGCCATTTAATTACAATCAATTAATTTCTTCTACGTTAAAAAATAAATTAACAGTTGAAAAGACTTCTCCGCGTAATTCAAAATTCAGTACTAAACATCTTGAAATCATAAGCAATGTTCTCCCCTGAGGATACCAATCTACTGCAACACGTGCTTGAAGTAGAAATTTAAACTGCGAGTCGCGAAGGTTCTCGTAGCAGGGAGGCGTTGGCCGACTCGTCATAAAACGTAGGAACGGGTAGGAACGGAGCAGGACGGGGGAAGCGGCGTGGTGCGGAGCGATGCGAAGAGAAGCAAAGAGTGGCGGTATGTTCGCAACCCGACAGTGGCAAGATTTTCGACTCTATCTTGTCAGCCAGCATTCAGACGCTGCTTGGAGGAGAATTCTAGAGGCCGGCTGTTCTGATTAGTAGTTTTCCGTAGTTATTTCGATCGACACCAGGGGAATGTCAGAGCTGTATTCTAACAAACGGGCCACGAACCACGCGCGATCTTTCCTTCCTCTTCCTTGCCTTATCCACACCCCTTTCTTACACTAATTTACTCTACCATGCACTACATTACCATAAATGCCTGGAGACCGGTAGGGAGCTTAAAGCTTGTCTCGTCTGGGGCGGTGCCCCGCTGTTGGGAGATACCTGGTTGGGGAGAACCCCGTTAGCCGACGATAGGGTGACGCCGGATCTCGCCCTCCAGCGGGGGTAGATCACCGCCAACTCCCTAGAAAAAAGCATGCACTTACGGGACTAATGACCTCAGTAGTTAATGCGCCCGGAATCACTAACCATCCACCAAAGCAACCAGCGCAAGGGATGGTGGAACTTGGACAAAGCGCGGCATGGGAGCGGCAAGAGAAGAAACCTCGAGCCGGGCGGGGGAGAAATTGGCAGAGAGAGGCGGAGCGGGAATGCGGCGAGGCGGGGACTGGTGGGTCGAGACGACAGATGAACAGGGTGGATCCTTACCGGACATGGTAAGGAGGATATTGAGATGGCTCGGCGTGTAGAAGCGACGAGAGACACACGTTTTAATGGAGTGGCGGCGAGGAGGAGGGGATCCAAGTGGCATCGGAGCGGTGAGCAGAAAGGAAAAGACGGAGGTAGTACGAGAGAAAAACGGGCCGGAACCGTGTAGAGGCGGGAATGTGCAGTCCCAGGACAAGGAATAGTTGATAAAGCCGGGTAAGAGTGAACGAGACGGGAACGGGCGGAAAGTGATGGAGCTGGGCGGGCTGGTAAGTGAGCAGAGAGGTGAGGTGGGGCGGGGAGTGGCGAGAGGAGGCGTGTGCTTCGCCCATTACTTCTTATGGGCGTGAGGAATCGCTCTCGTGCCGCGTGTGTCCGGCGCGGCCTTGCGAGGGCGCTGCGTGCGCAGATAGCATCGGCGCCCTGGGTCGCCCCGCGACGCCCCGCGACGACCAGCGACGCCCTACGACGCCCACGGCGGCGCTTCCGCGTTGGGCGCAACGGACGCTGCCTCCGCGCCTTTCGCTGCTGGGGACGCACTTGAAATTCCGCGTGAGCGGGTGGAATTGATGCTTGATTGGTTGTTAGTGATGCCTGGCGCGTCAACTACCGAGGTCGTTAGTTCCGTAAGTGTGGTGCATACTGTTTTCTCGGGAGGTGGCGGTGATCTTTCCTCCTGGATTTAGAGATCCGGTGCCGACCTACCGTCGGCTAGGGTTGATTCCCGCAATTAGGTATCTCCTACCAGCGGGGCACCGCCCCAGCCGAAATAAGCTCTAAGCTCCCGGCCGGTCTCCCGGCATGTGTGGTAGTGTAGTGCCACAAGAAAAAGACAGGAAAGATTGCGCGTGGTACGTGTCCCCTTTTGTTAGTTTACTACCCCGGCATTCGACTGGTGTTGATCGGAAAAACTACGAAAAACTACCGTCCAGAAAACACCCGGCCTCTAGACTTCACCTCCAGACAGTAACTGAATTCCTTCTAGCTGATATTCTAGTGTCGAAAGAATTCGTAATGGTTGGAAGAACCACCGGCAGCAGGTCTACTCGGATCTGTTTTGCTTTCTCATCCGGTCGCACCGTTTCCCATGTTGCAAATTTGTTCGTTGCTCATTAACTCATCCTATGTCTCACGTCAACTCCTGCTACTCAACTGTTCACTTATTATCCATTGACGCATTCATTTAACTATGTCATTCACTCACCTACTCGTTCTTCACACTTATTCATCCACTGGTGTATGTAAGCATTCATCATTTCATTCATACATTCATAAATTCAGGTTCACACTGGTCCTTTTTCCCCCTCAAAATAATGGTGAAAGGGCGATCACGGGCGAGTATTTCTTCCTTCTACCTTCCAGTACGGGTACTGTTATATGATTCGGTCTTAAACCCGAGCACAAACAATTACTGCAGCATATTAAATATACATGTTATTCAACGGCATGTTTCACTCGCAATGGCAGATACTGAGTGACGGTTTCCTAAAAAGTTTCCATTTCGTTAGTTGAAATAAAATTGCAGAACTTGTATTCTTTAAACAAGAATCCTTAGTTTCAAGAATAATCGAGTTTTATTCAAAAACACTAATTTCGAAATTTTTGAAATGCGGGATCCATTTTTATGAAAGTCTTTGCATTTTGATGAATGTCCTGAAACATTTGTTGATAAAAAAAGGTTAACGCGTATGCGTTTTATCTTCATGCATTACAGAATTTAATTTCAGTCTAAAATACTCCATTCATTGTTGACCATCTCAAGCATTATTTCTTTTTCATTTTTATTAATCCTCATATTCAGCAGGTTAAAATATATCTTTTCATTTTCGAGGTAACAATAGTGGCTCTTGCGCCCTCGAATGCTCTGGCTTGGTGAATCTCACGACGGAGGAAGTTAATAAAAGAGCACGCGTTGGCGAAGCAAATGAAAGCTATGGAGCGCTTCTGGGCTCGATTTCCAACAGTCGAGTGCAGGGAAAATTAGCCGCAAGGGGCGCTGCCAACGTTGGGAAACTTGGAACATCAGCGCTGTTGTCAGATCTCAATGCGGACACTAGAATACTCTACAGCAGGGATGTCCATTTTGAAGATATACAATAACAAAGTGCTCGTTGTGCGAGTAATGCACGTGATAATATTTACTATTTAATTGGGCTTATTTTCGAAAACGAATCACTTTATTCATATTGACTACCAAAGTACTTCACATTAAATATGTGTTTGTAAGATGTACATTCTCTGGCGAAATAAAAAGAATAAAATCGTAAATACATTTCTTGGTTGTTAATTTAAATGTATATTACAAGTAAAAAGTAATCTTATATTGGCCATTTAAAACAAATTCTCTCAGCCGAAATTAAATTGAATAAATCTTCCTGAATACATTATTAGTAAAACAAGCACCCGTAACTTCGAAAATTAACTTTAAACCTATAAGTGGCATAGAGGGACATATCTGTGGTGAATGATAAGCTCTTTACTATTATATTATTTTATATATTTTTTTCTTTTCACAACGTTAGTATTTGATTACAGTAATAAAATTGACAAATGATTTTTACACCTAGTTTTCAACTTCAAAATCGAGTAGAAAATATTTTTTTGTAATTCTAAAAAGATAATTACGTATGAGCAGTTTGTAGAGGGTTGTAGTAAAACTTGATTTATCGATGATTCTGAGCCCTTCAACTGCTAAGGTCATTAGTTCCGTGAGTGTGGTGCAGATGTTTTCTGGCGATGAGGCGGTGAACTTCCGCTGCTGGATGGTGAGATCCGCGACCTAACGTCGGCCAACGGGGTTCCCCTCAAGCAGGAATCTCTCCCGGCACCACCCCATTCGGGATAAGCTCTACTCTCCCGGCTGGTGCCGGCATTTATGGTCGTCTATGGGATGCAAGTGTAAGTGTATGTAAAGTGAGGATAGGCCAAGGGAGAGGAGGGAAAGATCGTGCGTGGTCCGTTTGTTAGGGTACTGCTCCGGCATAGTCTGATAATGCTCGGAGAAACCAGGGCAAACTACCGATCAGAGCATCCAGACGCTAAAATCCTTCTCCAGACCGCGACTGAATTCGATTTAGCTACTTAGGTAGTGTCGAAAATCCTGCCATCGCCGGGACTCGACCCTTGGACCTCCCGGTCAGAGGTATCGCAGTGACATCAGTTGATGCCGTGAGCATCTTCTACCTATGTAGTAAAACAATAAGTAATAAATTTCTATACAAACCTTAAACATATTATACAGAATATTGAAAGAATGCTTGACTTCCGCACCCCCTTATTCATAACGAATAATGAAATTGTTCGCACACGAAATCATAGAGATACAGTTGCAACGGCAACACGTTGAACAAAGCGTTAAGGTTGTTTTAAACTACGTGGCGTCAAGTAATATAATTACAACACACGTCGTAAAAATCACGTTCATTAAGTGTCTGTAGCAACAGATCACTATCAGAAATCCACATACAATACACGTACAACGCACTACTGGATGACATTAAACAGTTGAAGTCGGTTCACAAATTTAAGTTAAAAGTAAAATCATTTCTGCTGCATAACTGTTTCAATACAATAAGAGACTATACTGATTACCAAAAAGAAAAATAATGTTTATTATAACAAAAAAAGATATATAATGAATTAGTTTACATTTGTATTGTATAATTTTTTTAAAAGACTTAATGTTTGTAACAAATAATGTACTTCAGCTTCTGGGTCAATGACCCCCTCTCGATCAAGTTTTTGTTCAGTTTCCCTGATCCATTGAGCAAATGCTGGCCCCTTGTTTTGCTTCTGAACGTAAATATAGCTTCACAATGCGCACGTTTTGTTGAAATCTTCTTTTGTAATGGTAATGGTAAGAGTAGAGGTATGTGCGACTTGCTATTTTGTTAGCAATGCAGAAAAATCATACTTGCAATTCGTGTACCGATGCAAATACGTTTTCTATAACTCGGAAACGAAAATGACTATTTTTCAAATATTGCAAATCTTACAATTTTTAATTTTTTTAAAATTTATTTATTTATGTTAACTTTTACTCACCTTTCAACTATTTATAGTTAAAAAGACGGGAATGGATTCTGGAACTCAAGAAAACATGCGCAGATAATCTTTCCCCCTTACGTCACATACAGGTTTTACTGTTTTTTGTTTTTGACTGAATAAATTAGAAAGAACTAAGAAAAAACCCGAATACCACGTATAGTCGGCCCCGCGTCGTTTGGACAGCCCTGCACTGGCGAGTGCTCGTCGGCGCCGTTGAAGGCGCCTTGCAAATGGCGGGGCAACTGCTCCCGAGGCGCTGAGGAAGGGCCGCAGAGAAGCGGCTCGCCTGCAGAGTGCGGGACTGCAGAGAAGAAAACGTTGCCCTGGGAACATGCCTCTTTTATTCTTTGGATTCTTCATTTGAAGTTTAATTGCGCGATAATAATGAGATTCTGGAAGCTACGATTGTCAAAATATTGTATCTTGAATTCTTTGAAGGAGAGCTTCTTTTTCCTTGGGCTGGATGTGAACAAAACAGAAAATTTGAAATTGTAAGTTAATTATAAACCGTTATTAGTTTTCTTAACGATATTAAATACAAAATTATTTATCATTCATTCATCATGTGCGTTCCAACTTACATCAATAAGTAATAGGATAATTTTAAACACCAGAGTCTCGAGCCATCCTCTCGTGCTGTGGAAGGCAATGCGAAACTACTTCTGTGATCACGTGCACAGGAAAGATGAGCACAAGGGCGTAAAGCACTCCTTTGCTCTACGCGGAGAAATGTGTATGTCATTCATCACCCAAACCAGGGTTGTCCAACTGACGGCCCGCAGGCCGCATGTGGCCTGCAGAGACATTAATAAAGCGACCTGCGAAACGTTATTAATCAAAAATGAAAGTCCCTTGCATTTAAGTCGCGCGAAAACATTGCACGCCTGACGCACGCGCCCTGTCGGGTCAACCGCCACCCCCACCGGAGAAATAGGTTGCTTAGACTTATGAATTTTTTCTATTACATTCAGAAATTCAAAACTATCCCAATAAGTTTCACAGTATTATGCTTATTAAGGTCTGATATAACATATGGTTCGCCCCCCCCCTCCGTTTCAGCCGCGTGATCTGCCGAGATCAATAGTTCGGCAGACAGGTGTGGATCAACTGAGTTCTAAAAACGTCCGCAACTATATTAAAGATTTTTGTCTTAGCCCTTGAGGCTTTGCAAGTTGGACCCAAACCAACCGACGTGGCGGTGCGTATAGTCGACAGTACAGTTATACGATTGTATCTCGAAGTAGAAGTGGTGACTTCGACCCTTTTCGGTCGCAGCTCGCAATGCACACCTCGTAGGGGAGCGACGCAGGGGCGAGCTTGAGACTTGGAGATGGGAGCAGCTCGGGAACTCTGGAGGAATCAGTCCCACTGCTGTTGCCACTGAATGGTCTTGGCGTATCCGTTGGCAGTTAAAAAGGTTCATAAAGGGTAGTAACGCCCACGTCACTCCACGCCGCGCCACTTTACAAGACACGTAAAATGCCGCGAAATTTCGAAAGGTACTACATATGCGATATTATTTTTTCTGCTACTTACGAATTGGGGAAGATATATCAGATAAATTTTTAAAGGCTGTTACTTTCAGCTGTGTATGCTCGTCGCCTTACTTTGAACCTTCGGTTGTTTGTGAGTTGCAAGTTGGTTGCCGCCGGAACAATTCCGTACTAAAAAAATAGTAAGTTAATGTGAGGTCTAACAATTTAATAGTCAAATTCTTGAAATTAATGAAAACGTTTCCGACAAATTGTCCCTTTTTTCGCTTTTTTGCGAAACACACAAATTTTACTTTCTAAAACTAATACCGGAAATGGGAAATTTTGGTCATTTTATTTAGCTAGCCATGATATTTAAAAAGCAATAAAAAATACACATACACAATCTTTTTGTTTTAACAATTTCGAGGTTGTAAAATGAGCTCGACAAATTTTACTCTTAATCCATTTTCAATTCCTTGTTATTTATTTTAAAAAATGTAATCTTACTATTTTGCATATTCATGTTTACACAATCTTAGACACAAACTAAACAATTTTTGTTATTGTTATTATTTTTATTAAATACAGATACATGTTGAAATTTAGTACTATTTATTCAAAAACTACTTCCCTTGTTAGTTATTATATCGTATTATATTTTCCAGTTTTGTTTTCTACCAGTTCTTCGATGAAACGCGCGGTTTTCATTGTGATCCTCTCCTGGCATTCTCAGAACTGACTAATTCCGACAGTGCTCCTATGACCCTAAGCAATTGCGTATCGCCGTGAACAACACTTCTCACGGGGCTTGATCCCAGATGGCACATGAACATAGCAGCCATTAAGAAAGCTTCGGGCGGTACGGAGACACCGCCATCGACACCCGCCGGCTGGAGTTCCACCCGCGAGTACGAGCTCTCAGCAACCGCCGACTGCGACGGGGACTCGAACCGTGTTATCGTACAGGTTAAGTGCGCCATAAATAACACCGAGATTACAACATGGCGAGCATTACAAAGCTGACTTGCCCATTTCGCTTTCACCACACCGATCTTGTCCGCGCAGCCATGTATTTTGTATCAATTTACACGAGACCTATTGTTGATGACTGGACAGATTTATGTATGAGGCTGCTGTAGTTGATAAGTTGTTTGTGAAATTGTCGGTCTTGTGCGAAATCTATCTTCTCTTGTCTTGTTTTCTTGTTCCTTTTAAAATATTTCTACTACAGTATACGTTGTTGTTGGCAGGTGGTAGATGTGTATTTTCTGTAATGAAGAAGGTATTAACGAAATCGCTTTGACCTACGGACATTCCCGTGGCCTTACTACACAGGTCAGGGGTGCTGTACCTAATCTAAGACTGCAACTGCTTGACAGAAGATATTAAATGGCTGTGTGATTCATATAATTGAAATATGGTTAGAAAACACCGTGCCATACAATTTCAATTTGGGGCAATGTCTGTGTATTCCTTAAAAAAATTAAATAAATTATTTCGTTACGTTTCACGATTTTTCGTTAACTCGCTAACGTCTATTTCGATATAAAGAAATTCAGATTTCAAGAGAGTTCAAACTTGTTGATTTCGTAAAACTTTTACAATGCTGCCATTTTTAATGTAATTACAAATGTACTCAATGTGCCATGAGCACAAGCAGTTCATATTCTCTCCTTTCAAATAAAATTATTCTGCTTCTGAAGGCTCGTGAAATATCGTTATTTTCTTACGATATTTTACAGTATGCATTTTCCCAAGCAGTTGACCGTAATACGCTTCAAAAGTTCTGGGAACTTTACAACGTAATAAGACTTAATGCAGAATAACGGAAAGAGCAAATAACGTTCCATCCATTTTCCTTCTAAGAACGCCTTTCCTCGTAAATGAAATTACCATAGTCACAGAATTGTTTTTCGCTTCATGAACGTGAATATCGAGTAATAAAATAAACAGGATCTCAAGAATAATTCAAGTAGTATGGTTTATTTCCGAAACAGGATCCTCATTACAGCAGTAAATGCCTCATGGAACGTAAGCAATAAGCAACTTCGCAAAGAATAAGCCATTAAACTCGTCGGCGTGTATATCAGAAAAAATCTACTTTCATTGTTTTTCAAAATGTATCCAAGGTTTTCGGACCATATCATTTCAACTTAGATCTTGACCAATATTCAGAACCTTGAATACGAAATCGACTTCCTTTCTATTATGTTCCTCCGCAATTTAGCAGAATAATCCTCCCATCAATAATTTACAAATGTGCACTCGTTTTTCTTTGTATCTTCGGTTTTATATACGCAATTACTCCCTTCTAAAAAGTGAAAAAGCCACATCGATGAGCATTGTATTATCATGACAATTTGCTATAAAGGCTCCCGCAGACCGGCGAGGAAAATTCGCAGCGGAAGTTTCGCGCCACCTGTTGCCATAGGAGCACGTTCAGACCTGAGTGGCAGGCGAGCGTCGCGGCAGCGGATTTGCAGCGTTTAATACGCGACGGATTTAGTAACGGGATCAGACGCGTTTTTTCCGCTGCCGCTCCAGTGTTGCTGTGGAAGCCAAGGCACAGACTCGTCAGATGTCAAATATTTCCAGCGCGGCGGTGAATCTAACACGACTGAACGGTCAAAAGGAATACTAATAAACGTGTTAATTTAATTAATTTTAAATAACATGAACAATTATATCATATTATGGTATATTGCTCTGATAGCTTCATGATTGTCTCAGATTTTCTTATGTTTTCTACAATGAGATTCAAAATTTTATCAAAACAGTCACTAATCATTCTAATAAATATAAAAGCGTTTCTCGTGCTTTGTGTCATCAAGGTATGAAATTCACCGTCTTTTTCCTTTCTAGGGCAAAATCGATGACCTTTTTTTTTCGTTTTCATTCAAACATTAGGAAGGACCAAATGCATAAAGCATAAGCTTTACCCTTGGTTACATATACATTTTATTTGGCGTCAGGTAAGGTAAAATTGCGCCCCCTTTTCTCACTATGCTGGAATTCATTTTCAATAGAGACATTTTATGAAAGGTTTTTAATATTTTTTATGAAGATGTAAAATACATTATAAAGATATGGAACAATTAGCCGCTGCCATTAGATAATTCGTATAGTTGTGAATAAAAGTGTAAATCAATAGTATGAATAATATAACTGCATATCTTCAAATTTTTTTGTATGTCAAGTCTTGTCGAGGAGAATGTTGTGCTCCGCACACTAAAGCTCTGCATTATAAAATTTGATTGGCAACCATTAGATAAATTTGCTTCGTTTTCTCCCATTCTTTTTTGAGCAACAGATATTTCAAATTAATAGCAATTAGATAGAAATTGGTGTCCTATAGCAGAAAATATACTGCAGATAAAATTCACAATGTTCTTTCAGAAACTAGAACACAATCTGCTCAAGAACGACAAATAAAATTATTTCGTCTAAAACTGCAACAAATTCAAAATTTTAACAAAAACAGTTTTCATGAATACCACTAGAACATAGTATAGAATACAAACAGTACACCGGTTCTAGACAACCCATGAAAATCAAAAGCCGAAACCCAAACCGTGAATAG
>BOPP01000003.1:19139841-19158508 GCA_017312745.1 Gryllus bimaculatus
CAATTAGAAACTAGTGTTCAGAACATATACTGCAGATAAAAATCACAATGTTCTTCCAGAAACTAGAACACAATCTGCTCAAGAACGACAAATAAAATTCTTTCGTGTAAAACTGCAACAAATTCAAAATTTTAACAAAAACAGTCTTTACGAATACCGCTAGAACATAGTATAGAATACAAATAGAAGACCGGTTCTAGACAACCCATGAAAATCAAAAGCGTTGCTTCACCGAAACCCAAAACGTGAATAGCATATATTTGACGGCAGGCGCCTTTTACATGGATCCTTGCACAAGCACGACGTAAGCTGAAGCCAGACGTGCCCAATGACGTATTGAAAAATAAAATTCATTCGGCGCGCTCAGTATGAATACAGATGGAATAACTGCTTTTTCAGTCAAAATCGTAACTGTTTCATTATTTCTGTTTTTTAATAGTTCCTGGGTTGTGTTCAACAAAACCATGCCGATCCGGATGGCCGAGATCGCCAAGGCAGTTGTGTCGTAGCGATCTCGGACTGAAGGATCGAATCACAATCGCGGGTTTGGATCCCGCCACGGGCATCGTTGTATTGTGTCCGTCCTTTCCCACCCCTATCATCATCATATCGTGTCATCGTCATAGTTACCATACCGTTATAAGCAGTAGTGGTCGCTAATGACCCAATAGTTGATGCGATCTTAAACTTAAAGAAAATAATAATAATTAATAATAATAATAATAATTAATAATAATAATAAAAATAATAACAAAAAAGTGCACATCTCAAACGATCAGAGATGGCAAAGTTTGGTTTAAATTTCTCCGTGAATTTGAAATTATTAATAGAAGTTCATTTGCATTACTATAATTAATTTTAATCACAATAACCAACACATTAATACACACTCGCATCTGACAAAGACAAAAAGCAAAAGTGACTCTGCATCCAACTAGCCCGAGTGGACGGTGTAATATATGTCGCACGCTTAGTGGAGTTTGGGTTCGTTCGTGAAGTTTGCTTAACAAGAGAAGAGGAGGAAAGTTGTAGAGCGGTGGCTAGAGGTTCCGGTTAGCGCCACGTGGCGCGCACGTGCCGAAAGGCCAATGCTCTGTGGAGCGCGAGACGGCCAGCAGCCTTCGGTGGCGGCGGCGGCGGCGAGACATGCAAACCCGCGGCCATGCAAATCGCTGCTTGGCGGCTTTGCCTCGATGAAACAGGCGCGTCGTTTTCGGCTGCGGCTGTCTCAAGTCGCTGTCGCCCACAAGCACGCGCAAGCATACTCACACTCTCACATACAGATGCGCGCGCGCACACGCACACACACACATACACGCGCAAATACTTCCCGCTCTGACCTCCACCTCTGCGTTTTCTCTGCACTCCCCGTATTGGCCTCGTCCCCTGGCCCGCCTCTCGCAATATCTTACAGATTAGTATTTTAAGTTTCTTAATTGTGGTTCCTTTTACGTTTGGCAGTGCTTTCTGTATATGTTAATATGTTGTCCATATTGAAACCCTTGTATCGCAAATTATTAAGTGGACTTTATTCTGTCGCTTCTTATTACTGCCCGTCATGTTTGCAGAAGAGGAGATTAGTCCCTTTACATTCTCTACAGCTTCTCGTACAAGGTACACCACAGCAATTTCGAGTTCCTGCTCTGACACTTCGACACTTACAATTTCTACCCTTCACCAGTTTTGCCCCTCTTCCACATTTCCTCTTTGTTGTCATAGAGGAACGTTCTCCTCCTCTTCTTCAGTTTCTCTCCCCCACAATTTTTCCTCACAAGATCTCTCCCCATACCATGCTCGCTTCTCCCAACGTACTGGCTTTCCAAAGTATGACCGCAGCCATGTCGTCCCCGACGACCAAGAAGTCTCCCAATTCAATGCCTGCAAACGCGCTCCATCGGACTGGCCGCAAATGAAATAGGCGGCTCTGCAAGGTGCGTCCGCACCGCGTCATAAGCGTCCTCTGCCGATCTAGAAGGAGATGCAGTCGACCACTTTTGACATCACTTTCGCACACACTCCAGAATTATAAAAACACTTTCACTCGAAAATGCTTTAAGAACTCTTTGTCTAGCTATCGCTAGAGTAAATGTCGGGTTGGTGTTTTTGCAGGATGAATGCGTGTTTTTCTTCAACCAAGTGGGTACCTTCAACTGCGAATGTGGAGTCGTGTACTATCATCTTTGTTTTACCCCCGCTAAAAAAGAGTCACATCGTCTTGAAGGCGTCCCCTCTGCAGATATGGCCCCTGTCGAAACACCGCCTCATCTGGGACAATTTCAATGTTCCCACTGGTTCCACCCCAATCTCATGGTTTCCACATGTGTAGTAGGGCAGTGCATATATGTTCGTGTGTGGGTCTAAGAGGAGAGGAAAGGGACAAGGAAGACGGAAGAATGATAGCGCGCGATCTGCAGCACGTTTGTTATGTTAAGGCAGGCATGTCAAAGTCGCGAGCAAGGTAACAAGCTTACTGGAGCTGCGACCAGAGAAATTGGCGCGAGGTTTAAAAGTAAAGGTTGGACAAATGGCCACAGAGTGGTTGTATGTCACTGGATAGGTGGCCCATCACAGTCTTTGGGAGAAGTTACTTGTCAGTTATTGTCACAAATTTAGCTATATTAATTCCCATTTTCTCTTTAAAGCAAGGAATGAAAATCAATGGAATGAATCTACGAAAATGAAATAATACATCAGTCCGATTTCAAATTCCCGAGTAAAATTTAAAAAATTGAATGTTAAGTATCTTGATTTTCCTTAAAAGTAATATAAAAGCATGAGTTTTCTACGTTTAGGTTAGGAACTTTCACGGACAAATATTCTTGTCAGTTAAAAGCGCTGTTCTTCCGTAAGCGAGAATTGTTAACTTATAGACACTTGTTATTTATTTCACATTATTGCTAAATACAATAAATAACTAAATGGTTTAACTACACAATATAAAAAGAAAACGAGAAAATAATCCGTCTTTCTTACATTTTCCTGTCACTTAACACAGGTGTATATACAAGGGAGAATTTGGAAAGAAAATAAACATCAAAGTGGTGAAGAATACAAACATAAATTCTCTATTATTTGAATGAAAAGAAGCTAACATATTTTTTATGAAGCCACTATACCCAGCTTCGCACCGCTTCAGCCTGCTCATGTTCACCTCTTTCTGGATTTGAAGGGGAAATGCGTGCGGAGTGATGGGAAGTTGCCCTTCGCCCGTAAGAGCTCCGGGCTCCCCAGGCGGGCAAGTAGCTCGTGCGGGCGCGGTTTGACGCGCCTGTGTTAGAGTATTGAGCTCAAGCACTCGCCTGGTGTTGAGCGGAAAATCCACCCGAAGCTAACGAGCAGGGCACCCAGCTGCTAGAATAATTGTCTTGAAGACAGCGGCTAAAATTCGACTTACTCGGTATCTAGCTGGTGTCGCAAAACTGCCGAAAATCTGCGAGTTCACCTACAACTAGTTTATTCAAAATTGTCCGTTGTCTGAAATTTTATGTTCATTGTGAATGTTGATGTGAATGATTTACTTCAAACAGTTAAATTGAAACACGTTTTAGACTTCAGACTGTGGGTACATATTTTTAGAGAAAACGTCTTCAAATTGATATTTTGTAGATGGAATAATAAGAGCTACGATTAGCACAAAATGTACATTCATTAAGTGGCATGTCTGATCATAATCTCCTCACCTGTTCACCGCCCGAGGCTTCTCGGTTCGCCTGGCGCGTCCGCAGTGCCAGATCATCAAACGGCGCGAAAGCCAGTCGCCTCTGGCGGAGCGGCCAACCTCCGCCAGCGACTCGCCACCGGTGGGCAGTTAAAGAGCGCGGAAATGTGACGGGCACCTGCGTCTTTGCGAGAAGATTACAAACTCGATTTATCTCACCATCACCGTCTTGGATCGGCACCGCCAATCACTGCTTCCCGAGCGTGTTCCTCACCATCCATCACCCGTCCCACTAAACATGCGTTTCTGCGCCGTGGGGTGATTTCTTTTAATTGCTCGTAATTCAGGGAATAAAAAGGTGGGCCGTTTTAAATATAAAAGGAAATAAATTTCAGCATAGGTTAGGCGTAATTAATAATTGTTTTGACTCGTCAGTCAAGCCCAACGCCAGGGGTGCGTTGTTAGCGTGATGCATGGTGTTAATTAAAATAAAGAAGACGGATGTCAGACAGAAAGGACATCATTAACTGTTCCTGTTTGAACGGCGGGACACCGTAGGGTTAGGAGACGGGCTTACACTACGTCATCAAAAGTATCCGGACAATGTCTTACCAGTTCGTGGCGCCCTCCATCGGCAATGCTGGAATTCAATAGGATATTGGCTCACCCTTAGCCTTTATGACAGCTTCCACTCTCACAGGAATACTTTCAATCAGGTGATGAAATGTTTCTTGGGGAGTGGCAATCCATTCTTCACGGAGTGCTGCACCGAGGAGAGGTATTGATGTAGGTCGGTGAGGCCTGGCACAAAGTCAGCGTTCGAAAACATCCCAAAGGTGTTCGATAGGATTCAAGTCAGAACTCTGTGCAGGCCAGTCCATTACAGGGATGTCATTGTCGTGTAACCAGTCTGCCACAAGCCGTGAGTATCAACAGGTTCTCGATCGTGTTGAAAGATGCAATCTCCAACCCCGAATTGCTCTTCAACAGTGGGAAAAAAGATGATGTTGAAAATACCAATGTAGACCAGAGCCGTGATAGTGCCTCACAAAAGAAGAAGGGGTGCAAACCCCCTCCATGAAAAGCACGACCACACCATAACACTATTTTGGACGTGACCGGAGACTTTTGATCACATAGTGTACGTCCCATTGGTTACAAAAATGCCCGTCCAATTGGTGCTGGTGGTTGATTCCGTAGTCTCGACCTTGGTACTGGTGACAAAGGGGTTAGCGGAAGGGTATACTCGTAGGATTGTGAGATCAGGACGCGCAGAAACGAAGGACTGATAAATTGGGCAAATTCGGTACGAGGTCAAAACTTTGAGAGGTTAACGGTAATCGTTTTTCGTTACTCAGCCAAAAAAGTTTGTCACATTCATTTGTCGATTCATCTTTACGAAGTGTGATTAAAAGACGGATATGGAATTTGAAGCTTATTCTACAAGAGGTTGTATTAGTCAAGACTGCGTCATTGATTTTCCTCTGTATAAAGTCGTATTAAAGGGAACCGAATCTAGAACACTGAAAATAGTATTTACGCTACGTTCTCACCCTTTTCTTGAAGGAAATTAAGAAGAAATTTATGTATCTAAGTAAATAGGCAATTGAAAATAAAAGTGCACCATTTACGTAGCCGAAAATCCAAAATATAATTTCGTCTTTGTAGTGACGAAGTTGTTTTAATGAAAAGTATTTCGACGAATTTATTTCCGTCAAAACTTCCTTATACTACCCAATTCCAATCTAAAATATATTCCTTAAATACGATAAATAAAATTCTCACTTCAACATTGAACATCATTGATTCATTGGAATACAACGATTGAATTGTTTCTCTATTTAAGAATATTTAATGGTAAGTTAACATTGATTTTAACAATGTATGTTAATGCAATAGGTAACATTTGTACTGTATAATTGTGAAAGATGAAATATCCCTGTAACAAGTAATGTACTTCAGCTTCTGGGCCAATGACCCTTTTCTCCATCACGTTTTACGTCCGAAGTTCTTGATACGTTGAGAAAATATTGGGAAGGTCCAAGTTTTACTTCTGGACATACATGTAACTTTACTATTCGCCCGTTTGTTAAGCTCCCCTTTTGCTAGTTGAGGTAAGAGCAGAAGCATTGGGGTTGCTATTTTGATTGCAATACAGGAAAATAAAATCTGGTGTTCGCTTAGCAATAAGTATTACACTGGTATTATTAATAAACAAAAATGTTCTAGTTTTCAAATTTCCTAACCATGCTTTCTTGGTACTCTTAATTCTACATTAATCTATGTACAGTAAAAGAATGGAATAGGGATTCCGGAGCACCCTCGTACGTCACTAACAGTTCTTCACTGTTTTCAGAAAACAAACCGAGCGAGAACCCATCATGTCCACATGGTTCGACCGGGATTTGAGCCCGTACCCAGCAGGGAAGACAAGCAGTCAGGCGTCCAAACCTCGCGGAATTAGGATGGGGAAGGGAGAATCGCGCACGATCATATTTTCAAGTGACGCTACATTATTCGTTTGGATCAGAGCAGTCGACCCACAAATTCGATCGCGGCAGTTCACAGGAAGCCTCTGATGTGCAACACACAAGCAAATTCTGTGGCGCCAGACCACATTCGAAACCCCAAACACCATCGCGTTTCATCGTGACGTTGCCAATCTTTTGGGCTTAAATTGCTAATTTTCAGTAGCGTGACGGGTTTTGGGATCTGTTTTTCGAAATTACTCAATTAACTGATCTGCCATGTTTTGTTTAGGGGACCCGGACTAATTGACGCCTGTGTGGCGTTAAGCACATCGTTTAGTGTCGCTAGCCGCTTAAATGTGGCAGCCAATAAACCTGTTCATCCTATCAGAATGTGTGCGTCAAAATCAAACCCCACCCTGTGTGGGCGTTGACACCGGATATTGACATGTGCTTCTTCATAAGGAAGGCACCGGGAATTTGATTGCCTGCACTAATGAGTCACATGCTTGTTGTTTAAAACGCAACGGAGCATAACACATGTTTCTTAATGTCCTTTCATTCGCTGCGCTTGCACCGGACAGACAATATGACGTTTGTTCCGTTTAAAATCGTTCGCATGTATGTTACCAAGTAAAAATTATGTTACTTTGATTCTGCTCATCAATACGTTATCGACAGCCGATAATAGGGGCCTGTGTGCAGTTGAATTATCGCGAAAACTTTAATACCACATATATTTTGCAAATGTTGTTGATTGTAAAATTTTTATTGGAAATACAACATTTAGAAACTATCTTCATGATGAATTGCTGCTTCCCTTTGTTGAACCCAGGATACTTCTCCTCCCGTGCGGACTGTCATTTATTATTCTGTAATTATATACATTAGATTTTGTACACATTACCGTCTGCCACTGTCTGTGATTAACGACCAACAGGTTGCGAGATGGAGTCACGTTGATCACCCGGTCTGCCAGACCTACTCGAGACCTTTTCCTCGGGCAAAGTAGATGGGCGGGTAAGAACTATGGTAATTCCGACTGGTAAGATACGTGCGAATGATATTACATGCTTTCTGGTTTGTCCATTGTAAATTTCTTTGCCTGCGGCTACAATGGACGTGTCTTTAGTAGGATCAGAAGTTTGTGAATAAAATAATAGGGCGAATTATAAAGTAATAATAATATAATATAAGTCACACGTCGCAACAGAATATAGAGAAATGTATAAACTGAATTCAGTGAAAATAATCCCAATAGTAATCCCAGTAACTGGTTTAGTCAACAAAAATTTGCAAAGATACTTGAAAAAAGGTTTATCTAGTTTCTTGTACAATCCTTTCACTCACTCTCTCTCACTCTCTCTGTCTCTGTCACTCTGTCAGTCTGCCTCTGTCTGTGTCTCTCTCTCTGTCCATACACACAATATATATATCGACTACCCGACTCCCTCGCTCTCATCGTCGATGACCAATCAGTGTACTCAAGTACTCAACAAACAAAGTACTGGACGACGCAACCCTCAATTGTCAAAACCACATAGATCAAATCTCAGAATGGGCAAGTAAATGATATATTAATTTCAACCCTACTAAATTTAAAACCAAACACTTTTCTCTTGGTAGACCTCTCTTACCTCCGCCGCTAACATACAACTCCACACCAATCCCTTGGTCAACACGCCAGTAAAATACCCCGGAGGCTTCGATCGTTGACTAACCCGAAAACCCGCTATTCATCATAGACTTTCTCTAGCCACACAAAGAACTCAACAGCTCTTCCCAACACTACGTCGATCTTCTCCCTTCCAAATTCAAACCGATACTCATCTTTACAAAGCTATGATCAGACCAATGCTAACATACGCAAGTCCTATTTGGGGCTCAGCAGCCAAATCTCACATTATTAAACTTCAGACCTTCCTAAGAACCATAACCAAAGCACCTTGGTTCATACCCAATGATCTCCTTCATCAGGAGCTCGGCATACCCCTCATTACTACCAACATTAAACAATCCGCACATAAGTTTTACCACAAAATTCCTTCAATCCTACAAGCGCTCCACTTCCAATTGGGGGCACAAAAACCAAACTTAGCACTATCCACAGAAAACTACCCAGACATTTTTTTTACCCGCACTAAACCCATTGCACAAATAACTCCTCGAAATAATTCTGAAGCAGGAATGGATTCAAAATGTAACTTAACTCATTAACTCTGTGTATTAATGGATCTAATGTATTCAAACCCGCTGCGAAAGAGGTTGTACGTTTGAAAGCAAATATTTTATTTTTAAAAACATTCAAACTGTGCTCTATCTAGGTGCGTTGCCGTGTGACGCAGGGCGAGACCGAAAAGTTCAGAACAGCGGCGAGCTTAAATAAGAGAAACAGTGACAGAGAGAAAGAGAGCCGGAGAGAGAGAGACGAAGAGAGAGATGGGGAGAGGCGGAGAGAGACGGAGAGAGAGAGACACACGGAGAAGGAGAGACGAAGATAGAGAGACGGAGAGACGAAAAGAGAGACGGAGAGGCGGAGATAGAAAGGAAGAGGGAAGGCGAAGGGAGATGAACATAGGCTGAACAATGTCTGCCGGGTTCCGTTAGTAATTCCTGAAGTCAAAAATCTATAGTTCTGGAAACATGTAGAAACTTTCACATTGTGTTGAATCAACCCTAGCATTGGTTGAGATATGCCTGTATGGTCTCTCAGGGAGTAAACATCAGAGATAAATTCGGAGACAAAGTATAATAATAGTAATATAGTAGTATAATAGTAGAATAATAGTAATATTAATAATAATAATAATAATAATAATAATAAAGATCGCAAATAATTTTAAGTTATTAATTAAACTGAGTAAATAGTGTATTATGTTGTGGATGTGATTGTTTCGTTATGTAGCATGAGGTAATATTTGAAATTCTATTGTGTAACCCAAAAATTAGAGTAGTTATGATCCGATATAAGAGAAAGAATTTTCCGAGAAACTATTAAAGACATGAGTGAAGAAAGTTGGGTCGTACTCATTTCAATCAAATTTAATTATTTTGTTTTATTGTTTTGTTTTTGTAAATATGTTGCATGTAGTTTCTATTTTGGAAGGAATGTCTCATTTAATACCAACTCAGCAATTTTTGTGCGTATTACATTGTTTTCGGGTGTTAATGCTTCTGTATGCATGACTATGTACTATTAAGCAAATACAAAAGACCTGTGTATTGATATAATATTTGTATGTGTTTGTTTCAGGTAAGTAAGCTGTGAAATTGGAAACGTGTGAATGTACGTGAGTACAAGAGAATAAGTACTAGTAGTTAATTTTTTGTAAAAAGAGCTTTTATCAAAAAAGTGTTCGTCACAGGTTTTTAATTACATGACATCTGCTTAAATTTTACACATTTTTCGTTCATTCTTAGTATCTTCCCTTCTACATGGTATGAGTATTTTGCGACTAATTTTTTTAAATTTATCGTTTCGACTCACACAATTACGTAATTTTAATGTCAACAATAAGACTGAAAACGTATTAAACTAATTATGCTTGTATATCTTTGTACATTTCGTATATTTGTGTATTTGTACTTTGTATATTTTGCCTTCTCAAAATATTGAACAGAAGATGAAACTATCAAACACCTCGGGAGTACAGAAAAAACATAAGCACTTAAATATCTTGAACACATCAGAAGCTTAAACCCCATGTAATGGTGCCGCACAAGAAACGTAATATCTCTCAATAAGACTCGGTTTCAGGAAACATACCGTCCTACACAGGAACGACGGTTCATTTAAGCCACAAGCGACGCGAGGGTTCCGGCAGTAAAATTCTGGCTGTTCTCTCAGGTGCATATGATTTGTACGTCGCCTCCCTTCGAGCCCGCCCTGCGCCGTTACAGGAGATATGTGGCGCGGCGTTTTTCGGGGCATCCCATTAATTCAAACGAAAATCGCTTTCTAAAAATGTGAGGCCCCGCCTTTCCCAATTCCGTCGCAACGTCTCAAACGAGACACATCTCAAGAACAGATGAGGATGAAATGTAGACTTTGGTATTGATTTCGAAATGGAAGATTGTGCGTCATCTCCGAAAAAGAATGTGCTACACCAAACTTTAGTTTTGGGATATAAATCATCAGCTTATGGTCCAGATACCGTCACGCGGAGGATGATCTGCTTCGGTGATTCAGTTTGGAAGAAACGGGAACTCTTTTTATCGACGCGACGGGGTAGGAGTCGTCGCTTGAGTGAACGAACTTCAACCTACTTCTAGGAAAGAAGTAGAAACTTTTCCTCGTGTATCATGATGCCAGGATGACACTACAGGAGCAGTTTCAAGGAGTGAAGTTGCATATCGACTGTGACTACATTAATGTTTTGATTTTCATTGGTTAACTAGATGTCCGAGAAAGGGGTCGTATTTTTAAAATAGAGAATCGTTTATTGAATTACACTCGTGACATTCAAATAAAAAAAAATAATAAGCTTTGGTTTGTACAAAAGTTCATTCGGTAAGGGGGTCTGAGTTTGCGGTTTCCGCTGACACAACGTACTTAAAAAAGCACTTACCAGTTGGCAAAAGGAAATGTCTAATAATCCATTTTAACGCCAACAATTATAGTGAACTAGTGGTGCTACAAAAGCACATATTATCTCCCATTATTTATAACTGCTCCGCTAAATTGTACTACTACATAAACCTGCGTAACTGTTTTCAACCAGCGAAATTTTCGTTTCGCTCTGAGGCGCGAACTCAGATCCTCAGAGTTAAATTGCCGACGCCCATACCACAATACCACAAAAGCGCCGTATGGATCAAAGTCGGGCAGCGGCATAAAATAGTAAATGCCCTCTTCATGTAAAAAACCCTCAAAAATCAAAATGAATATTTGAAAAATACAAAATCTCCACTTCGATCAGATTGATCCGGAAATATCACTTTTGGAGGAAACCGGCTAAACTGTTTAGTCGGTAGCTTTGACCAAAGACAGACAAATCACCGATTAGCCGTCAATCGAGTTTTAGGAATCTAAGACCCACAAAACGAATTCTGGGTACACGTGGTATAAGATATTTTTTTCTATACAACAACTGGATTTATCCAATTTTTTGTTACCAGGGCCCGTTGTATGAGTTTTTCTTCCGAAAATTCGCCGTTTTGCGGCACACGTTTACAATACTTTCTCTTCCTACGAGGTTTATCCGTAAGAACGAGAAAGAAACAATAGTTACTAATTAAGCAATATTCTTTAAAAATGCCCACCGAAGTACAAATGGAAGAATTGACTCTTATGTTCTGACATACGAATGTTCAATAATTCCTTCCTGTTCGTTCACATCGACACTTTCCTATTCACACCCCAAATAATTTTCATATTCGCTTCACTCACAGTAACAATTTAACCAATGGTTAACTATGTTTTGCTTCAGTATACTAGTACACATAGCACTAGTACAAGCAACAAATTCAGAAGAATTTCCAAGGGTAGCACGACGTTCCCCTTTAAGAACATTCGCTATTCGCAAATAACGACTCGTCAAGGAGCAGATTCATTTCGAAGCGCTCGGTTGCAGATTGTGAAACAAACGTCCATTAGTGGTTCAACAAAAAAACTTGACAAGCTACAGTAGTTGTATGTGTTATTGATCACGTTGCTGCCATTCCATTCTTTAGTCTTTTTGTGCGTCGGCAGACGAGAGACCCTGAAGGCAGGCGTTTGGAACGGAACTTCACTTATAGATGGAAAGACACTTCATGAAAGTGACATTTTGTGTACTTGGCCAACCAACAGTTAACACAACTCAACTTTTAATTTGAAAATTCTTTAATATACTCTGAAAGTAAGATAATTCCTCATTAAACGAATTTCATATTGTAATTATAAGTTTCTATGAGAATGCTTATAATTGTTTTATGACTGCAGTCTGATAATTAAATCCGTATATTAAAAAAGAATGGCAGTGACAGTCGTATGTAATGAAAAAAATGCAGTGCTCGACAGTTGGCAATTCTCTAGCTCTGGCTCTGCGTTTGGTAATTCCTATTGAACCCCTGCTCCCAGCATTCCAAAACAGCCTTAAGACTTCAACAAAATTCTTATAACGCAGTGATTGTTTTATTTTTATTGATATTATTTTTGTTATTATTAATAATATTGTCGTTGTTTTGTTATTAATTATTATAACGTTAGTAGTGAACTATTTCCATTTCAGTAACGATATAATTTTGAAACAATACTACTCATGCATTCATTTCTTATCTTAGTATCATATGTTGAAAAAATGGTTAACAATCTGAGATACACAGCATATTTGGCTCGATCATTATGCAGTAATGAATATTAATCCGGATGATTTAATGGGATATTCCTTTTTCCTGTGAAATCACAATATCATCTGACATCTATACCATTTTTTACATTTGAACCCACCATTAGCTGTTACACGCGATATATTAGTCCAAGATTTTGCGCCTAATTAGCTTCGGTTGGTATCGAGTTTTACAGGTGATGGCTAAAATGTAATAATATGGATAGAAATGGCTGCATTAAAATTTTACCTAACCATTACTGGGAGAAAGTACGTGCCGTTCAGGTACAACTGTTTTTTCGATTTCTGTGCACTTTGGGAATTAGCGTTATGATTTGCCAAGGAACTCGTGGTGCAGGTGGGTCTGGTGAAGAACACAATGTTTTTATAATAACAATTTTATTTTAATAACTTATTTTCTTAACAAGAGATTATATTGACGCTTCAATATTTTTGCTGCACGTGAACTGCCAAATGATTTTATCATTTCAGTGCTCTGAAGTGACTATCCTTAACACTATTTATTTGGCTGTCCGGGTGACGCCGCGTCCATGATAAAGGTGCCGACGTTTCGGTCGCCATTCTGCGACCTTCCTCAGGGCGGAATGATCGGGCCAGAGCCTATCAGGAGGGCCCCGGCCCCGCGGCCATGGGTTTAAGGGGTACGTGTGGTTTGCACGAAGACATTCCTACGCGTTATTCTGGTCATGACAACCCGTAAAGTGCGTTTTTGCATCGTGACCCAGCAAGATATACTGGGACAACGCAAGGAAAACGCATACTATAATCTTGCTTGACCGGGAATCGAACCCGGGAATCGGTGATTGTTGTCGATGTGAACAAACAGGAAGGAAGTATTAAACACGAACATTCGTATGTCAGAATAGAAGAGTCCGATTCCCGGTTCGCATCATGGAAAGCCAGCACGCCGGCCAATTAGGTAGATTGCGCGGCCTAAGGGCATAGTGGCAAAGCATAATAAGAACAAACTCGGCAGGCGTGACGAGGAGAAAAGCGAAATTTCGCTTTTGGTAGGGAGGTTTCGCGTGCGCCCTCGCGGCCTCCCGACGCGGGCGCTGTGTGAGGAGGACGCGGCCCCCGTCTCCTCCCGCAGGAGATTTATGGGGAGCGGTGGTTTCCGAAAATGGCCGCCGAGGAAAGCGGAGCGGCGAGAGCTCCAAAGGAACGCGGAGATGCAAACAAGGCATTTTATTTCCGCGCTCCCTTTGAAATCTATGTGATGAAAAATGTATTATACAGAAGATATGCATGGGAGCGACTATTGGCGTATAATAATATTCAAGCGGGAAGAAGGTTGAATGGGGTTTGAGGAGTTCGGCGAAAATATTGATATATTTTTCAGATTTTCATTGAATGTAATCTTCCGTTTCGAGTTGTCTACTATTTGCAAAAGTTCGGGTCCTTTTCTGACTTGCAATTTGTACGAATATTGCATACTTTATCTTCTTTTGTTAGTTGTATTTCTCTTCGCAGTAAGATCAAAGTGAATGACTTCGAGTACGGCAAGGCGGAAATGTGTTGTGAGAATAGAACGATTTGTGAAGAATTCACAAATATATTCCATATGATTACAATTCGTCGGATTTTAATATTTATTTGAAAACTCTTTGCTAATCTATCAGTTTGCTCATGAAAAGGATGTTTGTTATATGTCTAGAACTACATTTTCTTTTCTGTGCTTAATATAAATTATTAAAAACTGTTCAAATTGTAAATATTAGAAAGTGGAGTATTATCTTGCAGTGAATTTCATATTTTTTCTCAACGTTTAAAATACGAAACTAAATAATACGAGCAGCGTGGGTGATGCGCCCATAATGAAAATACTAAATAAATATGTGGGTGATGAAAATAATATTCTTTTGAGAGAATGTTTGGAAAAGGAAGAGGACCTTAACACTTAACTTTTGGGAAAAATTTTACCCCAAATGTATATTGTTCCAAACATCACTCATTTATGTTTGTTTCTACTGAAACAATTAATGAGACTCAAGCAACTTATCATCGACAATGTTTTAAATTGATTTTTTTGTTTATTTTACTTTTCTAAAGATTATTGCCTCGCAGTTGAACAATGTTTGACATCAAAGTTAGAGTAACTGTCAGTGAAGTAAACATCCCTCTAAGTATCGGAATTGGGTCAGTCTTTCAAAATACGAAATTGTTAGGATACTTTCGGTGAAAAGGCGCATGTCATTATATTGTAACTTACGTATTTTAATCGCCGTTTTATTGCAGGATCATGAACCACCAAAGGGGCTCTTACCTCTACGATTTTCGCGAGAGATTGGCAGGATTCCTCCACACACTCGCAGGAGCAGCCCAAGAATCGCGGGGCGGCGGAGCGTATCACGAGGCGTGAAAGGCGGGAGAGGTCGGAAAGCCCTCGCGTGGGAGGTCGACGTCCGCCCCTCCCGTCTCCTTCCCTCCTCGCGCCGCCCTCCGCGCTCCCTCCTCGCCCGCCACCCTCCCCTCTTCGCTTCCTCATCCACCCCTCCTCGCTTCCAACCCCTCCCCTCCTCGCCGACCCTTCCCTCGCACCCACCCCTCCCTCCTCGCCACCCCTCCATCTCTCCGCACCACCACCTCCTCCTCGGCCTCACCCAACTCCCTCCTCGGCACCACCCCCTCCACTCAAACTTGCCCCAACCTCCTCTCTTCGCACCACACCTCCCCTCCTCGCACCACCCCTCATGTCTTCGCTCGCCGCACCCTCACCTCCTCGCCTCACCCTCCATCCTCGCCGCACCCTCTCTCCTCGCCCCACCCGCTCCTCTCCTCGTCCCCACCCTCCCCTCCTCGCGAACCGCCCCTCCCTCCTCGACCAACCACCTCCTTCCTCGCATCAACTCTCCCTCTCGCACACCCCTCCTTTCCTTCCTCTCCCCTCCGCGCCCCGTCCACCCCCTCCGCCTCCCTTCGCAGAGCGCCGCTTGCGTCAGACCGGAAGTTCCGGCCCCCGGCGGCGGCGGCGCTGGCAGTTTGCATGAATTACCGCCCGGCGGCGGATGAGGGCAGGCGTTATCATCGACCGCCGAGGGGAGGGTGGAGGAGCGGCAGCGGTGGCGAAGATGACGAAACATCCTTCACACGTTTTGAGGAGCTTCACTTGCTGTAGTTGGGACTGACACTCTACAACCGAGACATCGAACACAACCTGAGGGCATTTCACTGATATAAAGTTGTGACGATGTCTACAGTGGCATGCTGTGTCGTACTTTCTTCTGTAAGAATAAAACACTCTCTATTGCCGACGACAATGAGAAGGCGCGTGCCTGCCATGGCCTCATGGGCCATAAGTAGGTGCCCCGGGTAGAAGAATCTGCCCTAATGATCGCGTTTCAAACACACGTTATTTCATGAATATATTATAAATACGTTATTCCTGCGTATTTTAAATTACCACAAATGCGTCACATTTTTATTGTGAAAGGTTGGCAATCGTTATGCAAAGATTCTCGGGAGACACTATCGCCCTGTCACAGAATCCTTTGGTTTTGTTCACAGTTCCAGCAGAGATTTGATTGGTCCAGGAACACACTGTTACCTGCCAGTTCTCAAGCAAGCATGCGAAGCGCCTGTTACAAAGTTGTCGAAATGTATTGTCCCAACAAATGAAGCGTATAATACGACTAGAATTTTATAATCCGCGCGCTGCAGACTGGTTCACACTGGCTTGCATGTAATTAGGCGGCTTTAAGAATACGACTTTTCTTTTAAATTGTGAACCGTTGCAAATTGTACCTTAAGGTGCAGCATCGTGCTACATTTTCCCAGAACAAGTGAAATAAACAAAAAAAAATCAATATTTACTTAGTCGTATTAACTTCGTAAGAAGAGAAAGTATTGTAAACGTGCGCGGGAGAACGAAGAATTTCCGACACAAAATCTCCTATTGCTTGTAACGAAAACTGGATAAAACTTGTTACTATAGTTTATTACTTCCTATAACACGTTGTGTAGTCAGAATCCATTTTTTCTGAGTCGTTGATGCCGAAAAATCGATTGGTAGCAAAACGTCCATCTGTCCGCCTGTCAGTCTGTTCGTGTGAGAACAACCCTTGCGCCTAAAACATTCAGCCGATTTCCTCCAAAATGGGTATTCTCTAATTGTCCTAAACCAACTTGAGACCCTCTGAGTTTGAAGTAAGTATTTTAATTTTTGTGGGTACTATACATAAAGTCTCAAAAAGATTTACAAGTTTTTGAGAAAACAAGTAATTATTGTGTAATTTGTGCTTGAAATTTATGGAATTTATAAAGAAAGTCATTTTCGCAAAAATCCCTTTAAAATTTTTCTACGATTTTTGTCCCACGGATGGGCGCAGGTTTCATTTTCGTTGACGACTAAAATATCGAAAATTCAAATTTAGAAATAATGCGAGATAGTATGTGCTGTTGCTAGAATTTTTGAAGGCCGAATTTAAAATGATTATTAATGGGAATATTGCGATTGGTTCATGCGAGCGAACATTTTACTACAAGTATTAAAAACCAGTAAACATTAATAAATTTAATGGATCATCTCTTTAAATTCTGTATTTGTTTCGTGTGAATATGCCAAAAATATACAACGTTTGTAAATTTAAATTGTTTGTTATTTACGGAATATGATATTTTTATTTGGAGCATTTCGTTAATAAAAGCGATAAAGTGCATGCAGGTATAACATTTTTCCCATATCGCTTCATTGTATTTATCAATAGCGAATTATTTACGTATTGAAATCTGATTATGGTGTTAATTTCACAACATTTCAATTGCGAGTAGTATTTTCCAGTAGACAATTGCTAATTCAAAATAATGTATTACGTAGAGAGATAAAGTATATTATGAATGATAAAGTATGAATTGCAGCAACCCTAGACACGGTCAATATTGAATGTCGAAATTTTAATTTTGATCGTTTTCCTTATTTTAAAAATTTACAATTTTTCCGTCCATGTGTGCACTTAATCTAATTAACTCAATTGGATTTCGGGTAAATGTTAGCTATGAACTCGATAGTTTTCACTATAGAGTACCAGTTTAAAATTGCAGTATTAAATACTAATTACATTAATGTAATTAGTTAATGTTACATTAATGTAGGAAGTTGTCAAGTTTTGCAAGGCATTAACGAGTTTTTCTCACGCCAAATCATTTCACTAAGTGTGTCCACATGATTTATTATAATTCCAGTGATTATCATCAATTTATATTTAATAATATAACGTATTAACACATTTATTTATGTTAAACAAATAGCAGAAGAGCACTTAGGACACTGTTCTTTTACCACAGATGCGTAAATGGGATTGTTTTTTCCCAGAGGTTTTTGGGACAATTGAAACACTGTAAGCGCCATGTCAAAATTTGCAGCTGAATATTCAGTAAAAAAATCTAATCTCTTCCCGTTTTGTTACGATAAAAAATAACTTAATACTGTACGATAACTCTTCCAAAACAATCAAAAGTGTGTATCAAATTACCCCTCCTAAAGGGGCTAAAGCGATACAGCTTAATATCTGTATAAATTTTGATTAGGAAACAACGAGCGGGCTACAGTGCGGGCACCTTACAGCTAGTGTCTCAGTACAGTACTAGTTTTCAATTTTTAAAATATTGTGTTGTGTCCAAATGCTCTAACACTTTGAGCACCAGCTATATAATTATTTAATTAATTTATTTTAAAATATATATAAAATATTATGTTTAAAAATAATAATATATTTACTAATATTTTCATTTTTGGTTAATTTTGGATACCAATAAGTACCTTTACAATGATGTCTAAACACCAGCTCTCAGTAAGTACTCGCACTAAAGACAAGCAGCGTTTCATTGACAAACTGTTCGCTACTTTTTGTCGCATCTTCTTCCCGATCTTCAAGAGGCCGCCACTGCTAAACACGGATGTTCAAGATGAAAACATCGGTGTTACAATACATCGCTAAAAGAACTTCGATATTTCGAAAACAACTTTGAGGTAGCATCCATCCCGGGGGCCGCGCCAACCACGTTTGTGCCCAGGCCCCGAGTGAAGCGTCCGCCACTGAAGTCGCACGGTGGCCGCGCCGGTCTGGGTGCAGGCCTCGCGTGTGGGCGAGCGCGCATCGCCCTGGGCGACGCGGCCGCGCCCGTTCCCGCTCGGAACGCCTGCCGCGCGTCTAATTAGAGGGGTGGTGCGTCTGAGGAGACGCGCGCCTCGGGCGAGGAGGGCGGGGCGGGGT
>BOPP01000003.1:19166596-19188293 GCA_017312745.1 Gryllus bimaculatus
ATTAATTATTACCAAAATCAAGATTAGTCGCATTCTAAATGATATTAGCAAGACAGGCACGATCAAATCAATAAATTAAGTGATTTGTATGATAGGAAATGAACCAGTTATGCTGTTTCGTTTCACTTGCTGATATTTTCATTAGTGGATGGATTTTCTCATTTAATGGCGCATCCCCTAAATCTAGCGCCACTCCGACTCCAGTTCATTGAGGGATGCGCCATATGAAGATGTTAGATCTGCCCATATGGTCATGAATAGGGAGTGTATTTTAATGAACAATTTTTCTTTCTTTTCACTTTAGAACAATGCCGTTTGGTAAGAAAATTAATTTTAAATTAACCATTTTCATTTTTTTTTGTATTATTCGACTAATAAGTAATTTTTTACATTTGAAAGTCATTTTTAATGCTTTTTTCGCTGGTTTTATCGGTTTTAAGGTAATTTTAATGGTACAATTTTAATGGCTTCAAATATTTACGGAATGCAACAAATGTTCTTTACAGAAATCCTTAGCAGCTTATTCGATTTCTTTGCTCGGAAATTGGAATGTCATCCGTTGTATCTGATCGAAGGATCTTGAAACGCCTATGAGCGCCACTCTCGTTTCGGATGATTTCGAGTTAACTAAAGACAGAGATTCGCTGGTAAAGAACAGTTCTTACGAAAAGTTTGCCTGCTGGGTACACTTGAACGAATAGAAGAAGTCTCGATTACATCAGTAATATATCCTACAGCTTCATTTGTTCATCTGATGTTGTTTTGATCTCATTTTCACGTCATTTTACTCTACTTTTAGAGTATTTTAAAACATTTTAAGAACATTGTATTGACAATTTTTGGCAGTGTTTCTTGTCATCAAACTCCACCTTCTAATTATGAATGAGCGCAGGTTGTTGCGTAGCGGACAAAACTTACAAGATGAAACCGCTGCGCGGCGGTAACATCTGAGCGCTAGTGGTGTGAGGTCATATTATGCGTAAGACGTTGATATTTGATTACAGCAGCAAAATAGACAACGGCAAACACATGGAAAATAATCTTCCAGTTCATCATTCACACTTTCGTAGGGAAGGATATAATTGGTCCAGTGAACTTAGACGCCAACATCCACAGGTGATTCGATACTCGGATGAAATAACATCTTGATAGCGGGAGTATTTCGAGTTTCCGGGCACGATATCGACTTTGATCACTAGTGTCTTGAGTCTAGGCGTGTTTTAAACGGGATATGACGGTTCTACTCCACCGCTGAAACATGAGGTCCGGCTTCGACATAAAGCGAGAATTCGCGAGAATTTTCCCGTCCAGGTGTCTCATCCAGCGGGTCACTGCCCCCCCCCTCCAACCGAGATGAGCTCTAAGCTCCCGCCTGATCACCCGATACGCGTGTGACTGTAGAAAGGACATGCAAGTGTAACGTGCTGACGAATACGAATCCTACGCCCCACCCGGACGCTACACTGAGAGCAACGGAGTGCCATCCCACCCCGCGGGTCGTTACCCTGACAGGTGCCCCGCCCCCTCGTCTGCGACCATGACGACGCGCGAGACGGCTTCCGCGCCGCGTTGAGGTAGCCGCAGCCGGCAGGGACGTCGAAGAAGGCCGACAGCAGCGGCCCGTCGCGCTGACAGCGCCGACGAGGTAACAAAGGCGCCGACGCGGCGCTTCCCGCTGCCGCAGGGCGCGGAGGGCGAGCGGCGCTGGCGGATATTAACGTATATATTAGGCCCGGGGAGCGCCGCGCCGCGCCGCGCCGTGCCGGGCGCGAGAGAGCGGCGTCCGATACGGGATTCGCTTGTCAAGACGTCACTCCGCCCGCCCGGCCCGTCCGGCCCGCTGAGGCCTGCAGCCGCTTCAAGAGAGGGCGTCGCCATTCGTTGCCGCTGCAGCAACGCTGGCTCATCGCCACTACACTGCCGGAAACTAGAGAGGGTGCGCGGCACACCAAAAATGTTTCTTCCGTTTAGTTTATGTCATTCTGATGGAGGAGTGAAGACTAAATGCGCTGATATGGTGATGCTTCACTCTAGCTGAAAGTACAGTAAAGATTATTTCTTATATATAATGTATTTAGTTCAATTTACTCGTGTATCTCCCTACAACCGGCTCTAATCACAATCTTCGCAACAGCACTAATAAACCGTAAATTTGACGTGTATAGGAAGTTATAACTCGAAAGAACTTTTCACCTGTATTTTAAGACTGAAAATTCGATAACTGTTTGAGGGGACTAAAAAAATGTTGATTACTTCTGTACTAGCATAATTGCCTTCATTTTTTGATGATTGCCATAGGCGTACCCTGCCTAAAATAAGAGGCGGCCAATTGCATTTCTAGCCCTCTATGAGCCCCTTTTTCGATTACTTTTTTTGAGTACATATGACATTTTTCTTGTAAATATCTAAAACGCATTACAAATAAAATTAATTTATAAATATAACGATACAATTAACAAATTAATTTGATTTTATATGGAACTGTTTACAGTGTTCCCAGTTGCTTTGGGGACCTTCTTTCGTAAATGCAGTGTATCAACTCCCCAAAATATCACCTTAAAAAGGTGAGAATCAGATATTGATTATTTTCGTAGAAATGAGTTTATTTATTTCGTAAGGTCACGAGGTTCCTTTCAAAGAATCATATTTATCGCAGAATCACATCGCACAGAATCATATCGCTGAATGCGCTGCAATGAGTACCTCTTTTTGGCTAATAGTTTACATTTGAAAAATACTTTACAAAACTATGATATATACGTACGTATACGAGTAAGTAAAGGGCAGGATTCTTAACATTTTTATCAATGTCCCCTTAAATCTCGAGTCTTGTAGGCAAACAAACCCACATACTTGGCATTCAAAGATTTGCTTTGCAATCCAAGATATGACAACAAATATTGCTTAAAATTGTTGCATTTTCCATTATTGTTGGCCTTTTTTGATAATTAAAATATCATATATATGCATAGTAATGCAAAATTATTTGGATTAAGAGCAATCGGATGACTAAATTTTATTAAAGCAAATAAAGATTGAATAGACTCTATAGTAAGTAATCACGCAATAAAAACTTCATTCAAATCTCAATTTAGTATAACACTTTCGTCATCTTATAGACTTGAAACGAAGTAGTTATGGATTAGTTCCTTGACTTTTATGGGACAATCAATCATTTTAAAACTAAAAAAATGAATATATTTGTTCAGAAAGAAAAATTAACCCAGAAATAAAAATATTAGTATAAAAGTATAATTGTGTAGATTGGGTCCTTTTTTCAGTCTAATTGTGTAGATTTCTTTTGTGTTAATATTTTCTGAACAAATATATTCATTTTGTTTTCTAAATAATAAACAATGTACATTATTATGGAGGGTTTATATTCTTCTAAATTGCAGATTTTTGCCTAAAAAGTATATTTTCACACCAACTTTCGCTTTATTGCGGCTCAGCGTTTCGGAATATCCAAGTAGTTTATTAGTCAAAATATTCTTAAGTTATTCTTAATCACTTGTAAGAATATTTTGATCCTGAATCAATGGGAACGAATCGGCCCAGAAGGCAAGGGACGGTGGGAACGCGACTCCGCGGAGGGAGGGGCGATGGCGTCGCGCTGCGAATACGGGATCGGCGCACGCGGAAACGAAATGACTGGCGCCGTCCGCGCGCTGACTCCCCGCTGGCAGCGACCTCCGGCGCCCATCTATCGCCCATCCGCCGACTATTCATTCTGCACTCCGCCTGACGGCTGCTTCCCACCTCCGTGGCCATCAACTGATGGCCCTGCACTCTCTCTCTCACAGAAAGGACCGAGGTTCGAGTCTCAATGATGACTTGAAGGATTTTGAATGGAAGATTTTCGACACTCGTATGTCTGTTGAATCGAATTCAGTCGCTGTCTGGACGAGAATTCTAGCGGCCGGCTGCTCTCATCGGTAGATTCCCGTGGTTTCTCCGATCAACACCAAGCGAATGCAGGAGCAGTACCCTAACAAACGGGCCACGGGCCCCGCTCGATCTTTCCTACCCCTTCCTTGACATGTTCTCACCCTTTACACGTACTTACACTAACGTGCACTACACTACCGTACTTGTTGGGAGACCGGACGGGAACTTTCATCTGGTCCCGGTTGGGGCTCTGCTGGTGGGAGATACGTGGTTAGGAAAAAACCCCGCTAGCCGTACGCGCCGAATCTCGCCTTCCTGAGAGGGAAGATTACCGCCACCTCCAGAGGAACAAAAACACATGCACTATACTTGCGGGAATAATTATTTCGGTAGTCGACGTGCCCGGAATCACTAGCAATCAATCAATGAAACCTACCTCTCGAGCGCGCACCCAGCCCAGTCAGCACAGTATGACCAGAGGCGAAAACCTGGCCTAACCGCGCTGGAGGTGGGATTCACTGTTCGATTGTTAGTGATTCCGGGAGCGTCAACCAATAGTATCATTAGTCCCGTTAGTGTAGTATATGTTTTTTCCTCAGGAGGTGGCGGTTTATTCTATTTTTTTTTAAATTATGTCTCTGTTGATGGTAAGTAAAACAAAAATTATATTAATTGAATATTGATAACAATAATTTACTTTCAAGCAATACTGTATAAAATAAAACTAGTATAAAAGTTATATACTCGTATAACACACAATAGGTCCTGCACATTCATGTTTTATGAAACATTTCGTATGAGCGTGTATATCTCGTAGCGGCAACGTAAATTACTAAAATTAACGAGCATTCCGTTCACGCAAGTTTTGTACCGGCAAAGAATGTAGCGTGTGAAATTTGATATAAAGTCATTAACGTCATTAAAGTATGACATTATCTTTGAAATAAGAAACTATTGGGAGTAATCGTCAGTTCTATTTTTTCAACTATATTTTCCGACCGTATCTATACCTCGTCACGACATACAACATCCTAATAGAGTGAAATAAAGTCATTCGTTCTTAGGGTTCATAACGAGAAAAAGTTGCTTATAACTCATTTTAATTGATATTAGTTCCTATATATATATATATATATATATATATATATATATATATATTATTTTAACATATTTGGAATAATGCACTCTTCATGGCGAAGCTGCGCATTGATGTATAATGAATAATTAATTTATTGGTGGAAGGATGTATTGTTGGTGGCGTAAAAGTAGTCTCGCATGATTGCTGTCATTTCCTCGAAATGTAACAGCATATTTGATTACCTCATTTGTTCAATAGTTACTGAGTTTAACACTGGCATTTTTATTTTGTGTTTTTGTTTAATGTTTCGACTGCTCATGTCGGCACTTCTCAGTACCCTCCCTATATGAAATTAACGAAGCGTTTAGTTCACGGACTTTCATACTAATAAAGAGTGCGCATAATGATGGTATCTACCAATAGAGTATTTCATTATGTCATAAATAAAGTAATCATTCGGTGCAAATTGCTGCAATTTGAGGTTTTGTGATTAATAATTTACTTTGGGCGTGTGTATCTCATCGCGGTACTCTGCGTTACTGCATGAAACGAAGCGATCAGTTCATGGGATTTTAATTTAATATGTAGTACGAATTACGACTTATAACTGATATAAGGCAATAGAGCATTTCATTATATTACAAATAATGCAAATTTTCAGTGCATATTTCTGCAGATTCATTTTTTGTGAATAATTTATTTTTGACTTCTGAACCTCGTCGGGTAAATGAAGTAATTAATCGTGAAAATTGCTGAAGTTTGAGGTTTTGTAACTAATTTACTTTGCGCGTGTGTATCGAATCGCGGTACACTGAGTGAAGTATTGCTGCGTTGTACGAGCATGTATGTTATAAGCGAGCATGTATGTTCGTATGTTGCAATGAAATGAGGCGTTCAATTCATGGGATTTTTATTTAATACGTAGTGCGCATAACGACTTCTATCTGATATAAGGAAATAAAGCATTTCATTATTTTAAAATATGCAAATTTTCATTGCACATTCCTATATACTGAGCTTTTGTGCATAATTTCTTTTTAGCTTGTGCACCTCCTCGCGGCACCTTGCATTAGTAAAATTAACGAAGCGTGCAGTGCAAGTGGTTTTGTAATAATAAGGATTTGTGTAACGATTTATAACTGATATCGGGCAATAGAGTATTTTATTATTTTGTAAATATATCAAACATTTATTGCAAATTTCAGCAGATTAAGATTTCATGAAAAAACCTGATGGGCGGATAAGATTTTCCTTCGTCATACTGGTTCAGCCGTGTTGTTTGGAGTAATTTTGATAACAGATTTGAAATTAGTTACCTTAGGAACACTTAGGTAGAACTTAGAAATAGAATTCGATTCTATTTGAGGCTTTGGCCGCGTTCTCGCCATCTGGTCACACCGTGCTACGCTCGGACCAACACATCGGCCTTTCAAGCTGGAAGTCTTTCGTTGGCCGTTGCTGTAAGTTTCTGGTCTCGCACTAGTTCATGCGTTTCGGTTCCATTGCACTATGTCGTCTACCACAATCCCATCACCCACAACCCACGTCATACGTAATACTTAAACTCAAGCCATACGACCCACGTCCAATCCCTGTCAACGCAACCTCCGTATAACGATTAGCGAATCGAGCTGTTCTACCCAAGTTTGTGGGTTCATACCTGATCGAAGCAGTGGATTTTTAAGGACAAAACATTCTTTGGAGGGGAAGTAAAGCCGGTTGTCCCATGTTGTAGATTTACTGCATGCAAAAGATCATTAAGGCTAAAATATGCCTCAGACCTAATTTCAAAATCGCCAGTTTCGTTGTCCGAGTAATACCTTCTTTCTCCGCTAGATGGTGAAAGGAGCGTAGCGTAACGTGCGTGGTTAGACGGAAGAGCGAGCCTGAAGGCCAGAGTCTCTCCAGCTAAAACAAGGCATTAACTAGCACACCTTTGTTCGCACATCTCCAACCTCTGCCGACAACCCCCAAACTTTGGAATAGGATGCTTAACAATACTGATAATGTCGACAAGCTCTCGAGACAAACGTCAAACCTTTGTCGACGCACGTTCAACCTCTGTCGACACACGTTCAACCACTGTGGACAGACATACATCCTGTACTGACACACGTCCAACAGCTGTCGAGACCCATCTCACCTATCACGATTTGCGAAAAACATTTCACCTCACATAATATTGCACTGCCTACACTTGCTTGTAGCAATTCCATGTTTAACGTCAGTAATCCTATTTCCACTCACTACAATCACACTGCGATAATTTTTTGTCCGAGAACTCTAGTTTTTTCTTTCAATCTAAAAACAGATTTATTTATAGATTTTTAACTACTTCAAATACCCATATTATACCCATTGGTTTGTGTAAAAGTGTTGCCTTAAAACAATGATTAAAATTATTTCAAGAACTGCTGTTAAACAATAAAGAACCGATATAGTTAATCATCCTGTTTTACTAATAAAATAATTGTGAATTAAAAACTCGCACAAAAAAATAATTTATTTGTTTTTATTAAGGGCTCTTCCTCACACCTTGTAATCCCATGAAAACACTAAATGACCTTCTGTCAAAGCATTGCGCCTCATCCTACATACTCGAACATGAAGGGTCACTAAAGTGAACATTGTGAAACACACCACGTTCCCCTCCCTTCTCGCATTCGCTTATCATGCACCCCTCCCCGCCGTGAGTGGCTTCACGCAAATGAACGCGTTGGCCCCGTTGCACTCGGCGTCGCCCTCGTTTATCTGACGTCGGCGCCGGTGTCGCGCTCTGCGGCCGACCGTTCAACTAATGGGGTGCAATTCGTTCCCGTCGCGGATGCGTGGTGGCAGCAGGGACAGCAATGGAAGTAGCAGTGGTGAGGGTTATGGCGTAGCAGATAATCTGGCAGCTTACTGATATTAAAAATGTAATAAAATTATTAGATGAAATCTTACTCAAATTTGTAAAAGAACACAACTGATTGTTATGTTCTTTTTTCTTTTCTTCGTAGGTGTGTAATTATTGAAAGATATGAATATAGTATATATTTGAGAATTTAGACAAATAGAGTTCATTTGTGCTGCCAATAAACAAGTTCCATCTGGGGTCATTCACAACTACAATGTGAAAATGAAGAAGTGGTTTGAAGAAGATTTTTTTATTTTATTTTGAAGACTTTTTTGATTTAGAATTTTCGTCTTCTATGTTCTTAGTATTTTAAAAAAATCTCTATCAGGTTCTGTTTTTATCTTTTCTCTCAATTCCTCTTCATCCGATCTGGAAACCGTATTTATCGTGTACACGTCGCACTGACTTTTATGACTTTTATGAAATCCTTTGCGCGAATGAAGTACGCATTCTTACACTTCTTTTCTTTAAAACATCAACCAACGTAGAAATATGTTTTACGTCCACTTTATAAAGCCATCATGTGATTTTTATTGTGTCGTGTTCATAAAAATATCTGAATTCAGAAATCTATTATACAAGTTGTTGTTACGACGCGAACAAAAGCAAAATTTCAACAGAACATTTTATCCGTGCTCGTAAATATTGCTTGTACACGCCTTCGACACTCTGAATTACTTCCTTCAGGAAACTCTGTGATGATCGGTTATGAAAAGCAAATTTCAAAAGTCCCATATAATTATACAGAACAGAGCAGTGCAGGAAGAAATGTTTCATGTTTATTTCTCTCGTTATCGACGTTGGAGTGAAATTATCATTCGAATTGTAGCGGACGAGCTGCGTCGTTCTTTGTTACGACGTGATGTGTGTATTTGCCTGGCTGTGCGTGAGTCAAATGTTCATGAGGTCGGAAGTTCCATGTGGGCGCGGTTTTAAGTGGAATAAGGACGTGGGTTGCAAGAAAGAAGGCGACAGGCGGGCGGTAAAGATTACACCTTTCGAAAATCTCACAGGCTGTGAAGAACAAACTGGAGAAAACAAAGAGAAGAAGAATGAAGAAATGTGTAATGTCGGCAGGTAAACATCACGGATCAAAAGAGCGAGCGTTTTCTCAGAGCGTATTTGATTCGTAATGCTACCTAACTCATTTATTTAATGAAAACGATCAGTCTAAAATCCATTGAATGAGCCATCCTCTTTTAGGAGCGAACAACTGACGAAACGAGAATCAAGGATACATGTGATAAAGAAATGAAGAAGATGAAAAAAAGGCGATATATAATAAAGAAATTCTAAAGTCATTGCAATAACAATGAGAGAGTATTCAGTAGCATATTATTAATATTAAGTTAATTACTATAATTGCAGAAATCGTATTGAAAGAAGAAAGTTACAAATGTTTTTGCAGGGTGTTAAATTGCACCAGTATGTTTCAGGTTCGTTCCTTAATGCTGCAATAATTTGTATTTTACGTCAGATACGTTCACATCTTCCGCGACCTCTTCCGGTCTCATCTCCTCGTCCGCATCTTCTTATCTCCGTCCCGGTCCTTCTATTTCGGCTTAGATTCGTGCCCCTCGGCAAATTCCTCTCATGTCAGTCTTGTCTACTGCAACTGGACGTAATCACCCCCGTGTCGTGACATCGTCTCCGCGACTCGCTCACGTCATTTATTCTGTCTTCCTTCTCTTTCCGTCGCCCACTTTACCACTTCTTTCATTCCCGGCCGTCCGTTTCCGTCAAACGTCGCTCCGATCCGCCTGGCCTCCTGTACCTCTTTTCCCGCGCCTGGCGGCGCGCGGAACCATTTATTGCGTCCTGAGGAAGGTCGCAGAATGGCGACCGAAACGTCGGCACCTTCGCCAGGCATTACGCCCTGAGGAAGGTCGCAGAATGGCGACCGAAACGTCGGCATCTTCGCCAGGCATTACGCCCTGAGGAAGGTCGCAGAATGGCGACCGAAACGTCGGCACCTTCGCCAGGCATTACGCCCTGACGAAGGTCGCAGAATGGCGACCGAAACGTCGGCACCTTCGCCATGGACGCGGCGTCACTCGGACAGCCAAGTAAAAACCATTTATTGCGGCTCGCGAAAGGTTGTTAGACAAACGTGAAAGTCCCTTGCATCCACATCGGGTGAAAACATCGCGCGGGCGCGCACCGTCCGGTAGCGGTCAACACCCTCTCAATGTAAAAAATAGGTGCAAAAAAGTTTAAATCGAAGGATTTTTTCTCGTAAATTCACATATTTAGAATCATCCCAAAGTGTTTCACATCGTTACGGATGGTAGAGCGTGATATCATGCATGGTTCCATCACCCTTCCCTCTTTTCGAAGCAGGCAGGCAAACTGCCGAGATCAACAATTCGGGGGCACGTACAGAGCTCTCTTTCTGTAGTTTTGTGAACGCACGGAAAGTGCAAAGAATGTTCACGCCACTACGGAGCGTCCATTACTACCCGTACGGCCATCTATGGCCAATCCGGCATCATAAAGAAAAACAGAAGGTCAAAAAATACTTTAACCATCTAGCGCGCGCATTGCGTGTGCAGAAATGCTAAGTTTATGTTTCAAGTCTCATTTATCTGTTTCATATTACTCTTAGTCCAGAAGTGCTTCGGTCGCCTACACTTCCCCCCTTGATCGTGTTGGTATGAGGCGATCTCGGAAATGGGAGAGTTTTCCGAATCAGCTGATTTTTCAACAAATTTAGACACAATATTTTTAATACTATATATAAGCAGTGGCATTGATAAATCGGGATGTACATTTTTAATGGGAATATAACTAGGCGTGCAGAGGGCGGCCCGGAGGCATTCGTTTTGAACTACACAGGGGCATGTGTGGATCGCTCGAGTATTAAAAATACGACCCGCAACCAATGTAAAGGTTTTAGTTGTGGCCCTTGAGGCCTTGCAAGTTGGACACCCCTGACCTATTATATTGTCTTTCATCGCTCATTTCATTTCTCCCGAGACCATCCTTTCCTCGCGATTCGCGACTAGGGGTGCGATATTTATGTCGATGTTTTCAAAATTTTGATGTTTCTATGACAATATTGATGTTTTAAACATCGATGTATTGAAACCGATATTTTTATAATCGATGTTTTGGGTTAGATGTTTTTAGGCTTTCAATGTTTTGCTCAATGAAAGATACCCATAATTACAATTTTGTAAAAGTTAAAATAAGAAACAATAACCGATGATTTCTTTTCCCCTCTTGAAGATATGGGCTTCTCGCAGGCTTTCCACTGCATTGAAGAGTTGCTTTTTTCGTGCCGGCGAGCGTGAATGCTGTGGGCAGCGGACCGCCCATTGCACCCAGTCGCTCTCAATCATCCACGGGTACATACCTGTGCTCTGAAAGATGCAAATGACTACGCTGCGAAGGCGATACCGCTTCAATATAATATACATTTCCGTATCGTTAATGGCATCTAAAATTACAACGTTTTACAGAAGAGATGTAAAATTATTTCCAAATAGTGTTTTGGTGTACATCAGATGTGTAATAAAGTCAAATATAATAGCTATTGTAATTCGATATGGAATTTTTCAAAGTTGTTTTATCTACAATGAATCAAAGAAATCTTGTTACACCTACCCACATGATGGCTAAAAGAAACTATTTATAGATGTGAAGTTTAGATTTAGATTTATTCAGTCCAAAAAAAAAAAAAAAACACAGTAAAATCTGTATGTAACGTAGGGGGAAAATATTATATGCGCACGTTTTCTTGAGTTCCAGAATCCCTTCCCATCACTGTAACTATAAATAGTTGAAATATGAGTAAAAGTTTAACAGAAATAAATAAAAATAAATTTTAAAAATCGCAAGATTACTATTTTTGACATATTGCTAATTTTCGTTTCTGAGTTATAGAAAATTTATTTGCATCGCTACACGAATTGCAAGTATGATTTTTCTGCATTGCTAACAAAATTGCAACTCGCCCTTACCTCTACTCTTAGCATTACAAGCAAATAGGAGAGTTCAAGAAACCGTGCGCATAGTGAAGCTACATTTACGTCCAGAAGCAAAACAAGGGGACATCTCAGCATTTGCTCAATGGATCAGGGAAACTGGAAAAAAACCTGATCCAGATATGGGGGGGGGGGGCTTCAGTGGTCAACAATTTTCAAATTCCCACACGTACGACAGGAGGGTCAAAGAAGGACTCAGCGTGGATTTTTCTGTTTTTGTTTTTTGTTTAAATAAGGAAGCACTGCTTCATCGTTTAGTACTTTTACTGTCAAAACCTTCCTAACTCTTAGTGATTGTTTCGTATTTCAACGCCTGCCTCATGCATGTAGAAAACTCGAAATCGTCTTGCGCAACCACTTCGTGAAAACTCAGGCGTTCTCTTACAGCCAACCCTACCTAAACTGTTGAATTAGTTTTGATATTCTTTAAGTATCTGTTGTTGTGCATAGCAGTTTTTCAATCGGAGTAGCGTGGTGAATGTTGAACTAGTTAATTTTTTATTTAAAAAAAATTAAAAAAGGCGTGAGCACCTGTATTTCTGTGGAAAGGACCGCAAGTACGAAAATGTTCATGATATATGCCCTTTCCATTCGTCAAACACTGAAAATACTTAAATGCATAGCTGCAGAAAATTATTTTAATACTCGTATATTTCTAAATAGATGTACAATTAGTTCTTGAATATATAAAACGCGCACAATACGCAGCATAGGCCGTGCTTTCTTCATTTCCAGTCCTGGCGAAAGAGGAAAAAGATCAATATTATTGTATATTAACCACGGTGTTTAAGATTATTATTTTTCATGTCATTGGTTCAAATTTTAATAAAATACAATATTCTTTTCCATTTTATATTACAGTATATAACTATTAGATTTTAAAAAAATTATCTGGCCTTCACCGAATCTATTAGGTACCAGTTCTGCTACACTGCTAGTGGCCTTTGGTGGAATATATTAGGAACCAAATTCTTTTAGCGACAAGCGAAAATTAATGTTCGTGCTGCATCTACCTACATATTATTTAAATTATTTATTTTACGCTATCTTTCGTTGTATTAATCTTTACCAAACCTTGCAAGAAGACTGTAACAATCCTTTAACATTATAGATTTTTCACAGTTATGTTGCAATATACTTTGCGATCCACTGTTGACGCTCCCAGTTGGTCTTCTCTGGAAACCGAAAGGGGATCCGTTTGCGACTGTTAAGTTATGTCCTCATAAGAAAACCTTCCCTAGAAATTAAAACATGGTTACGAGTTATTCACGAATGTTACTATACCAAATCAAACTCCCTTTTCTAGCTGTGGAGTATTAGTCTACGGGCTTGCAAATTTACCCTTCCATTTCCCACAACGTAATGTGTGGTACATATTCTGTCTCTGTCTGGATGTAGCCAAGTCCATTCCTTTAGAGGTAACTTGATGACATACTGTTAATGTATCTCTATTAAATTTGTCTGAACTGTTGCCAATGTTAGGTGTAAGAGTCAAGCAGCTACTATACAATTCAAACTGACAGGGGGCAGTGATTTACGTTGCTATTCTTGCAATCTATGTAGCAATATTCCATTCTTAGAAATCATTAACGATGAAAAATGTTTTCGAAAACACGGTCAGTATGTATGTGAATATTTTTAAACTATTGTCAACCCAATATTTCTAATTTAGAATAATATTACATTCTACCTCTAGACAACAGCGATTTTATACAAAAAATGTTATATCTGCCTATGTTAGAAGTAAATGAAATTCAGTATTCTCGAATTATACCCAATTGTTCAATACGAAGTGATAGTACATAACTACAAAGCTCATTCGCGTTTCTGCTCCTCTTCAGGAATCCTGCTCTTCAAAATTAATAGTTTAAGTCACTAGGTTAATAAAATTTATTACAGCAAAATATTAGAACATATTACAGAGATTTATCTGATCATGTATTTCAGGCAAAAATATTTAGTTAATATACTTCCCAAAAAGGCGAGTTTACACAGTTACCTTTCTCTAAAATATTTTTTTCTCATTTTTCCTCTAAATGTATTTGTAATACAAAATATTAATTCATCATCTAACATATTAAGAGTTGCATGTGTTTTGCTCTATTGTAGTTAGTTTTGGGTATGTATATTATTTATATTCGAAGACGTTATGGTCAAGTTGTAATACTATTTACGTAGAGATGTGTGTTAAGCACATCATATTTCTTCACATGTGAATTACACTATCAGTTTAAAACCGGTTCCCAGATTTTCTTACATGGCACTGCAGCAACCCCCGAAATTTGGAATAGCTTTAATCATAGTTTGAACAAGAGGTGATAAAATAACACATACATTCTCGCCTGTATTTTCATGCAAAATTATGCGAAACGTACTAAAATTTTCACAAAATTGTGCATGACCTTTCAAAACCTATCTTGGGTTTTTGCAATTTTCGAAAAAATCAGTTTTCAAAGGAAATGCACCATTATCTTAAAGGTTCTTCACACTAGCGAATAAAACATTTAATCAAAAACGATGGAGCCATATTTTTGAAAATTTTGAAAATGTCCCAGGGGTTTCACGCTAAATACCCCCCAAAATTAAAATAACTGTTTCAAATTCAAAGGGTCACGACATCATTCACATAGATTGGGGTATATCAATTTGGGAGAAAATCGGCTGAACGGTTTAGCCTCCAACATTGTTCGCACACATATTGACAGATGAATAGACGGACGGACGGACAGACAGACGTTTTGCCGTCTTAAGATATTTCGGTCGCAGGACCCACAGAACATGGATTTTGGCTGCACCACTCGTTAGAGGATTTTTTTTCTAAATTTAGCAACGGGATTAATTCACTTTTTCGTTATCAGAGCCCTGTAATAAGATTTTTTCTGCCGAAAATTCTCCGCCTTTTTCGCGCATTACTTAACTTTCTCTCTACAGCACAGGCAGTAGCTATAAAATAAAAAAGAACCAGATTATTATTAGGTATATAATGAACTACCGGCCCGCAACAGTGTATTCCCATAGGGTCCCATATTTGAGGGTATTTCCAAAGATTTCAGCTGCCGATCCTTTCCATTTACCTCACGTGGCTGTCCGTTCTCCTCCCTCTTGAGGTCATTTCATATAAGATCTCTTAAACTTCCAAGAAAACAAAATATATTGTTGGTAAGTTTTGGATTGCTAATCCATCAACCAACTGTTACCTGCTCCGCTTTTGCGAATATTTTGTTCCATATTCTTGAATCATCGATTAATTATATCTAATATCTTCTCCAAGGATTTTTCAAATCTAATCACTTAAAGACGCTACTAATTGGGTATTTAAACAAGCATTTCACTTTAAATATCACGATTTAGTCGTGAGACATCCTTATCTTTCCAACTCTACCTAGCATCACCTGGAACAAACTCGCCTCCATAGCAACTCACCACATACCTCAATCGTTCTTTTACCAGTTGATACATTCGTAACATATCCAAGTTCAATATTTACATTTCGTAAAATTGATCAATATTTTTAAGAGTAGGCATCACGGTATCTTGTTAAAAGAATTCGCTGATTGTAGTGACCACGTAACTGTACCAAGGTTTTAAGCGCGATTATGAAATGATGCATGTTAATATTGATAGTATAGGGTGTATGATAGTCTATCATGCCTTCATGCCTTTCTTGCCACAATCATCGGGTGAGAAAAAAGTCTTATGTAAGACGCGAAACCCCAGATCTGTGCCCACAGAGGTTTTCCTCCGCTGACGTCTCAATCACCTAGGGCGGCCATTCTGATCCAACAGTTTTATAAGATTTGAATGATTCTTTAGGTAATAGCTAGACATTTGTATTTTTGTTGGAAGGTAAATATTAACATTTCCGTTTTCAACTCGAGTTGTCTCCTTCTTCAGTATTTGGGCCTCTGTTTCATGTCATGAAGGCCTTAGACGGCCGACCCCCGCCCTTCCCGCTTACGCGCAGGGGATCCCCGCCGCGATGGTCCCCCGCCCCCGCCGCGCGCGGGGCGTGCGGTTATTTTTCGCCCGCGGGCGCTGTCGCCGGCCCTTTGTGGAGCGTTTCCACGCTTCTGCTCGCGCGTTCGTCCTGCAATGCTCGCGACGAGGCGCGGTCCGCGAAATGTTGTTACGAAAGAGCGCCAACACGCCCGGGCCACTGAGGCCTCCCTCTTCCAGCTTCCTCTACACCGCGCCAGCACGAGCTACTTTGCCCGGCGCCAGGGGAGGCCGGTGGTTGTCGGGGCTGAAGCAACCTCCGGCTGAATCCGTGCGCGCCAATGCCCCTTAAAATCCAGGAAAGGGGTATCGATGCGAGCGCGCAAGCGGTGAAGCGGTGGCGAAAGCGGTGAAGAGTGGGGGTTGCATACGATCATCTTTTGCCCCCTGCTTCCCCTATCATATAACGAGAATTGTAATATGCTTTTATTCTACTAATTCTTCCTTAACTAAACATCCTTTACCTAAGTGACCGAGAAAATGTATCGTTTGTCTGTGTGTTATTAAGACAGCGATTCAGTTATTTATTGTATATAGCAATATGTGAAATAGAATTAGGGCAGAATGTTTCTTCATAATTCTTCGGCCTTAGCGGGTGCAAGCGCTTTTTAAAACATGAATATTTATCTGTTAAAGGTTGAAAAGTTAACTGTTTTGCATATCAACTCGGTAAGCAAATATGGATTAGCACAAATACAGATACTGTTTCAGTTCTTTTTTTTTCACCTTTACTCACATTTGGGGATTTGAATTCGACTAAATGTATTATTTTCGAATTTAATAAAATCATTTATTTTCCATTTAAAGAGGATAGAATGGGAATTAATATAGCTAAATTTGTGACAGTAACTTTCTTTCCAAAGATTGTAAATAGGCCAGGTATCCTAGTAACGTACCGCCACTCCGTTGGAATATGGATTCAACTTTTCCGCCTTTAATTAGTCGTAAGCACATCGTTGAAGTATCTGGTGACGGAGCATGGAGGGTGCTTGGCCATCGGGAGGACTCTCAGTACGCTTGCTATCCATGTTGGCCCGCGCACCCTTAATATGCTTGCCTCTACACCACCGCCACCACTACTAAGCACTTACCGAATGCAACGATATTCCCGTGAGTGTTCCAATCTACTTTCCGATTCTTCTATCGAATATCATCGCTTGCTTTCCGCTACGACCGGAATTTTTACCGTCAGCTCCCACCACTTTCCACGCATTACATCAATTTCACCACTATCAACGGGGCTTTGCAACAGGACCTCGAATGCTTCGCCCAATTCCAGACTGTACCTAACTAACTATCGTAACCATCTCTCTACTTCCGGTGCGTCGCAGACTTACTCAGCCTCCGCTAACGTAGCTGTCACCGTAGCCATCCATCGCCACAACGAGACGCCATCGCTGCACTCGCTAGCCACCAGCCACCGCGTGCCGTTTATGCCACCGCCGGCCACCAGACCGCCGTTGCTGGCTACCGAGCGGGAACGCCTGGCACTGACGCCCATCTTGATATGCTTGCTCTACACCATCTCGCACGTAACCCTACATTAACAACGATAGTCCATGCCATCACTGGGCCCCGCCTCAGCCGTCAGCCCACGGACAACACCCTCGCCACCACCCCGCCCTCGCATTACGGCGAAAGGGCCCCCGCAACGCCGGCAGGCGCCCCGCCCCTCGAATCCGCACGGGCGGATATGAAAGCGCGAGCGCGAGCGCTTTGGCCGGCCCGAAATAGCCACCTCGGCAGGGGCAGCGCATACAAGTTTTGGGTAACGAAAATAATCCCACACGCTTAACTTCCCTTGTCACAAGGTAGCCCGTCTTGGGGTTGCTTTTCATTTACTTACTGCGTCGCAATTGGGATTGGGACGTGGTTTGCAAGTTTTATAATCTGGTGGCGTGATAAACACTGAGCGGCGTATAGTTTGGGTGGGAAGTCATAGACCGTTGGTGACGTAACTCGTAAATCCGTCATCGCATTTATAGTTTGGCTCATTCCGACCATCTAAATGGGAAATCTTGGCTTCCGGTAGTAACAGGTGGCCAAACGTTGCCAGAGAAAGTGTCTCTGAACTAGGCTGGTGTTTATTGATCTCTTATTTACACAGTTGTTCATAAATCTGCCAATTGGAAAAATTTTATTTTCAATGATAATATTAATATAACTCAGTGTAGAGTGGTTTATGCAGCAAAGGCGTTCTAAAGATGATCAAGCGGCGGCAAAAATCCTGATGGGGCTTGGATAGAAGTTTTTCTTGCCCAAGATGATTAAAACCAATTAATGCCCGTGACACACAATTTTGTTTACTTAATAGTCCGTATAATGGAACAAGCTCTTATTGGTAATAATTTGACCGAATTAAGAATTGAAAATCAAAGAAATTAAGAAAACCTTCCACCATATATTTTCTGATAATAAACTGAAAAGATGTATAAAATAATTAGGATATGTATTTCGAAAAAATCAAGGTTAAATCAAATAAATATTGTACCAAAAATTGTTCAACGTAAACGGAATCTACAAGAAATTGAGCAAATCTGTTGCTTGCATTTCAGTTCTTTTTCTTTAAAATATAACTTTATGTTTATATTGCTGAACGGTGATTTTATACGGAGAGAAATGTTTAGTCCATACATTCAATTACTTAGTAGATTCGATTATACTGTGTAGTATATTTTGGAAGAAAAAAGAGCTTAGTCACGTTCATGAAACTGATGTTTAGTTAAACACACTAATGGACGTATAGTAATGCTCATTAAACAGGTTGTAACCCATATATATTTGTGTGTGTTTCTCAGCTTAATACATAACGATATGTTGATAACTGAAGTAAATATTATTATTTATCAGTAAAAAATCGGGGTTCCCAGTCCTAGGAAACAAATTACTTTACGTAAATATTTCGCTACCGAGAATCTGCATAGACGGCCTATCAGACCCACACAGATATAAAATTTTATCATGACAGGACGCTCTTGGTATAAACTTTGGGCAACATTCGGGTAATATGTGAAATTTGGAATATCAAATTCAGGAGAATAATTAAACAAATTGGTAACAGGAACGTTTCTAGTCAGATTAGATCTCACAGAATTATATTATCTACGAAACAAATATAGTAATACTAACAATTCTTTGTTCATTCACTTCCAATTTACAACTTTCTGATTTACTAACCGAAACTAAATCATGTTTAGTGAATTTTACCACGAAACTAATTGTACTTAGTATACTATCGCTTACTAAACATGTTTAGTATATTGTGCCACAACATTTCGCTTAGTGTGGTTAAAAATCTCGACGTCATTTAACGTCTTTCTCAGAGACTTGTTGTTAGAGGTGATGAGCTCTGCGGGGCGGAGCTCTGGCGCGCATTTGAGGGGATTATCTGCGCTGGTGGGGAGGGGAATCCGCCGGACCGACCTCTAAACAGCCGCTGCTTCGCTGAAGATTTGTGTTGGAACGGCGCCGCTCAGCTGTCACGCAACGTCGAGCTTCATTTGCAAAGGCAGCGCTGCGGGTGGTGACGGCGGTCGACCGCTGTGACTGGCGATAATATGCCGCTGCGTCCGCAGCCACCGCCGCGTCGCCAACATCGCCATGGCCGAGATGCATCCCTGAGAGAACCGTAACTAGATCCTACCACACGGCACAGGTTAGAAAAGTACGTCGCCTTGCATCACTCAATTCCAATCACCCTTTCACACCACACGATTTCACATATTACGTTCTATTTGAATTGATACATCACTGTCTTCTCACCTAACATCGCATCACACTCTATGTTATACATTATACACGCCACTTGAATAACATAACACCAAAACACACACCAAACAACCACACGGAATATTCTTTTATAATGATCTCAAGGCATTATAAGATAGAATATTCATTACGTCGCTCATGCTGATGACAATGCCATCACACCAAGCGCTTCACTTCGTACATCATTTTTTTCTCCGAATCCAGGATAACAATATCACGTTTGTTTGCCAATATCAGTTAGAATTTGTTGACCGTACAATTTTGTACACAGTACAACAGACGTCACCGGGTTTGATGAGTGTTCGTACCTCTTGGTGCATGTTTGGAACTTAGAGGGTAGTACAGATCTCTCAGTTGAGGTAACTACACATCATGGCAAGTATTCGTCTTTGCTAGAATTGGTTGGCCCAATCCGATTGCCACTAAATGGCGGCGCACGCGTGTTGACTGTGCTGCTTCTGGCGGCGGCGGAGAGGAGGGGGCAAAGCGCTGACAGGCGAGGGCTGTGCCATTAGTTGAAAAGAGTCGGAGGTGAGCTATTGCGCGTATCTTCATCCAATGAGCTTCGGTTCCTGTTTTGCTTTACAATATTTAGTGGGAATTTTAATACCGAGATACCAAACTACTAACATATTACATATTTTATTTTAATCACAATTATCGTGTAATTTTAGGTCTTTACCTTTGAAAAACTGTCATTTCAAGCCACTTTTCAATTTTTGTTCATACGGTTTCGCTTCTGTCCTGGCAATTATGACGAGGGGGCGCAGAGGTCTGGGTCTGGCTTCTCAACACGAGAGCCCGTGCTGGTGGACCTACAAGGTTCCTGATGCAAACTGGTCTGCCGCAGTCGAACAAAAATTTGGTGCGTCGGGCTAGCTCACCATGTCTTTCCTCGTTTGCGTGTTTTGACAAGCGCCGTGGTGCTAGGCAGGATGGAGATGAAGGCAGGGGTTGCGTTTAATAGATTACGCGATGTGATTATCGGCCACGGATAGGCCTTCACCTATTTTTTTAAACACAATTTGTATAATATATACAAACTATTGCTTATCTTGCATTTTAAAATCCAAAGATAAAAGTTTTTTCTCATATATATTTTGGTATTTATGTTCAAATTTCAATCTATTTGCGGGACCTCAATTTTTCATTCTTAGGATTTCCCAAGTTCTTTTTTCCGGCTGCATGGAAGATTCGGTGAAGGGAAAGACTGTACATTGGTGCTGTAACGAACACCGTATTGCTAAATTGGATTATCATTCTTTGAGTGATGGAGATGCTAACGTTTAACGACTGAAGGCTTACGTGTGATGACAATTGAGGATTTAAGTCTTGCTAAATGTGGCTAAAATTATATTCTTTTAGCGAAAGCAATGATTTGGTGCTGTTAGATGTGAATTGACTGGGTGATGGCTGTCGTGTTCAATATAATATGTGATGATTGATAGATAATGATAATAATATAATGTAAGTATAATAATAATAATAATAATAATAAGGAATAATAATCATACGGAGTAACTAACAATAAACAGACCGATGTTAGCTCGTGCTAGCGCGCTGCATTCCATTCGGAGGCCCGGGCTCCAGCGCCTGCGATTCACTCTTCTTCATCTAACACCTCATAATTCAGGCTAAACTGTTGTCTTATCAAGGGATGCAGCCGAAAAGCTGATCTCATAATGATGACGTTAATCTCTCGGAATAGAATATGACTAGGTCCTCGGAAAAGAACGGTTAGCCGTGGCCAGAAATGCCAAACGCATAAAATATATAATAATATATATGATAATAATAGTATATTTATAATAATAATATAATAATAATAATTAATATCATTAAGATAATATGAATTTTAAACAGAATGGACAAGTGCAGATCAATCAAATCATCTTTATATGGCTTAAAAAGGGAGAAATGAGCAGAATTGGCAAGAAAGTATTAACAGCGCTAAGATAGCGTTGTTGGACACGACAAATGATTGAATTTATGATGAAATTATGAAAGCGTTCTGGAATTTCCCAGATGATAATGCCGCTTATGCTAGTAAATGTACAAACATGATAAATCATTTCAAACCATGAC
>BOPP01000003.1:19188318-19244150 GCA_017312745.1 Gryllus bimaculatus
TATTATTATTATTAGTAGTAGTAGTAGTAGTAGTAGTAGTAGTAGTAGTAGTAGTAGTAGTAGTAGTTAGTAGTAGTTAGTAGTAGTAGTAGTAGTAGTTAGTAGTAGTTAGTAGTAGTTAGTAGTAGTAGTAGTAGTAGTAGTTAGTAGTAGTTAGTAGTAGGTAGTAGTAGGTAGTAGTAGGTAGTAGTAGGTAGTAGTAGGTAGTAGTAGTAGTAGTAGTAGTAGTAGTAGTAGTAGTAGTAGTAGTAGTAGTAGTAGTAGTATTTGCGTTTTGGCCATTTCTGGCCACGCTACACGTTCTTTTCCGAGATCTAGTCATATTCTATTCCGGAGAGAGATTAACGTGCATCATTATGAGGATCAGCTTTTCGGCTGCATCCCTTGATAAGACAACGATGTTAAGCCTTGAATTATGAGGTGTTAGGATGAAGATGAAGGGTGATCGGAGGCCTGGAGCCCGGGCCTCCCGACTGCGTAGTCAGCGCGCTAGGCACTGAGCTACATCGGTCTGTTTATTGTTATTACTCGTATTATTATTATTATTATTATTATTATTATTATTATTATTATTATTATTATTATTATTATCATTATTATTATCATTATTATTATCAATATTATTATTAACACGACACCATCATCCAGTCTTTATCATCATACAACCAGCACCAAATCATTGCTTTCGCTAAAAGAATATAATTTTAGCCACATTTAGCAAACATTAACATCAATTTGTCATCAACACGTAAGCCTTCAGTCGTTAACGTTAGCAGTCATCATCACCAAGAATGATACCAATTTTACAATACGTGTTCGTTACAGCACCAATGTACAGTTCTCTTCCACCGAATCTTCCATGCAGGCCGGAAAAAAGAACTTGAGGGAATCCTAAGAATGAAAAACTAAGGGTCCCGCAAATAGTATTGAAATATTTAACATAATTTACCAAAATTAATATGGAAATAAACTTTATTCTTCGGGATTTTAAAATGCAAGATATAGCAATATTGTTAGTATATATTATACAATTGTTTAAAAAATAGGTGAAGGCCTATCGTGGACGATAATCACATCTGCGTATCTATTAAACTAACCCCTGCCTCCATCGCCACGGCGCTTGTCACAACCACAGCAAAGAGGAAAGACATGGGTGAGCTAGCCCGACGCACCAATTTTTGTTCGAACTGCGCAGCACCAGTTTGCATCAGGAACCTTGTTCACACATCACGGGCTCTCGGTTTGACAAGCCAGAGCTGACTGGTCGTCATATTGCATGAAGAGCGAGACGTGTCGAAAAAAAAAAATTGAAAGTGGCATGAAGTGACAGTTTTCAAAGATGACCGACCAAAAATTTCACGATAATGGTGTGATTGAAATAAAATATGTAATATATTTTTAAAACAAGCTTCATATATCTGTTTTAATGACTTGTAACAAGATGATTTTGGTAAATCGCGGAATTTAAAATTCCCACTCATATTGTACCGCAAACTAGAGCCTGAAGCTCATTGGATGAAGATGACGCGCAATAGCTCACCTATCTCTTTCTACTATGGGCCACAGCCCTTCGCCTGTCAGCGATTTTGGGCCCGCCTCTCCACCGCTGCAGAGGCAGCAGCAGTCACGACGCGTGCGCCGCCATTTAGATGGCAATCGGATTGCCACGCGCTCATTACCATCGAGATTATCCCACCCGCCGCCTCGCGTAACTACACGGACGATACCTTTATAATGATCTCGGGGCATTAACGGGTGGTATACTCATTAGTCCCTCATGTTGATGCCGTCGCCCACCGAGTTATCTCCTAACACGCCGACACGCCGACTGGGGCGTTCCACAAGGCTCGCAGGAAAGCTTTGGTTTGCGGCGAAATCTGACCTGGAATGAGGCGTAGTGTACAGGTCATTTGTGAGCGAAGTCAAATGGAAGTATGGCATGAAACGGCCTCGTAAATGGTCTCCGAATTGTAGATAAGAGACCGTGCTTGATGTTGCGCGCGTCCAGATTTAGATCGATTGGCCTGATAAAGTGAAGAAACAAAACGTTGCGTTTACAGGTCTGCTGCGAATGCTGGACGCCCTACGGTTCTCTGCACTCTGCACGTTGTTTTTGTGAGCAATATCATTTGCAACATGCTGTGAACAAATCGCTTCTTCGTGACATTGCCTCGTTTTTCCCATCGCATGTTTATCGATGCAATGCTTGCTAGCTACTAGATCGTATCGCACGCAATTTTGCTGTGCACCTGTATCCGATCTGCCAGAATATTCCGTTACTATAACTCCGTTTATGGAACGTGCTGTTAGGTGTATCTAGGCAGTTGGATGTTGAGACATTCATTTGAAATTCAAATAGGTTTGTTGAACGGGAGTGCATGCGATTAGATGTGTATCACCAAAGTTCTCGAAATGCTGTACTTCTGTGAGCAAATGTAGTAAATATAAAACTATAGCTTTATTATCCGTTTTTTTCTTTGTTGGTGTGGTACCTGTTGAGCAAAGGACAAGCTTTGATTCATAGATGATGCGCAGATGGGAGAAAATAAACCCTTTTTGCGTAGTTTGCATTTGACAACTATGTTCTAGTGATACCATAGCTACTACTCGGAAGTTTAAGACGCAGTTGCATTAAAATGACATTTAGGTGAAAAAATAGGCTTGTATCTATCCTAAAAAGACAATTTAGCAATTATAGCAATTTCTTAGGCGTTTTAATATTAAAAGATTATAAAATGTACCGGGCCTAGTGTTTGCTTAGAATTCATTCTGTCACAGACATCTCAGTAGTACGTGAGTTACCATCAATACCTGTAGGTGTCAGCATAGAACATTTTTTTGTAGAGTACATATAAATTTGTTAGTATTTTTTTCTTGGAATTTTAATTAAAATATTCTAAAACAAATTTGTTAAAAAAATCAATGATTGTTTTGTTAATTAAATTAGATTTATAAAATGTTTGAAATGTAGAACGAATAATAAACAGAATATGTAATAATCACTTCATTATTCAACAATAGACAATTTAGAAATTCATAGTTTTGTAGTTACGGCATTAAAAGAAATAATCGTGACCACGATACAGTATGTTTAATAATTTGATTAAAACACTGAAATTTAGTCAAGTTTAGGGAACTGTTATCCCATGTTCATTGAATATACAAGATAACTTATTTTTGTTCTTTCGAAATTACAAAAACGAGTAAAAATGATAAAATACTTGTAAATATAAAAAATCATATTTTACAGAAGTAAATGAAATACTCGTAAAATTTCACATGTCGATGCTATCTTAAATTATGAGGCAAACATACAAAAGTGTGAGGAATGTGAGTGCAGCGAAGAAGACGGATAGGTGTGTGTGTGTGTGTGTGTGAGAGAGAGAGAGAGAGAGAGAGAGAGAGAGAGAGAGAGAGAGAGAGAGTGGGGGGGGTATAAGTCGTATAGCTAACCAGTAAAATGTTTTCATTTTGAGTTGCTTCTAATATATTGTTTTGAAAGAACAATTGAAAACAGAATCACTCCTTTCAGAGGAAATTGATGATTCCCATGGCCCGTTTAGTAGAAATCGATATTGGATATCAGAAAAGTTGATCATTCCCCAAATAATAATAGAATATTGAACATAACCAAAATATAACCGAAAATAAAAATAAAACCTTTCACCTAGCAAATATGATTTTCAAAGAGTAAATGTATTTTAAAATAAGTTTGCATAAATTGTTATTGCATGATATTGATGAATGCATTTAATATAATGTTGCCTACAAAGTTTTCCAAAACGAATTGTCTATTTTTAAGAAAGAATTTTTAACCATTTTTTAAAACTTATTTCTTGCCCGTTCGGCCCGTCGGCCTTTCGGGAGTTATTATTTACTATACACACATTACATGACTTAACAGTCTCTTCCATTTACAACAGGGCACAAGTACACTTACTTAAGCTTGTTTTTCAATCTGTATGCAATTTCTGTTTACCTTTAACAAAAGTATTCAAAATATACCTACTAATTAAACAATATACAAAAATATACAAATATAAAAAATATACCAAAATATGCATTGAGTAAAAAAGCATACTTGTGTATAATATAAATACCGTTATTACAATGTCATATATTGTTTAAAACATTAGTATCAGCGATTTATGGTGGCTTTAAGCGATCTTTTGGATAGCGTGACAATATCCTGGATGGTGCATAAGCTGTGCGGCCAAGGTTGAAAGTTCTTGTGCTAGGACAAGCTTCAAGCTTTAAATAAAAATATTTCGATAGTTTATTTATGTGTACTTTAATGCAGATAATGTTTAATTCTCTTTGGATTTGTGTATTAGGAATAAACCAGGGAACTTTGGTGACCAGTCGTAGGAATTTGTTTTGAATTATTTCCAATTTATTAACATGCGTGTTTGCGGCGCCTCCCCACACTGAGCACACACAGGTGAGCGACGGGCAAATTATATATTTAAAGATTGTTCCTCCGTTTTCTGTTGTTAATGTAGAGCTTTTATTTATTAGTGGGTACATTTTGACCATTTTTGGATAGGTTTTGTTAGCAATATCAATTATGTGGTTCCTCCATGTTAATCTTCTATCTAATTTAACTCCTAAGTATTTCACAGGTTGGTTATTGTTTAGCCAGAGAACAGAATTATTACTGCTTGTTAACACTGGCGGGATTATGAATCTTTTAAGCGAGACAATTTTAGCTTGTGATTTGTTTGGGTTCATCTGGATTCTCCATTTATCAGTCCATTTAATCAAGGTATTTAAATCATTTTGTAGATTTCCCAGAGCAATCACCAGTTCTTCATGTTGTGAGAGAATGGCAGTGCCATCTGCGAACAAGATAAAGCCTGAAATAAATTAATTTTACTTTCTCGCCCTTACTTCGTTAAAGAGAAAGAATTCATCATCAGATCATCAATCATCAGATGTAATCATGTGCCGGCAAAAAACGAATTTTCGACAGAAAATAACATATTTTATAGTACACAGAATCCATGTTTTGTGGGTCCTTAACACTGAAAGATCGTTGACGGCAAATTGTTTGCTGGTCTGTTCGTTTTCAAAGATTTTTTTTCACAATAACGGCACTAAATTTTTTCTTTAGATTTTCTCCTCGCGCGTATTAAAGGACGCTACAGAAATTGAGAGTTATTTAAATTTCGGTGAATTCTCCGTATTTTCGAAAACACCAAAACGTTTACATTGCAAAAGTACAGAGTACAAAGGTAGAGATTGTTTACTTTAAATGTAATCTGTTGTCATCTGTTGTGTCTGTAAAATTCAGATTTTACAGAATACAGATTTTTCAGAATTTTTAAGAAAGGACATGTACATTTAATAAAACTGTAATTTTGGGGTAATTCCAACTTGAACTAAACGCAAATTATTTTTAAAAAATTCCAAAAAAGGGCCAAGGGGCGCTTAAAAGTATGACACAGGTCTCACTTTCGTTGAACTCGCCGAATTCCAAAAAAATTGCAAAAGTTAGTAATAATACGAGAAAGTATGTGCTGTTGAACATCACTAGTGTGTTTATTGTTACTATTTGCATTACTGAAATACTAATATCACAAACGTTTCATGAACTTTTCGCCGAAACAATACGTATTGGCCGCGCAGCGTGAGCGTAGTGCGTTGCAAGCCGGGTGTGGGGGTGGGGGGTTGGGGGATTCGCCGAGGGCGCGCGGCGCGAGCTCTGTTCTTTGGCCGCGTGACGGAAGGTGCTGCTCGGCACACAAGCGGCGTTTGCCGGCCCCATTAGCGCGTGAATGGCTGGGATCGCGCCGCTCACTTACTGTTGACTCCGCTAATAACCACGCTAACGGCGAAGAAGGTGTTGACAAACAAACGTTAGTTTGCAGGAGCAGCTCCCTGCTTTGTTTTGACACTGGGCAATTTGCTGACGACGAGTATTGCAGTCAAATAATTTGCGTTTCATGACGCATTTCGATATTGATTATATATGACGTGTATGAACTATAGACATACATAAATAATTGCGTGAAAATACTTTTTGATCAAGCACTGAGGACCAGTCAATATAAATAATAAATTTATTATTATTATTATAACTTTTCTTGTGGTCGTTGGTATTATGAATTATTATACTGTACTGCAATGTGTACGATATTACATGTTTTAAGTAATTACAATTTAAAAATTACTTGCGCACTAAGGCGCTTGTTATTAATGAAAACTAACCGCATAATAGCTTAAATATAATTATAGTTATACTCCTGTTGGTATGTTTAAATGTACAGAATGTATGTTGCATTCTTTGATGCAAAAATGTGTGAAAACTCTTACGTAAAATGTCATAACGCACAGAAATTTCCTAGATATTCCCAATATCCCAGATATTAAGTATCAAATATACTCGGTGTGAAATGGCTTAAAAAGAAATGGATAAAACAGATGTTAGCTGAATCGTGTATCGAGCACTCTACTCTCGTCAAAGAATAACAACACAAAAGAAATGTGTTTCAATATGGGATTTTATTGTAAAATGCTTTTCACTTAAGGAGCATTGCGATATTACTGATACACCGAAAGGTTCATTGTTTCCCTCAAAAAGTAAATAATGTCTTATAGTATGTTTAATTGTATAACTGTATTTTGCTTTACTTTCGACATTTCAGTGGTTAAATACCACGTCTCTCCCATCCAAAAGAAACTCCCAAAGAAACCCAAATTATTTTGCAGTCTGTGAATGGATATTGATTTCACGTTTCCACTAATTCACGCGTGTTATCCAAAATTAGAAGACAAGGCATCACCAAAAGACATTTTAGTGAATACCTATTCACTGAAATGTTTACAAAAAGTTAGTGTTTTTTCGTATACCTTAAATTGTTACACGTTTTCGTCAGTAATTGTTAGTCCCGCAATTCTCACATTAATTGCTAGTTATCACATCGGTCGTGCTTATAAGAGTGATGCATTCCATTTATTGCCACTACAGTTCATACGCAGGAAGTGAAAAATCTCTCCGAATCTCGGATTCAACGCCCGTCCGCGCCGCTGTGAAAAACAAGCGAGAGCCGCCAGGAGGAATACGAACCGAGGATTACGTCGAAGAAGGAGCGCGACCGGGGCCGAAGGAAGCCGCCCGAGAACCGGAGCATCGACCAGACCAGCAATCCGTCGGCGCGCGTAATTCGGAAAGTAATTACCGGGAGCACAATTAAATTCAGTTGAACGCGGTGTAATTCGGCCTGCAATTAATGCGTCTGGTGGCTGTGCGATGGCCGACGAGGCGCCACGCGACAGCCTGGCGCTAATTACCCCCCCTTTGCCCCCTCTCCCTTCTCATCCGCCCCTGCGCCCCTGGACGTCTGTCCGAGGAGAAGCGGGCGCGTAGTGGTGTGGGTCCATCTTGGCTGCTGGACTCGAGACAAAGAAGCGAAGAGAATGAGACGGAAACGTTCTATTGGATTTTCGTTGTTTTATCCCATCTTTTGACTTACGTTAGTCTTGTCTTTTTCTTCTTTACTTCCTTTACCATGACTCTTTTTGAGCACATTTTTGCGTGTTAAGAGTAGCATGGGCGAACACGTGAGTAAATACATAATTTAACTATATTCACTAAGAATGTATATCTCCACGTAGAAAGCAGTGATATGTGTAAACGTTTAATGAAACCTCTCTCAATAGCTTATAAAATATATCTATTGACGCTTAATCTACAAATCTGCCTCAGTCTCATCAAGTGCTAATATAATGCTGATATAAGTGTTGGTACTATTTTAGAAGTCCTTATAATGAAAAAGCTTCTTGCACAACCAGTCTGTTAAGTATCTATTATACATCGGTCCCTCAGCAGTTTAATGTTGCATAGGCACCTGTGATCGTGCGTAGTTCCAATAATTCAAACTGACGTATTTTTTCACTTACTCAATGTCGCTGTGCGTTCACATCACTATTGAGACAAATAAAATACTTAAAGTTCCGACAGAGCGAAAATATGTATCATTTGTACGTTTTGGATGGTTAATAAATCGACAGACTGTTACCTGCACCGCTTTCGCGGATGTCTTGTTCTGTATTCAATCGATTAGTTATATCGAATAACTTCCCCAAGATTTCACCAATCGTCTACACTCTTGACGCCACTACTAACTGGGTATTTAAACAAGTAGTCAACTTTAAATATCAAGACTTAATCGTGAGGGGACCATTTCTTTCCAACTCCTACTAGCATCATCCAAACAGAGGTCGTCTCTGCAGCAAACTATTGCATACCTCGATTGTACTATCTCTTACGACTTCATACACTCGTATAAAGTTATATTTTACAATATAGAAAATCTCACACCAGCTCCACAATAGGATTCTAAATCAGGTTTGCTATCGTTCTCCACCTAAACAATAGGATTCTAAATCCCGCGACCGCTCGACAACACAGTTCTACATTAGATTCTAATTTGCAACTCATCGACACAATACCAGTAATATGCACACGAGCTCTCTGACATATCCTACCCGTTTCTCGAGATAACAACCGTGCAGGACTTCTTTCCAACGCTGTGTCCCCCTCATCACACAATCGGGCTCGAACGTGCGATCCTCTTGGGTGGGTCGTCCCTTTTCGTTTGCCCCTCGTCCACCTTCCCTCGCCTTGTCGTCGTCCTCCAGTCCGTCGTGGACTGCGTGTGCGCCTGGCGCGGGCGGAGGTTTTTGCCCCGCGGCCTGTCGCAAACAGCCAGGCGCCGATGATTCATGGCGCTTGCTCCCACGCCCCAGCACCGCTCTCGGTCATCGCCCCGCCCGCCCGGCCCCGCCCGGCCCGCCCGGCCCGCCCGGCCCGCCCGGCCCCGCCGGCCCGCCGGCCCCGCCCGCCCCCGCCGGCCCCCGCCCGGCCTGGAATTTGAACCGAATAAATTTATACGTTATTGGGGGTTACTTTTAACATGAAGCATGGTTTTTTTCAATTTTCATAAAATTGCTGCTTAGTATGTTTGGTTAGATTTCTGCGGAGGACGTTTAATATAATGTTGCAGGCCTCATGTTCATTAATAACCCTGATTTTTGGAAAATTGCAAAAGTTCAAAACTTGTTCGAAGTCTTCCTACAACTGAAATACTATAGAACGAGTTTTTTCCCTTAATGGAATTTATCCTTAAAGATAGATTTTCAGTTAATGTTATTTACAATTTTGAGTATTTTCCGCGTAATTTTGCATGAACTATAAGCAATTTTATATTTGGTTTAAACAATATTTTTCTCAAAAACGGCTCCATAGTTTTTGATGAAATGTTTTTGGTGGATTATCTGAAGGACGTTTAAGATAATGGTGTTGATCTCACGCTGGTCGAATACTCTTTTTTTTTCAAACTTAAAAAAATTCAAAAACTTTTTGGCGTTTTTCTTTTCGAAAATTTAATTACTGTTTGCGTACTTTTGCATGAAAATACGGGCAAGAAGTACGTGCTGTTATAGCATCGTTAGTTACTTGCGAGTTTCTTGAGAAGTTGAAATTAATAGTTATTGAAACTTTTTTTTGGGGGGGGGTGAGAGTTCCTTCATTTTTCTCCCCCCTTTGGATCTGCACCTGAGTTATTCGTGTGGTTGTAGTAAATTAAACATGATTATTACGTCATTGTGAGTCGCGCCAGAGATAGTGAAACTTATTATATATATGACTATGTGTATGTGACTCAGTGAGTGACGTTTGGGGCAGGTACCAGAATAAGAAAAAATATAAAGATTTTTTGTGAGAAAGTGAGTGAGGATGACCTAGTATTTGCAGATGTGAGCAAGGCAGAGAGGGGCTGAGGGAAAATACAATAGAATTGATAGAAGTAAGCTCAACCGCAGGGCGGGATTAGCTAAAATTCCTCTTCCTGTCTAATAAACTATTGTAAAAGAATATATAATCACTTTAGAAAGGTATCCATACATAATAAACAATGAGTCAATCAAGAATTCCTTCTCGGGTTCTAGAAAGCAAAGAAATATTATTCGAGTGAATGTATTCATTATCTTGACATGTTTAGTAAATTATATGATACGAATTTTATTTTCCGTTCCTAAATGACTGAAACGCGAAAGTGATCATGGTTGGGATGAACGATTAATACAAATTGCAAAATGTTTAAAAATGATTTCACTAATATACCGATTTGAATTTACATTTTCACTACAATTTTATCAGAAATATTACGCTAAGATACCAAAATAAATATCTAAATGTAATTACATTTAGTTTCGTATTAAATCGTGAACCAAAAAATAGATTCTCAAAGTATACCGGCCAGTCAATTTGGGAACTCGCCCACTGTGTAGCGAACGGAGTTAAAGGTCTAGAGTTTTTGTTCAAATGTTTTTTGAACGTTTTCTTAATCCCATAGCAGTTTCTTTGCTGAAAAGGGCCGAGCAAAAACAACCGAACGAAATTACTTGGTGCCATGGCTACGTGCGACGATGAAGCCCACCAATATCATCCGAGTATCCGAAGAATACCAATGGGGGGTGGGGCGGTCAACGATGAACCCCAGAATAAATAGCAATAAAATTGAAAGAAAACGTTACATATTTTAGAACTAATAGTGTGTGAATTATGCAATATATTATAATATTTTTTGCCAGTTTGTGTTAAAATGTTTTTAAATTTTACTTTTGAGGTATGGCAAAGCCATATATACAATTCAGTTATTCCTTTATTAATAATAACATTTTATTAATAATATAATGTAATTTACTTGCTTCGTGCCTAGCTCATTTCTCTCATTAATTTTTAATAATATATTGTAGTAGACTTCGTTTCTAGCCAGAGGAAACAATTATAATGTGAGTCCATCGAGTCTGTGATTCGGGATTTCAGGATGTGAATTACTTGTAAATGTTTTCTAATTTTAAATTATCTTCCGAAATATTGACATTGCCATTTTTTCGTGGAAATTTGTGCTTATCTCACCAACTCATCTCAATATATTGAATGCAGTGCCTCTGACCGGGAGGTCCTAGGGTTCAAAATCTGACGGTGGCTATATTTTTGCCTCTATCTACACAGATAAGTCGAGTTCTGCCGCTATCTGGAGGACAATTCTAGCGGACGGCTTCTCTGATCGATAGTTTTCCGCAGTTGAACACAAGGTCAATGCCAGATCAGTACCCTAACAAACGGGCAACTTAACGCGAGCGATATTTCTTTCCCTTTCCTTGTCCTATCCTCACCACTACTTACACACTCACACATACTACACTACTTCACTTGTCGGGAGACACGTCAGTCGGGAGCTTAGAGCTTGTCCCGAGTGAGGCGCTGTCCCGGTGGTGGAAGATGGGTAGGCCCCGTAAGTTGACGTAGATCGGTGCCAGATCTTACCATCCAGCAGGGGAAGGTCACCACCACCTCCTGCAGTAAAAAAAAGCATGCACTAAACTTGCAGGATAAATAACCTTAACAGTTGGCTCGCCTGGAATCCTTAACCAATCAACATACTGAGCATTATATAGACATATAATTTTTCCACGATAACACAGATAGCCACAATCTTCTTTTGAAGAACAATTTCAAACATTACTATTTCGTTACTAGGGTTCGAAGTGTTTTGTAAACATTCGATAAGCATAGAAAAAGGAAACCATCACTAAGTATTAAAAGAATTTCTAGCCGATCCGGTGGCCGAGATCGCTAAGGCAGTAGTGCCGTAGCGAACTCGGACCGAAGATCGCGGTTCGAGTCCGCCTCGGCATGTTGTATTGTGTGTTTCGTCCTTTCACCCACCTATCATCATCATTATCGTGTCTACCCACAGTTACCAATACCGTTACAAGCAATAGTGGTAGCTAATGACCTAGTAGTTGATGCGACTCTTAAATAACCAAAAAAAAAAACAAAAAAAAAATTGGGGGTCGTCGTGCTCCTGCCCTTTCGGTAAGAGATTTACTTCACGCTTTGTCTGTAAAAAGTATAAACTCCTAAAATTGCTGATTGAGAACTCCATGATTTTACGACTAATGCCATTCCATTGAATTGTGAGAATATCAAATATGCTTGAAGCATCAACAAGTTGATAGAATTCTCTTTATTAATAATTAAGCGAAATTCTCTGAATTCCCTTATAAAATTCGTGTAATATTTTAGAGAATTGGGTCTTTATTTCTCTTTTACATGTTTGCACAAGCGGAATGGTGGTGGAGGAATGGTGGCGGAATGGTGTAGGAAATTTGACATATCTGATTCACCGAGATTTAACTGTAAAGATGTAGAATGGGGTAGAACTTAATTTCAGTTTAACGGCGTGGGGCAGGAAAAAGAAAAATCACATTATCCACCGCAAGACTCCTTTTATTCGTAAATGTTAATGTCTCGATTATGGTAAAGCGTATCTCATCTTGTTACAGTTACAATCCATTAAACAAGAGATACATATTTGATAAGCTGTACTTTTTTAAAAATCGAGGTATTAACATTTATAAATACCAGGAGGCATGCTATGACTGTTGTGAATTTTGTTGTTACTGCTCCAAGACCTTCATTTGTTGAAAAGGTATCTTAGTGTTCTTATTGAAGAAACATGCACAACTTTATTTCAGATTATTTTTGTAGCACGTTTATATGAACACTCACTACAGAAGTATAAAATAATGAACATATTCGATATATTGCACTACTCTCCCACATTTTTATTGCTTGCTTGCTTGTTGACTTCGTAGATATATTCATTAGAAAACTATTCTCGCCTTGTCGGGAAAACAATATGCCTCCGAGGTGCTCTGAGCATTCGCAGACCTCCATTAAAATAAATTCGTATCCCAGATGTGGTTCTTCAGCCGTCGCCAGTCGCTCTGAAAATAACACGACGTCCTGTCCTGTGCTATCAGCAGCGAGTAAATGGAGGTCGCGATCACGGCTGCACATCAAAGTTGTGCCATCTGGACCGCCGCAACGCAGCCCCACATTTCTAGTAGCCAATGGCAACTCCTGATGTCGAAAGCACCATTTTTATTTCTAGCCGCATGACTACCGTTACCATAACTCGAGCTTCAATTGTTTTCAGTAGGAAATATAAAGATACAACACGGCCTTTACTTTCACATCCATTATCACTACCATCCCTGCAACACACGACACAACTGCATTCACATAATTCTGTGACCGCGACCAAAACATCATTATTCGTCTTCATTAATGCAGTATTACTGTGATTATAGCTATTCTGCAGTCACCAAATTAAACCATTAGTGTCACTGCCATCTTAACTTCCATAGTCACGGACTCTGTGAAGTCAGTATTAAAATTACATCTACGTGTTCGTACTTTCATCTTGCTTCGCTGGAGAGGTGATGGCTTCTCGTCACAACTTTAGATTTCACAACTTCTTTCCATTAAGGATTTGTTTCAAACACTTTCCACAGTTTGTTATTAAAAACGTTAACCAAAGATAATAATTTTATTTTCTCTTATTTTTCAGAAATCATTTGTTAATATTTTTTAAAATTATAAAAATGTATATAATTATTAGGTACGGGATTCAAATAATAAAATTTCTAGCAAATTGTTCCTTTCTTCAAGAAATGTTATCTTGGAGATTTTATTTTTCTATAACCTGCATTACATTTAATTTTTCTTATAATTCTTTAGAATAAAGTCTATTATTTTCTGGTAAGGTATTAAAAAGGAAGTAAGTTTGTATATCGAGGTACTTCAAACTTATGAACCATGGGACTATGGTTGACCCAGATTAGAAAACATCTTTAGATCATAAAAAAAATTGCCGTAGTTCCGTATGTAACTAACGAGTATTGTTCACCTCTCTCGTAGGTATAGCCGTTGTTGGATCGCGGGTCTCCAATAAAAACATCAAGAGCCATGAGAAGTAACAAACGGCCGTAGCAGTGGTTCACAAATTCATAATAAATTTTGTAGGTGGACGTTATTTGAATAAAAAAGTAGTCAGGGTATTTCCGGCCAAATATAAATGCAAATGAAGCACTACGTTTTGCACGGTGAAGTGCGCGCCCGCGGGGCGAGGTTCCCGGGCGCTGCCTCCCAGTGCATTTCCTTGCTTTGGCAGCATTGAGCAGGAGTGCACTCCCTATCCATAGTACGTGCATTTTGACAGCTAGGCTGTACTATTGCAAGTCATGGTAGTGGCTCTGGCAATAAAACGGTGCTGAATGGAGAGGCGAAATTGTCGCTCCAAGACAACGGAGAGCGAGCGCTGGAAACTTGCCGCAGACCACCCACTGTTCATTGCCTCTGCGTTGTAGACCACCCAATGTGCTCTGTGACACCTCCCCATCGCAATCTCAAGCAATAGCGTCGCGCGAATTGATGTTATTAACTCGGATACCATCCGCAGTCACCGTCGGTGGGTGTAAACGGCAGTAAATTTAGATTTAGATATAGATTTATTTAGTTAAAAACTGTATCTAACTTCGGGAGAAGATCATCTGCGCACGTTTTCTTGAGTTCCAGAATCCCTTCCCATCATGTTAACTATAAATAGTTGAAAGATGACTAAAAGTTTAAAACATATAAATATAAATAAATTTTATGAAAGTGCGATATTTGAAAAAAATAAACATTTTCGTTCCTAAGTTATAGAAAACTTATTTGCATCGGTACACGATTGCAAGTATGATTTTTCTGCATAGCTAACAAAATAGCAACTCGCTTTTACCTCTACTCTTACCATTACAAGCAAAAAGAGAGTTCAACAAAACGCGCACAAAGTGAAGTTACATTTACGCCCAGAAGCAAAACAAGAGGCCATCAGGGATTTACACCAAAGTCATGATCGAGATGGTGGTCATTGACCCGTAAGCTGAAGTACACTATTTGTTACAAACATATTCACAACAAGTCATACAAGTCGTTTTTTAAATATACAATAAATTTTAAACTAATTCAATATACATCACTGTTTTAAAATAAACATTTTTTTCTTTTTGATAACCAGTATAGTCTCTAAATTGCGTAGAAAGAGTTTAGCATCAGAAAAGATGTTACTTTTAACTTCAATTTGTGAACCTACATGAACAAACTCAGTACGTCTGAGGTTGTCTTTCATGTGTACTGTCGCGAGTGCTCTGATACAGTGACAAGTGGAAACTGCATCACAGAAACAACTCCCAACGATTGTTTTCCCTGTGAGTTGAAAGAGGGAATCTGTGTTAGTCCAGATATCCACAAGCTTGTAAATGATAAAGAATATAAAACTATCATGATAACAAATGATAAATAAGCTTGAGTTGCCTTCAATGATGTCAGTAAATTTATTGGTAATTACAAGAATCCTGACAAATCAATTGTTATGAATATGCTGGACACATTTCAAGCGTTGGGTTGCTCCAGGAGTGTGGAAATACACTTCTTTACTCTCATGTAGACTTTTCCTCTGAAAATTTAGGATACGACAGCAAGTAACAGGTTGCTCTAAGATTTGAAAGATTTGGAGCACAAATATTAAGATGGTAAGATGGGACAAGAACATACTCGCCAACTACTGTTGGATGTTATCACGAGATAGGTCTGATATTGTATATAAAAGAAGAATGTTGAAAAGAAGTTTCAATGAAAAATAGTACAAATTCATGTACACAAGTAAGTTAAAGTACTACGTTGGTATATTTGTTGAAGAAACTGCACCATAATTTCACGTAAAGATTTTAAACTCAAGGAAACGTATTATGCTTCTCTCGATCAGAGGCGACTCGTGTGATCTGACAATACTGGTTTCATCTATTTAAACATATAAAAAATAAAATTACTGAAAAATAAATTTGCCTCAACAAGAATTGATTATAAAGCTTTACATGGCTGAAATCTATTGTTGTTAGATATTACATGCAAAATTGTTCAAGAAAACTTTTTCAAATTGGATTTTACCAAAAATATCTATATCCATTATACAACAGCGATGAAAAAAGAATTGTGACAATTTTCGAAATTGGCTACAACACTGTCAGGTTTTGCACTGTAAGGTCGATCCAAATTTGCCCTGATTGCACCATTAATGCAATTTATTTGGGTTCGATTACCTAATTGTATTTACCCCGCCACTGCAACTGGTTGAACTGATCGTACGAATATGCGAGCTGTCTGGAAATTATTTTTTTTCTACTAACTCAAATTTACGTAACTATTAAATAATGATTATTTCAATCAATACTTGTGATTTATCAATTATTCTATGATAAATCAATTGAGCTTGTATTTTTTTTAGTTGTGACTATTTAATATTTTATAAAATTATTGAAAATAGATTTTATATAAGATACGTCACGATCTTTAAGCGCTCTTCGTACTTCTCGGGTGGAACAGGTCACGAAGATCTTCTCTCTTTGTGTCTTTTTCCGCTCCATTGTCCTCGTATAACTAACTTCATTGCAAAGTTCTGTAAGTTCACTCGACTTACTAGCTTTGTCACCGGAGATAGGTCCCGAACACTGTCCTACACAATTTCTCTACAGCGCGTTCAACGCCGAAAAATATCCGATCTTGCTTCTTACTGCTCCGTGTTGCTAGTGATAATCTTACTCGATTCACAGATATAAATTTAACCATTAATTAATCATTTCCATTTTTTAAACTCGACCGACGCTATCTGCCACGCCTATAACCATCAAGCCTTGCTCCGCGGCCTTCTCCTACTCTGACGACTTCTTGTTTATTTTACCTCGCCGGCGTTCCCATATTACAAAAGGGTTCATCTACCTATTGCATATTCCCAATAAAATGAGAGTCGGCTATTTTCGGTATTTCACAACAACAAATAACAAAAATCTACGAAAATTTAAATGTCCCAGGCCTGAGTTATTTGAATACTGCCACAATAGGGAACAATGCAGCTACAGCACCGCGGCCATTTGAACAAAGATGAAGTAAAAAGTAATTTCATCCCAGAATTGCATGAATTTCAATTATCAAAAAATTAGTGGTTTTGAATTTTTGTATTTATATGATAATACATAACTGGAAAATGTACTTTACATACTTTATAGAATGTACAGGTATTGTCTTGTCTCCCAGAATATTGTCTCCCAGAAGTATCAAATGGCATTTCAACAAAACACTCATTTGCACAATTGGAAGAGAATTAATATATACTCTAATTTGGTACATCCGTTATTAACAAACAAGTGTGCTTTGTTCCAAATCGCTTTTGCCATATCATGTATACAAGTTTTATGCCACGAATTTGATTGAATCAGTGAAATTAATTATGATTTTCATCTCATTGGACGCTATTAAATTTCTATCCCAATTTGCCGAGAACTCACCTATAAATTAATTTCAACAGATTGCATTTGTCGATTCTGAAACATTCTGTTCATCCACAAAATGAGCAATTACAATGACAATATTCATGCCGTATATCATATTATAAAGAGAAGCGTAAATATTTCAGCAATGCTTATACTTTTAAGTTAGTATAACTTGAAGTGGCTGGGGCCATCATCTGATATCACTGCAGTGCCTCTGCTTGGGTTCGAGTCCGACGGTGGTAGATTTTCTACACTAACTAGATGGCTGGGTCGAATTGATCCGCTGTCTGGAAGAGTATTCTAGCGGCCGGCCGGATCGGTAGTTTTTCGTGGTTTCTCCGATCAACACCAGCCGAATGCCCGAGCAATATCTTAACGAACGGACCACGAAATGAGCGCGATATTACCTACCGCTTTCTTGTCCTATCCTCACCCCTTCCCACACTTACATACATAGCAATACACTGCATTACACGTGTTGGGAGATCAGTCAGAAGCTTAGAGCTTAACCCAGCTGCGGAGGTATCCTTCCGGGGGAGATATCTGGATGGGGGAAACCCGCTGCCTAACGTGTAGATTGTCGCCGGATCTCACCATTTAGACAGGAAAAGAACATCGTCACCTCACTTGATAAAAACGTGCATTTCACTTACTGAACCAATGATAATACTATTTGACCTGCCCGAAAAAACGAAATAATAAAACGAATCAATCCTGAATGTCTGTAAAATGTAGTGTTAATGGAAACAGACATACGTTGACATATTTTATTTATTGCACGCCGATAATCACTGAGAATTAATGACTGACTTACTCTTTACACTTTCACGATAAAACAGAAATGTTGCTATTTCCATCTTTTGTCAATTGTACGATCTCAGAACCGCAATATAAGAATAATTTCAACATAAAAACTATCCTGATCGTGAGGTTAAAAAATATTTTTCTATGTTGTCACCTTCCTCACTCTCCCTTTTCATGTGAGGGTTTTGTACGAATGCCTCGATCAGAAGATTAAATTTGCTCGATGAGTGGCATCCATATTAACAATGGTCGTCACTGTTACAGCTGAAATTCTATTACCACTGTAATACAGATCATGGGGCCGGTTTTCGATACTAATGAAAAGAAAGATCAGGTTGAAAAATTAACTAGAAGAGAATATGCTTTATTAGAATTCCAAAACGGGAGAAAATGGCCGTAATTTTTGAATTGGATTACATTACACACTAGCACCTGAGATATAAACACTCACAAGTTATTATACTATAAGCACAGTAGGAAATAAAAAACTCCACCTGAAAAAGAATGAAGACACGTATACCCTTACGTACAACAATTCACAACATACATAAAAGAAAAGCATCAAGAAATAATAATCTCAAATAATTCCTATTCAGAACGTAACAACTTTTGTGTAAATTAAATGAACTTCAACTTATTTACAATTGTATTAAATTCTGTAATGCAGTTTAATAAAAAAGTTTCTGTTGTAACATGATGCTAATATTTTTTCCAAAGAAATTTCACAAAGATTTCGTCAGCAAATAATTAGCTAGAATTCATTCTTTCAATGACGTAAAAATGTATCATCATATCAACACTCACTTTAGCCTCGAAATAATTCGTTAATTCTTAAGAATTCTATAGCGTTAAATTTACATAACTTTAAAATGTTGAATCATCTGTTTTCAATTACGTTAATCGTTGAATGAATTGCACTTTCCAATGTAGTGACTTCAATCATGTTCGCCACCTAAAGTAACTAGAATTCTGTTCACTTTGCTTGCAAATGAAACTCCTACCTAAATTACGCCAGATACGCAAATAGGGAAGAACGGAGAAGGAAAACTGGAGCGCTGCTTTTTTATATACTACATTAATAATCAAATAGAGTATTCGCATTCCTTTAAAATAGTCCCAGTTGCCGCAGCTGCGTCACGAGGAAAAGCTCAGACAGGCGGATTTTGCTAGTTGAAGGGAATACGTCTTGCGCGTCTTACTCTTCTACACGTCTCGAATACATATGTCGCTCTTACTCCAAAGCTTGGGAATTCAACTACGCCCAGGAATGGGTGAACAACGCTACTAGCTGGCCGGCAAAATCGGACTATCGACCCAAAATACCACATAACATTCATTGATTCGGTGCTACATCATGAATTGAGACTGCTACTGAAATGTGCGTCTTCAATTCAATGCGCTATTCGAGCTATTCGATCTACCGGCTGGATTTCGGGGAGAGCAATGGCGAGAAAGAAAAGCGCGTCCCGCACATTACCAGTTGGCGACTGGTACCAGAGAGCGACGGCGACCTCCATCACCAGACGGCGACTGCTGTGTGCCGCCTCCGTCGCCGGAAGGCGCAGCGCAGGCAGCGGGGGAGCGGCGGCGGGGCAAGGCGCGGGGGCAGGCGCGGGCAGGCGCGGGGCAGGCGCGGGGCTCCGCGCGCCGCGGTGCGTGCGGCGCCGCGTATTTACGGCGCGGTCATTGCGCGCGGCGGCACGCCAGCTCCGCCGGACATCGTGAGGAACGGCCGCCGGCTATTGCGCCCGGCTCCACGCCGCGCCCACACGCCCCCGCCTCCGTTTCATTCGCGCCTGCCCTGGCACCCACCCGTCCAACCGCCGACCCCACCGCCACTACCCGTAATGCCCCGGCCGCCGCCTTCGCCAACATCCCTCTCCTCCGCACCGTCATCGGCACGCCATCACCTCCGCCTCGACCTCCGCCTCGCGTCGTCGCCGATCGTCTCCACATGCCGACACTCCCCGCCGCCCCATACGCCGCCCCACTGCCCCCGGCCGCCTTCGTCGCCCCTGCCGCTGAATCGTCTCGTCTCTACGACAGTCGCAGACACCTTCAACGCCACGCCTTCGCCAACGCCCCGCCGCCGCCTTCGCCAGCCGCCGCCGCCCCCTCGCCTCCGCGCACCGTCATGTCACCGCCATTGCCTCCGCTCCACCAACGCAAACCCTCGCTCCGCGTCCGCGCCGATCCGTCTCACCCTTGCCGGCCACGCCGCCGCCCACACCTCCGCCGCCACTGCAATCGTTATATTATACCGCCCACACCTCCGCAATACTACAATCGTCATATTATATATATTATATTATACCGCCCACACCTCCGCCGCCGTCGTCGCTCCTGCCGCTGCAATCGTTCTCGTTCTCTACAGCAGCCGCAGACACCTTCCACGCCACTGCTGTCGGCCCCGACACCATTACCGCCGCTTCCGCTACCGTCACCGCCATCTCCACCGCCTGCGGGGCCCCGGCGTATTTTAGAGACAGTGCGTTTCTCTCCGCAGGCGGCCTGGCGATATTGCGTGTCGTATTTTCAGAACGAGACCTCTCCTCTCCCCTCCCCTGTCCTGCTTTGGGAATGTTGCGTTTGGAGTGTGTGTTGGTGCCTTCGCTCGGGTAAACGGAGCTCTTTGAGTTATGGCCTGGTGTGACGCGATACATCTGTTGCGCTTCTGGGTGGTGAATGTTTACGTCTTGTATTTTTCGAGAAGGATTGCTCACATCTTTTGTACTAATATTGTAAATTTGAATATTCAACATGTTAGGTTCATAAATTTATGAAGGATTTATTGTAGAGTTTAGTATATTAACTGTCACGAAAATAATTTGTTATGGAATGGAGATATTACACGAAAATGTAGAATAAGAACAAATTATGTAGAATAATATCCGCAGCATTGTCACATACTACTATTCATCATATATTCAATAGTAGGAAGCGTTTATTGTTTTAATGTCTGAGTGTTAATAAATCTGATATGTGCTTGCCAATGCATGTAGGCTTCGACCGTATATTTGTAATACAAATAGGTTTTTTTTCCAAACTGATTAAATCCCTGTCGATCTGGCAGGCATCTAAGGTATATTGTATTATAGACTATGTATGTATACTGTTGTACGATTTATTATTTTTTGAATACTTTTTATTCAATAATTTAAATCTAAATAAATATAACAAATAACTACGTTATTGGTGAAAGTTGGCTTTGTGGCGAGTTGTCGTTGGCATTTAAAATGAAATAATTATAGTAGTTGTCATTGTCGACCATCTCATTTATTTAAACAGCTGCTTTCGATCGGTTAACCATCATCACCAATTATCTAGTACGATAAATATAAACAAATCAAAACATGAGTAAAAACAAACACATTAGGATTAATAGATGACTAATAATTTAAACATTAAAAAAATTAAACTAGTGGTGCAACAGAATGGTACAGACTTTCCCGTATTAGTTTTCTATTTCCTTTGGTCTCGGGTAGGTATACGAATTTGCCACATATTCTTGCCAGCTGCCATCTATCGCCGCAAAAAATATATTTTTTTTATTTTCTGAATTTTTCGGTTTCCTAATTGTAGAATGTAAATATTATTTGAAGAATATCAAGTAACAGTAAAACCTCGTCCTTAATCTCAATTTTCTTTGAACCATTTGGCGTCATTTTTAAGAAAATGGTGCATAAGCGCTACTATAAATTCGAAATTTCAAGCTCTTTTTCATATAAATTTTGAAGTTTTCGCAAAACTTCATTCAATGTTATTTGAAACACATTAAATCACCAATACAATGGTGTTTACAAATTGCTGAAAATGTGCATATAGACGGCGTGGGAGATATTTAAAAAAATTACATTAGAGTAATTTTTGAAAAAAAGAATATTAAACGGTACAATTTAACAGTATATTTTGTCATATTAAACAGTACAATTAGCACCATCTGTAGGAAACGTTTGAAGAAAAAAATTGGAGCCATTTTCGAGAAAATGGCGTTTTAGCGTTCTTGAAAATGAGGAATTTTGAGCTCTGTTTCACAGAAAAATGTTGAGTTTTTAAGGAACTTAATTTGACATTACTTAAAGCACATGTATTCATGCGAACCAGTAATGCGAACCAATTGCCACTAATGTAAGTATTAACGACGTGAGAGACAAGTAAAAAAATACGTTTTTGTAATTTTTGAAAAAACAAAATAATAAAGTACTATGGGGTTTATATAGTCTTATAGAATGCATTTAGCACTATCACTTCCAAAAGTTTAAAGAAAAAATTGCGATGAATTTTTGAAAAAAAATTGTTTTTTTTAAAAAAATTAATTGCAAATTTTGCAAGAACAACAGATTTCATTGGAATGAAAACGCTCTAACTTTAATTTTGTAGTTGTAGGAAGACGGTTGAAATAATTCAACCGGAAATAATTCAAACTTTTGAAATTTTCGAAAATTCAGAGTGAAAATCAGACCTACGCCACCTTTATAAGTTCATTTTGCTCTATTCGTATATGAAGTTCAAAGACAACAATTGGAGCAGTTTTTGAGAAAATTATGAAAATGTTCTAAGGTTTATGTAAAGTATGTCAAAATTTAAAGGTTTTTGGACAAGAGTTTCTTCAATTAGGAAAAAATCCTACCTAAGGTTTAAGCACTAGTAGTGTTCACAGACGGACAGACAGTCAGACGGACGGAAAAATAAAAAATTACTACTGTTTCAGTATCAGGGGCCCCAAAACGTGTATTTCAGTTAAAATCTCGAAATCGATTTTCCGCAGAAATACATAACTCTCCCTGAACTATGAATATTTTCCCGTATATACGTACGTACATAGGAAATAAATATAGAATTAACATTCACAACAAATGTATGTGAAACAATCCAATGGAAGTCAAAGAGACGAAATAAAGCAATAAAACAAAAAAAGTGTATTAACAACTATTCATATTAATTTCAACAAGTTGTGAATATTAAGTACTGCTTTTTCTTGAGAATAAAAAAAAAGAATTATGAAACAATTTGTGACGAAATTCGTGTAATTATACAATACATATAAAGTGATTTCGGAAGAAAACCTTACGTGATAGAAGTAAACGAATTAAAAATTTATATTCAGCACATGACATTACATAAAATCACTTTTTTTTATTTTTAGGCATCTAACAAAAAGTTTAAATTCGCAGGCGAGTGTAATTATTCAGTTCAACATTCATTATAAAATCCTTTCGTAACCCTGCAAATAAGCATTTTATTTATTTGTTAATTTTTCTTTCATACCGAATTTTCCTCCGATTATCCGAAATTTCGGATTTGTGGGGTTCGGATAACCGACATTCTGGTGCACCTCTTATATCTTTGCATCTGTTGTAGGCAATTAACAAACAGCAAATGCATGGACCGATATGCGTGTGTAATGGATGTTGGTTGGTGTCAGCTTGGAATGCGACGGCGGGCCGGAGCGGAGCGGGGCTGCTTGCTTGGAACATGGCGCTGTGCGTGTCCCGGCGGCCGCGGGGTCGGCTCGCGCCGGGCGCAGGCCGCGGGCGGAAGGCGGCTGCTGGAGGGCGCGCGGCTGGGAGGCAGTGGCCGCGAGGGGCATTTTGCAGGGGCAGACGAGAGAACGCGAGGAGGGCGTTGGAGAGCATCAGAGTCGGCGGCGGCCGGGAACAGGCGAAAGGGGATGTTTGGAGGAAGGATTGCTGGACGCGGGCGAGGCGCGCGGGGCTAGGGGATGGGGAGGGACGTGGGTGGGGGACGCGAGCAGACGTAAAGCGTGTGTGCGATGGGTGGACGGGAGTGGGGGGCCTGGGTACACCTGAATTGGAGGTGTGTGGAGACTCCGGCGTGAGTTTGCGGATCCGTAACGCGAGCGCCGCCGCAACGGTAGAGGGACCGGTAGGGAAGCGGGAGAGGAGGGGGCGTTGCGTGGAGGCGTCTATGATCGATCAAGTGAGGCAATGGAAGAGGTGCGGGAAGAATTGCAAGTAGGGAGGGCATGGGCGTGGGTTTAGGCTGGAAATAGGTGTGTGGAACAGACGAGAGCGTAAAGCATGGACAAAGACGCTGGGCGTATGTGTGGACGTGGGTATCGAGATAGGCATGGGCGTGGTCATATATGTGGACGTGAGCGTGGGCGTAAGTATGGACGAAGGAGTGGGCGTATGTGTGGGCGTGGGAATCAAGACAGGCATGGGCGTGGTCATATATGTGGACATGAGTTTGGGCGTAAGGATGGGCGAAAGAGTGGGCGTATGTATTCATGGATATCAAGATAGGCATGGGCGTGGGCATGTATGTGGACATGAGCGTGGGCGCAAGCATGGCCGAAGGAGTGGGCGTATGTTTGGGCGTGGGTATGGAAATATGCATGGACGTAGGCATACATGTGGACATGAGCGTGGGCGTAAGCATGGACGAAGGAGTGGGCGTATGTGTGGGCGTGGGTATCGAGATAGGCATGGGCGTGGGCAGGCATGGGAGATAGGCAGGGACGAAGGACGAAGGCGTGGGAGGTGTGGGCGTGGGCGCGGGGGGGAAGCACGGAAGCACACAGGGCGCAGCGCGGGGAGCAGGGGGGCGCGTGGGCCGTAATTTCATAGCGTGTACGCGCGTGTAGCCATAAATAACGGACGGGTGCCCTCCGCACGGCCGCCTCCCTCCGCTGCGCCTCTTGTCATCCGCGCTGCTTCTTTGCTCCGTGCGCGCGCGCGCCGCCGCTCGCGAGGCCCCGGGGCCAGAGGCTCCACAGTCCCGTGTTCATCCTCTCCACGGCTGGCGCTGCCCGGCCTACTGCGTTCGCTCTCCTAGCTTTTCATCCATATTCATTCATGTCCATATTTACAATACAAAGACGTCCTTTGCGACTTTTCTCCTTTGTGGTTCTATCCCATGAATGTTGTTAGAGCTCAACTTTGTTTCTTAATTTTTCTTTGTCATTATGTCATGTTATTTCGCTTCATCTACTTCTCCATTCTCTTCGATAACTCACGTTCACTTTTCTTATACACTTTAATGTTCTCTCCTTTCAGCTGCCTTATTATGTGGTGTGTCCCCTCCTGCAAATTTTCCTCCGCTTAGTTTATTTACTTCATATATTACTTTACTCGTTCCCACATATTCTCCCAGGGGGCCATCAGTTCCCGCCACCGCCCGCCGCCCGTCACCGCCAGATTTACGCGCGGTGCTTGTCAGCAGCGGCCGCGGCGCGCGTCCCCGCCCCGCCCTGCCCTGCCCCTGGCGGCGGCGAGCGGCGACTGCTCCGCTCCCGATGCAGATTGCTGCCGTGTTCAACGAGCCCCCGCCGCGCGTGCTGTCTTGCGCCCCCGACCAGTTATTCATTTGTTCGTCTATTATTTGGCAGTACAACGCCACTTGTGGCTTGTAGGTGAATACGAATTGACAGTGTAATCGAATCTATCATGACTATAAGAGTAAGCATTCTATTTTTATATTACATTCAAGAATATACTAATGCATTTTGAATAACAAAAATTACATTTTATTAACTTCATATTTTTTTATTTTAATAGACGTACTGGATATTGTTAACTTTACTCCCTTAGGTTAATGTAATGGAAATAATGTAATTACTAGAAGTGGTATTTGGTATTGAAGGTGATATCTATAATGTGTTAATAATGTTCAGTAATAGAAACGATTTTTAGATAAATATGCCGGGTTCGGAAGTCGCCGAAACAAACTTGTCGTGGTAGGTTGATGAGCTTAATACAAAGTACGTTCTAACTTATATATTATTTCATAAGATTCGTTCAACGATATTTAGCACACCACTGATAGAATGTAAAACATTCAGATAGTAGTGAGAAATACGGTTTCACAAGTAGTAGTCTGGACAAGAGCTGTGAGATAATTTGAGAATGGACCTGTAAATAGGCGCATTAGTCATACTAAACACTCGCTTGTATAAAATGGCCGTAACTTACATCCGGCTCTGTAAACATTTCAAAATTTTTACCTGTACCGCCATTTCAATGTTATGAAATTCCTTACAGTATGGGAATGCACTATCGTTTGTTTCGCTGTAGCTCAGTGTCTGTTAACTGTACTATATACTGTACAGAGACCGTTTCATTGCAATATCATTTGTTCCGCTATCGCACTAGAGCTATTGAATGCATTAGTTCCTGTGTCCTTGGACACACGAGATTGCAGAATGAAAAATAGTTAAATGAATACACCGAACTTTCACATGTATTATACCAATTATATTTGTAGCATTTCTAGTATGCAAAAGCTCTGCATTGTGTCAAAACCATTTGATGTAATATTTATTACGTCATGGGAGGACACACGTGTCACACCATGTGTTACACGTACTGGACGCAATCTCCGGCACTGCGAATGTCCGTATTGCATTCCTGCAACTCAGTGTTATCCAATTTCCCAACAAATACGGGAAACCACTATCACGTGTCTCGCGGTAGCTCAGCGTCTATTTACTGCGCGCGCACTGTGCTCTTTGCGATCGTGTCTGCGGAGCCGCGGCGGCGGCCTCTGCATGCGTAAGCGCCCGCAACGACACCATGTAACACGAGCGCCATTACACCGCCTCCGAAACCGGTTCCCAGCCGCGATTTCCGCCGCACGGGGGCTAATTAGGAGAGTTCGTTGGTGATGTGAGGAACGTACCCTTGTATAGATTGCTACGATCTGGGCGGACGTGGAAACGTCTGTGTTATAGTTCTCCCCGAGTCGGCGTCTGGTGAATGTTGATTCGCGTAAGGGACGGTGGCACTGGAAATGCTAGTGCGCGTTCCTTGGAGTGAAGGGTTACATGAAAATCATTCAAAGGGGTTATATCGTATCTATTATACGAATACAAGAACAGCAAATTGTGTACCTCTTTTTAAGCATATTACGCGCACGGGGCGTGAGATTGGCATAGTTAGTGTTTATATGGGGAAGGAGTGTAGAAAGCTAAATTTTATACATGTGTTACAAATATATTAAATTAAATATATAGGCAGAGTGTGCAGGTGTAACCAACAACACGGACATCACTATCGCGCATAACATGGAAGCGATGCGTTTTAGAGCACATTTTTGGGTCCTAGAACGAATCCGAGTTATATCTTGAATGCCTGAATCCACGAAATTATTTATTTGTAGAACATCGTTTTTAAAAGTGGAGATCTTTTATAGATACAATTAATCTCAAAGACTAACTCTAGTTCTTGTTTAAAGGTTTCTATTGAAGCCTCATCCTTGGAATATGAACTTTTAAAGTTTCTAGACTAGTCAGAAATGATAACGAACCCACGGATCGTGCTAATGAAACTTTTAAAATATATGTTCAACTTTATCTTTTCATAGATTGTAACACATGTTCGTTTTACATTATACATTTGAAGTTTAAACTTAAGTAAATTTAAGGACCGTTCGCTTTAAATATCACGTTTTATATACGAAATATTTGTTTTTACTAAACTTCGGACAAATCATTCCTAGTGTGGGAAGGCCAACATGTCAGTTTCGGGCGTGTTTTCAGAATGTCATAAACGTTTTTGACTTGAAGTAGTATACCTTTTTCTGGAATGTAATGTTCGCTTCGTTGTATAGCACGAAGCGAATTATGTTTCCTTTTTGTTCCCAAAGACACACACACAATAACCATTCAGTTTTATTTTGGTTCCAAAGAGTAAATATTGTTCATGGTGCACGCAGTGTTATCGCAAAGTTCGGGAACTGCGCAGACTGGACTGTGGGGGCGGTCAAGGAAATCTCAGCGGTTGCAACTGGACACCGGCCATTAGGCTCTTCTGCGAGGGCGCTCCCCACTGGCCCGCCTGAAGTCCCTCTGCGTCCGCCGCGTGGAGCCCCCTCCCTTCCTCTTCTATCTGCTCGTCCCTCTCTTCGGCCCTCCCACATCGTCCACGCCCTCAGTTCGCCATCTACGGTCCCTCGTGTCCCCCTTCCACTCCCTCGTAACTCAAAGGCAACTACAGTGTATTTTAACTCAATCGTACACTTCGTAATATCTGATTCGAAAGGTACATGGTAATGACTTTTGTTGGTACACAGGTCGACAAATTCATTCCAATTTGGACCCACGCTTCGAACATCTCTGTTTCGCTACTCTTTGACGGTATTTAAGAAGAAACAATTATACATTTCAAACTTCCCGTCTTCGAGATGAATTAACTTTGTTCAAAATCCGCGCGAACCCAATTGACTAAAAATTCATTTTTGTACAAAGCTCTTTGAAATCGTCTTTTAATTGCTTCGAAAAATTACCAATAGATTGCACCACCTCCTAGGCGACCACGACGAAAGAATTACTCGTAAAATTTCCCGGAATCCAATTTTTTCCACATCAGACGCAATGGCCGAAACGTAGGTACTGAAAAAACGACTTTCTAATCACCTTCCTTCACGATTCTCTGTATTATATTTATAATACGTGGTCAAGACTAACATAATGATTTTTCACTTACGCATGCGAAGAAAGTGCAATTTGTCAATGTAATTCATCTTTACGCAAAACCCAGGCAACGCCCCGTAGGTCAGTTATCTAACATATGATTGTGTTAAATCCCCGAAGAATGGCGGGTTTCTGAAACTTGTGTACTATTTGCGAGAAAACGAACTACGAGTAAAAGAGTAAAGTTTATGATTTAACACATTTATCAGGTCATAAACAGAACAACGGGCAAAATTATTTGTGAAACTTTTTAAAAAGCAAAGTTAGTTTAAGAGCATAGCTTTTCACATCCTTTTGAGTCAGCACTCGTGCCAAGAAACACGAGAAGCCACAAAAAACTTCGAACGCCACCATCAGTGGCAAAGTTTACGCTACACGTTTGAAGTGGCATTTCAACAGTCGAAATAAAAAAGATCTTAAAAAGCAGCCATTAACGAAAAGCCTTCCTCTGGCTGCTGTTGGGGAACGCAGCCGGTCAAAAATTCGGGAAACGTTATCTCCCGGACATTCGACATAATTCGACCCGGCCCATTCATCAGGCCCCGCTATGAAACGGGAGCGCCCAACTCCAGGGTCGGTGCCCTATACCTCGGCCAATCGCGAAATTCTCTGCCCCAAGGCGAAATCACGGGCAACCATCACTTCAACTGTCGTTCGTATCAGATAGCAGGAAATACTAAAGGGAAGTGTTATTCAAAGCGATTTTTAGAGAAGCCACCAAGAATTCAACCTAGTTCGAATAAATGTTCTGGGCGTTACTTATTCAAAGGTGTTTCAAATACTTTTTTTGAGGTTTGAATGGTTTATTGGCATGTAATATTTAGCGAAACAATGCATTGTAATAAAAATTTATTGTGCGAATCCTGAAATCAAAATTTATAAGATATTTTATTTTTGGTTATAAAAAATTATTGTTCTTTTAGTTACCACGTATACCCAAACATGAGTTCCAAAACACACACACATTTCCTTTATAAATAAAATGTTCTTTTTAGTTGAAAACTGAAAATAAGAAATTACGTAATGAAGTGTGTTTGTGAGACGAATCTCAATTTAGGGATTCCTACGAAATGGAAGTGCACGAACCCGGTGCCATCAATATCCCCTGTCCTCCTCTTGAGGGGCGAGTAGTACGCAAGGGCGGTGGCCGGGAGTCGAGATCGGGTTGCTCGGGAAGGCGCCTGTCGGCACGAGGGAGCAGTGGGCGAGGGGGGCAGGAGAGGTGACGAGGGAGAGGAAGGCGGAGGGATGAGGAGTTCAAATTTCTAGAACCACATTCTGAAAGAAGAAATTGTTACCGAAGAATTTGAGATGATTATTAGAACGTGAGACAATGGCGGCATCATTAAATGCACTTTAGTTGTGTCCCTGCTCTAAAATGTTGGCGCCTCCCATCGCGCAAATGAGTTTAGAGCGCTGTTGAGGCTGCCAAATATTGCTTGGATGGTTGATTGAGAGCATTGGCAGAAACTGCGACATTTTAAGCATCGCCTTCTGAGTTCTCATCACACGAGAGAGTTCTAAAAAAAAGCGACACATAATTGACAAATATTATTACTTTGCCGTAAGAATCAATGAGTATTGAAGATATTGTCATGGTTACCTCTGTCTGGACGAAAATAAACGTCCTCCTTACGAATTTCTCGCCATCACATGCTTCCTGCTTTTTTCCTCTGCGTCTTAGAGCGCTGGTTCACAAAAACCACAAGATACTTGTTTGCTACCAACGTACCACCATCGTTCAATACGCGTAGTGCTCAGCTTCTCGGTACGAACACTACAACTGGTCGCGGCTACTCTGATTATCAGACAATGCGAGCCGTAAAATAATTAGGTGATCTTAAACATAAATCTGTGTTGCTGAGTTCATTGGTTACTAATTCATTTACAAACGTATTTTCCGAACCTACTGCGTAATTAAAATAACGAGAAAAGTCTGTGAATCTGTTATTTGGAAACATCCAAAAAGCAAAGCTGAAATGTAGTCTTAAAATGTAAAGTTATTATTATAATTATCATAAGAATTAATTATTAACTGTGCGGATGAATAGAGTACCGTAACTATGGCAATGAAATATCTGACACATCACTTCCTCAAATGGCGCTCAAACATGAAAACGTGCATTCCCTCCATTTAGCGCCGGAGATCAATTTCAAGAAGGCGCCATTCTTTTAAAGCAACCCCAAGAATTTCATTCCTCCCGTTACTGAAAATGAGAAAGAGCTTGAAAGCCGAAATAGTTTTCTCTGAAGGAAGAATAACTCTCTGGAACATGCAGGAGCCCTCTGGTATCGACCCAGGACTCGTTTGCGGTGGATTCGACCAACGCGTCCGCCAGATGCTCTGAGTCTGTTCGTTCGCAGGCGGCTCTCAAAGGTAAAACCCTCCTCGCCCGCCGGCGTTTCCGATTTAGATCTACCCTGTCGGCACCCGGGATCCGTTTAAGGGACTGGAATGATAAAATTCCATTAATTGAAGGTGAAGACGCGCATAGAGTGCTTCTTACGATATTTGTTACGAAATTCGATATTTGTCAAGAAGCACCAAAATCTTCATAGAGAAGACGTTCATAGAACTGGATTTAAAAAATTCCCCGCCTTATATCTTCCAATTCGTTTGGCTCTTGCCGAAATAATATGTCCTGGGAGATAGCGCCAGCTGTAGGGAATAACTTGGAGAAACATCTGAAAATATGGAATTTTAGACTTGTTGGCTTCTTGTAAGAAACCCCCTCAATTATGCAGTATTGTAAAAATCTCGTTAAGTGGCATTTCTATTGTACGTTAGTTGAATAAGTCTTTAAATGGCAGATCCTTTGATATGGTTAATAAGTGACACGTTCTACAAGATCATTACAGCGATTTGAATTTCATATACACTTTCAATCATCTTTAGTGAACAGAAATACTGTTTCCTGAGTCTCCGGCAGACCGCTCTCAAACGCAAGAATCTTCTTCTCTTCAATTACACCACCCGTATAGCCCTCTAAGAGGCATACGCGGCCAGAGTCGAGGACGTAGTTTATGGTGGCTACGAACTATGAGGAGTTCGCTACGAGAGGGGTTTTCTTTAAGACCTCAGTCCCCCGACCCCCACCTCCAATAAAAGGCTTTATAAGCCCAAAGTTTCTTATAGCGTTGCGTGCATTAACGTTGGGAACATATCCTCCCGAATGTTTCGCCCTCTTATCGCGTTATATAATTGATGGGTAGACCCCTTTTTAGTTTTTAAGGAAGGACCGCTAGTCTTTAGTATTTTAAGGCTGATCCAGTGACGTAAGTTGCCTATATAATGCTATTCACAGTTTCCCATTTTCATTAAACACAGACGTTTTGCATATAGTCTTACGTTAAATGGTAGCAGCATACTGGTCTTGCTCTCTCCCTGAGGCTTTGTGTTTGAAGAATCGCTAGCGGAAGAGCAATCATCATATCAAATGTCAATTTTTAAAAGAAGAAAAAACTCTGTAAGTCTAATACTTTACATCTCAGGTAAGCTGGAAAGAGAATACAAAATTATTTTTTCTTTCTCAGATATTAAAATAATAGAGATTTTCTTCCTTAAAATGATGTGTAAATCATGCAAATTGGACATATTTAAGACAGCTCAATATGTCTTAAAAATAATGTGAAAGGGCGTGGTCAAATAGCGTAGTGCACGTCATTTTGACAGCTGATGTTTAGTGAGTTAAAAATTTGAAACTACCACCACTTACACTGCGTTACTGTTTGAGAGGTTTGTCAACTTGGTCGATGTTCATTTTTTCTTATGCCGGTTCCTATGCTTACACTTCTAGAAAGCGTGGTATCAATGTGATTTTGTTCGTGAGAGTCTGTTTAGAGGTGAGTGTGCCAGTATTAGAGTATTTTGTGATATTTGCGTTGAGCTTTTAAGATTAATTATGGGTAGAAATTATTGGAAAGTTTTCAAGAAGAGGAAAAGTGTTGGCAAAAAGAAAGCAGTAAGTTTTGAATGCAACAACAATCTCAGATGAGGACACATTTCAGGAAGATGTAAGGCGTGTGAATCTTTCTGAAAACAAGTTGGATGGAACTCAAGAAATGTGCAATATATTTCATCAGCAGTGCAGTGACGATGACACTATGGAAATATTTGAAATGAATGTGGTCCGACATTTGTTTTTGAACAGTGTGAGTAGCAAAATGTGTAGCAATGGGGGTTTACATTTAGGAACTGTAAGGTAAAGTGGACTTGCAACACAATTTCAAATCACTTGCATGAAATGTGATCATAAAGTTAATTTTTGCAATTCAGTGTAAGGTGTGATTCTGCATATCATTTTTTATGTTATTAATGTTAGATTAGTGCATGGGTTGAGAGTAATTGGAAAAGCTGTTACTGCAGTAAATATATTGTGTGGTAAATTGAATATGACACCACATCCAACAAGATTTGAAAATAATAATGCAATCATTGAGGGCAAAGTAAAAATTTGGCATTGATGACAACGAGAAGTGCTGCAATGGAAGCTGTGAAATTAAACAATAGTTCTGACCTGTCAATTGCTTTTGATGGCTCCTGGCAAAAAGGGGTCAGTCATCTTTGAATGGTGGTGTTACGGCTACATGTGTGGGCTCTGTTAAAGTTTTGGATGTGGTAGTAATGTCCAAACAGTGTAGGTGTAGAAATAAAGTGAAAGGAGAGAACTCTGTAAATTGTGAGGCAAATTACAATTGGTTAAGAGTGGATTTGTAGAGTCAGAGGCGAGAATGGTCATAGCGTGAAAATGTCTGTGTGAAAGGAATCTTCGTTTGAAAGGAGTCTTTATTAATTTACCGAACTTCAGGTCATAAAAAGTAAAGAGTGTATTTTTTCAGATATAAACAGATTTGATGATACGTTGATGATTCATTGAAGTTTTTCGTGTTAAAAGGATGTTCTACATAATTAGTGCAGAGACGTTACAGACAATTTTACTACCATCGTATTTTTAATACTATTAAAATTCTATGATTTCAGCGATTATGTGAGTTGATTTTTTCCTTTTTTCAAAATAAATACTGCTATCTTTAACATATAGTATTTATTTGGAAGAGTAGACGGGTTGATTTTATATTATTAAAATGGGGGGTTTATGGATAAACAAATAATGGTTATAAAAAATACGTTTATGTTGATGGCAGTTACCTGATTCATGTGAGCTAGCATATCTTACACATTTTGAAGTTTTTGTGTCGTAATTTTTCGTATGTCCGTAATATTGACATCTTTTACATCTCACTATGAACTAATTGTCGAAACGAAACGTCTAAGTCCAACTGTCACAACGGAACTAAAAAGTCTGTCGATTTTAAATAGTTTTTCAAAGGATGTCTTATCTTTCAGTAAGAATGAGCACAATGGCATTGGAGATTGATGAAACCGTCGAAGGCGAGTTACTTTGACATCATGTATGTTTGCTTTGTTCAGTTCATCTGCTACTTCAGCTTCATCATAATCTATTGGTACTCCTCGATTTACTGCACTGAAGCTATTAGCTGCTGTATGTAAAAACTAAATATATTCAAGCAAATATCAATAGAAATTTGACAATTATAACTGATTTTCATGTAGGTAAATCATGTCCCAACAATAAGACGCAATTCACAAAAATGAATTTCCAAGTCGTTGTGAAGTCATTGAAGCACTTCAATCTGACATTCCCTGAAATCAAGCTGTATTTTAAATAGGTTTTAAATAATTTCGAAAATAATAATGTGTAAATGTATAACAAAAGTCCAATGTAAGAAACAAAGATATATGAAATATTCAAATTCTAACATACGAAGCATCCAAATGTCGGGAATTACGACAACGAAGCGCAGTAAATTCGGACCGGCCTTATTTTTCTCCAAATTATCCCAAATATACTCACATTTTCAAATAATTGAAAATGACCTTATTTGAAGATCTATTTTTGATAAACACATCCTCACCTGTCATTGCATTGCACAAGCACCATCAAGATATACAGTTTCTAGGTGGTGTTGCTTGCCCTCCACAATTGTATGATATCTTAAACTGGACAATATTATGATTTTATGAATAATGACGTAACTATCACTAAAGCTCTTTAAGAATTATTTGCCTCCGATACGAAGGAGCAAAGAAAGCTATTATAACCGTCGGCAGACTGACAACTGTGTAGCGTCCGCTGGCAGCATGCTGGACAGCGGGTGGCGGGAACACTTTTGGATTGCTCGACAATGGGCAGGAAGCGGCTGAGGCTGAGCCCAAGGGGTGCAGTTTCAGAAGGTACGTGCCATCTTTGCATCAGATGTGTCGCAAGACCAGGGAGTCACACCCGGGGGGTGGCGACGCGGACACAGCGAGGCTATAAGGCGGGTGGACCCTGACAAGGACAGCATTGTCCTTCAACGTGTGTCGCGAAACGTCGCGAGCACGCCAGTGTGCGTGGGAGGTCGCAAGCTTGCGGTTATGCGTACCAGGCTCGTCTCGACAGTGCATTCGGTAGCTACCGGATGCTAACAGGGAGCAAATGCTTCTGTAGTAAATGTACGGCGCTTATGTATGCATGTATATATAACTGTGTATACACCAAAAACATCTTGTCTGTGATGAGTCCAACCCACGATGTCATATTGAGAATATAAATTGTAGAATTAAAGTAAAAATGCGATAAAGCAAAAATAGAATTAATATTGTCATTTTCAATAGAAAATTAAAGTTATAATTAAATTAATTATTTTTCATATCATTCATTTAATTTTGCTCATTGCCCGTAGTTGGTATGTCATAATTTCAACCAGGAATAACGTAATAACTACTATTTTTTTCAAAAAAAAGATACAAGATCTTTATTAAACAGCTAATTTTGTACAACAGACTTTGTCAGAAGAAAAATCTCTATTTTCAATTTTGTAGTTTTAAATTGTTTCTGCAATTTTCGAAAAAAACGAAGTTTTTCGAGTAGTACCCGAAATTGAAACTAACACTATATTTCTACAGTCCCTTATTACATTTGAGGAGAAAGTTTAAAGAAAAAATTTGGAGAGGATTTTTATATTTTTTTGTAAATTTCAATCGCAAAATACGAAAATTTACTCCTTTTTTCCAAAAAGTGTACATGACATTTTTTGACGAGTAATTTTTTGCAACACACTTTGAGACAAAAATCTCTATCTCCAATTCTGAGTTTTTAAAATTTATCTTTCGTTTTCGAAAAATGGGATTTCAACGAAACTGAGACCTGCACCATTCACTTAAACGTCCTTTGCACTATTGAACAACAAAATTTAATAAAAAAAATGCGGCTACTCGTTTCTTAGCAATGGTTCTGCTGTTAGTATATTTCTCAGACATCATGCATAAGCATGTTGGTTCCACAGTTTGTTTTGTAAGTCTCCTTTACATATTAAAGAACATTAATCTTATACATAATATTGATATATTAAAATTATTAGCCTAGTTTTACTCCTGAACTACACATATAAATTCACTTGTGTTTATTAAAAGTAATAAGCTATGATATCTCAAGAATTTTGATAATGTACACATTATTGAAATACTTATGTTTGTGTCGATGTAGTATGCGCAATACTTCATAGATTAACGTTGTAAATAAATTAGATACTGTAAATATCAATTTTAAAAATGATTTTTTAAATTAATAGATATTAAATTAAATTTTATCAAACAACATAATATAAATAATTTGAAAACATCACAAATGCTCTAGTCCATAATTAACCCATTACCTTACCGGGATATAACAAATTAGACAATGCTAAAAACTGCAGTAGCTTACGACAATAATACGATAGGTTGATTTAAAACACACAAATTGTTCTGTCAGTTTGAAAAAGAAGCCATTTGTAATATCTTTATTGATCTCCACTTAATCAATTTTTTAGAACTAATATTACAAAAGCCATTACCCATTTGCGCAAATTTCTATGGCAAGGCGAAGGGTGCATCTGAGGCTAACTTAATCTGCCCACCTAACGTCTTTTCAATTCGATTCAATGGGATTCAATGCAAGTTGCGTGCTTTGCGGGGTGTAAGCACTGAGACCGCGAATGGCCATTACCTCAGGGCGGGCGAGGGGCCGTTACAGCCTCGGCGCCAGTGGGGGTGGCGGGCGCTGAGGCCTTAATGTGCGTTTGATGGCGGACATTCGTTATCATTACGCCCCACGAGGAAAGAAAGCGCGCATGATGGCCCTTGGTATCCTTCTTTACTCTTAGCGCTTTCTCCGCCCCGCCCGCAGCCGCTTCGCCCTACGCGGTGCAGGGCACGCTTTATGAGTGCCTCCGCGCGGCGAGCGCTGCCTCGCGGTCGTTGCTGGAGTGGCGTCGCTTCTTCAAATGCTTAAGTGGCAAAAGCATGCTGTATTTTGAGAGGATTGGGTTTTAAAGAGGATTTAAGTTGTCGATTATCTATCAGTCGTGCTTTTTTTAACTATCATACGTAATACACATTTTACATTGGTATTAATGATTGTTTTTAATTAGTTTTTGGTATTAATAATTACTAATTGTTTTGTAGGTTGTAGCCTCGCAACTATTGAAAGATTTGCGAAGCTGTTACAAATGCCTAGATGAGAAAAAAGCGTTTTATTTCTAGTAGATTGGGTTTTAGTACTTCTAGTAGATTGTTTTTTTCTAGTAGATTGGGTAGATAGGGTATGTTCAACAGTCAATCAAGCAAGATCAATCAAACTATATACTTTTTATTTCACTTCAGTATTAGATATTCTGTGCGTTTCAGTACATGCCAAGCTCTGCTTCGCCTCACTGTTTGGCTTCAGAGTTGCCAGATGTGTTGCGAGCTCTTTCTCCACCAAGCTACAGAATTTCCCTAAATAACCTCTCCAGTAAAACAAAATTCTCCAAATTTAAAACTAAAAATATTCTCCAACTCCAAATATTTCACATGAGCTGTCCCTAACGATTTCATTGGCTGTGCCTTTAAATTCATGCAAATCAAATTTACCCTCTATGGTGCTCGAAGCGATATACTCTTAGTTTTTCTCATGTTTCTCTTCTTTTTTTCCCTGTCGTTTATATTTCTCTTTGATACATAAAAATGAGAGAGATTAACGACAAATTTTTCCTTTTATTCATAATAATTAAGAGAATATTATTTTTATCTCGACTCCGGATAAAAATAATTTCCTCAAAAATCCCCAAACGTTTCCCCGTTCATTTTTTTCCCTATTCTTTCCCCAAAACGAAAAAATCCCCATTTTGGGAACAAAATTCTCCAATCTGGCAAACCTGTCTGGCTTCAACTGACTAAGCAGAAAAGCGCGCTTTAATTAGTTTTAAGTTTAAATAGTTTGTTAATTTGAGGTGAGTTGTTTCAAGATCTTTTAACTAATATGAAATAAGATAAAGTAAGCAAGAGGTCGTTTTTTGCTTCTCAAGCTATTGAATTATGATTATAATCTTCATGAATGTATCTTTCAAATTGAAAATTAAGAACGGGGAATTGATCGGCAAAAAGATCGAGTCGTATCTGAAGCAATTCATCAATATATATTTTGCGCTTTAGTTTTTAACATTAAATCATATCTTTCCTGCCTCAAGTTAGTCACCTGACATAGGGACACTATAAAAGTGTTTGTTGGCAGTTCTAAACGAAAAAAATAAACAAAAAATGATTTGAAAATTGTATCAATAGTTTTTCTGAGCAATGAATACAAAATGAAATACAACAGATTATTTAGGTTCATTGATGTTACTTCTAAGGTGTTCACCATCAATTCAGAGTTTTGAACAAAGCGAAATGGAATAAGTAGAAAGCTGAAAAAAAATGTTTTGGCGGGCTTTGTACCGATAGCATGTTGGCTTCCGCAAACACACAGCAGGACGCGACAAGTGCGTCAACAGCTTTGACAGATGGCTTCTACGAGGATTGTCGTGTCGCACGCGTGCTGGGACGTAGAGCCGCGAGCACGCGTGCTTTCGCAGTATTCACAATCTCCTTGCGGAAGTAACAAGATTGTGATTTACGGCTTTAGGGCCATAAAGATCCGCGAAAGTGATATTTCTTTGTACGTTCCATTTTCCTGGAAGCAGATTCATTGCATCTTAAAATATTCCTAGTGGTTATGTTTTTTGGCACGAGGATAGACTTTCGAAATCGGAAGACACAGTTACCCGTGTAGTAACTTGGTTTCCTAGAATTTTTTACTCACATACAATAAAGCAGAATGAATCTATCAACTATCATCCTTATACCTTTTAAAAGCAGTAATTTCGTATGTTTTGAGACTATTCGTAACTAACTTTTATGAAAATAACTTTTATCTAAACATGATATATTAAGGCACTCTCCTTACATGTAATATGACCATAAAAGTTTAGCTCAAGTACCAAAGCCCCTTCTTTTCCTGCAAGAAATTAATCCCTATTGATAATCTAAAAATATACTCAGATTTGTACAAAAAATGAATTTTAATATAATCGATTGTATATTAAAATCTTCCATATTACTTTGATGAAGGGATTGCATTTTAAAATGTACTTCAATACGTTGCTTCAGTTCTTCAATACGCTTCAATAGTTATACGCTTAAATATTCTTTCATACGTTGGTTATAAATGCTGCGTGTGTTGTGTGTGTGTGTGTTGTGTGTGTGTGTATATTATGTGTGTATGAGTGTATGATGCTTTTCCTTCCTTAACGCTGTTTTGGGGAAGATAAACGAATCTCATGAGTAGTAACAACTTCTTAAATCACCCATATTACGTTTTACATTTCAACTTGGGGTTAAAGAATTGTAAAATGAAAACAAGATAATAAACATTTCATGTTAAATACTTATTAATACGACAGAGGTCAATAGAAAATATTCCGTTTGTTACACTAAAGTAGGGTTTGGAATGATGTAAATGACCGTTTTCTGAAAGGGTGTGGTATTTGTGTGGTTATTAAGTATTAAATTCATTACGTGAGTGTTGGAGACTACATTAAAAACCGGTTTCAGTAATACCATCGATTTGTTTTCACGACATTGGGAGTGACACTTTTTGGGTGTGGATACCTTCTCTTAATCTCCAGATGGCGTTGCAACAATATACTAAACTAGTCGTATTATGTTTTAAATTTCAATAGTTGGTTACGAAATAAACGAATTACACAATGTATAACAAGGTCTCGTTAAATACCAATACAATAATGATACAATTCGCAATGATATAGTCCAACACAGCTCTGTTGAAAATACGCCGCTTATCCCAGAGAGGTTTTGTAACGTAAAGGACCAGACGTGTCTCGCAGACACTTTTCTAAAAATGTGACGAAATAAACGTTTTTGTTACAGAATTTTATACGTATTTAATAATATTTGTCACATTTTATCACATGTTACATCAATTGTTTTCTTGGTTAAATGTCCAGAACTCACATTTTCAGTATATACTTTACAACACTGTTTAGGGTGTTTAGAAATTTTTGAAGGGCAAACACGACTCCTCTTTCTCTTTTTTTCCCACTGGTTTACTGTATGGTTGAACGTTAGCTACTTTGCTTCTACCAGATACATTATCCATCCAATGTGAAACCCATTTTACCCTTCCTCTTCTTTCAACATAAGGTCTTTCTAAATGGGTCGCTATTTTTCGAAAAAATATTTTTCTCTTGACATTTTTTCCTTTTGATTCCCAGTCGAATAAAAATTAGTTTAATATAGTAGTTTATGCAGGTAGTTTATAATGTAGAAGCTTTATTGCATGAGTACTCGTTTTGAAAACGAGTGACGTTAGGAGCGAGTTTTCATATTTATAGGGCTGCAATAAAGCAACATTACAAACGAATTGCATACTCTATTTTTTGTATAACAGCTTTATAAGCCTTTAGATAATGAAAGTAAATTTTGCGAAACAACTTTCTTGTGACGTCTCGTGTATTTGCCATCTGTGCGAGAAATCTGCGGTCGACTGTTCCGTTTACCTCGACCACCCCACCATAAAATAAGTTTCATGCCAGTTTGATCATGTACAAACAAATCAGAACGTATATAAACTCTTATATTGTCTGATACATCCGGTTTGTTTAATCGGTGTTGTGAAAATTTTCTAAGTATTAAAGAATGATACAGTTCTAGAAAATGTTAAGATAATTTTAAAGAACAAACTACGGGGGAAGAATAGGCAAGTTGATATTTAACAAATATTTTTGACTCAGTCGACACGTGAATTTGAAAGCGTGTCTAATACACACATCTTGGTTGTGAAGTGATAAGATACTCAAACAAGAGTTAGAATGATATATGTGCGTTTTCAGAGAACGTGTGTTCTTTAGGCGGTTGTAGGGCGGCTGTAATTCCAGAAGAGGTCAGAAGAAAATATCGTTGTTAGAGAGAATCAAACGAGACGCAATAATTTATCCCAACAGCTCACAGTAGAAAATACGCCGTTTAACATACTCAGACACGAGAGGGAAGGAAATACGTGCGTGGGCTCCGAGCGGCTCTTCGTTTTCCCAGGCTTTGCGTCGGTGTTCGAGCCCGGCTTGGCGCTAGGCGGCGACCAAAGCGACGTAATCCGCTTTATGGACCAACTCGCTTTGTGCCCCTTCCAAGACCTATTCTGAGAATCGTGACTGGATCGTCGTTAATCTTATTACTGTTGGCCTCGCGGGCCTACCCCAAAGATTCCCCCGTTGCCTCAGTTAAGCACTTTACTGCTCCACGAACCTTCCTTGTCTCCAAAGCCACGTGTCTCAAGGCGGTACTGTTCACTGACGAACCAAGTTTTAACAGTTTGTTTGCTGTGGGTATTTATAGTACTTGTATAATGGGTGAACCCTAGGTAGGTATGGACACGTCCTCACGTTTAGACATTTGGTAAGCCACACAACAAATAACTGAACGTACAAAGTGTATCTGTGTGAAATAAACAAAAAATACAGTCATTTTAATTGAAAAGTTGTGGTTTTATTTTAGAAAGTAATGTAAAACAAAACTTTGAGTTTAACCATGTAAATGATGAAATATCATGTAATTATCTATTTAACATAGCTTTAAATGTTATTACTTATGAATGTAACTACATTGTAGAAAGGTAATTTGTTATTCTAATTGAAAAATGACATTCAAATGTTCAAAAATCAGAATGTTGTGACTATGGCAGTATTGACAATAATATAAGAAACAGGATGATTACCGTACGTAATACCGTGTTTACCAAAGTAAATTTGGCTGCTATTATTGATCAACCTGTTCAACAAAGAAGTTTATATGTTTAAAAAACTTATTTCTGTATCCATTTGAGTAACAATATGCCAACTGCTTCGTCACCTCCCTGTCGAAGTGCCATCCTACCATTTATAAGAAGACAATTCATTCATACATATTTTCGAGGATAAATATCAATGAAAATGTAAACACCTAACGAAGGGTGAAACCTCGTGTTGTAAATAAGGACTTTTATATAAATGACCTTTGATAGACTTAAAAACAGGAATATTTGTGTTATGGTGTTTTTAATGTTGCTCTTTGTGACAGATAAGAAACAGCATACACTCATTTAGCAAAGTTTAAATGATCCAGAAAGAACAGCTTCTTTCACACCGACTATCAGGAAAACTTAAATGGGGATACAAGTGTCATAATGAAAATTTATCAATCCCACCCCAACATACAAATTTCAAACAATTTTAAAATGTACGATTACACTGGCTGTACGACGTCCATCTAAGAAACACGTTCCTTGATTTTCCGTTTTGAGGGTGAATACGCAGGAAATAAGAAGGAAATATTACGACCTCGAGCAACATCGTAACCTCTCGACGTAGAGCGCTGTTCAAGTTTAGATCGCTTGGAGCGGAGGGTCGTGGGTGAAGGACCTGCGACGGCGCTTCTTCGGTTGCAGCAGACGCTAACAAGCTGCTACGAGGGAGCTCCTCTCGAATCGCAGCCCTCGCACCTCGCTCAGCTTGGTAACCGACGAAGGCTGCGCTCCGCACCACTGGAATGGAGGCTAATGAGGGATTTGTGGAGAAATCTATGGAATACTTCTTTTACAAATTAATATTTTACTTTCATCATTAAAACAACACAACAAAGAAAAATTGTATGTATCTAAACACTTTTTTTTCGTACATTTATTAAAGTCCATTTCTTTCACAAGCTAGCCTCTAATACAAACGTTTCATATCACTGAAAGTTTATATTTCTTTTTTTTTCTTCATGGAATCAGCTTGTGCGGGTTGCTGTTAGCTGTCAGTTTAGACGCATAACATTTCATCATACTTTATACAATGCAAGGCATGGGTGTGAATATCGTACACATTGAATGATTAACGGAGTGCCATAAAGTTGTCGAGTTACGTGCTTACTTACATATCTGAATAAAGGTTCATTCTAATGTTGAAGCCGTGGCTTTTCTTGATTTGAAATTAATACGATCAATTAAAATGTGTAAGATAGTTTTCGTATCTCTCAGACAGACAAGGAAACAAAAAAGTGTGGATTCTTACCAAGATATTGTCTTATTAATGTAAATCAAAGAAAATAAAACTACGATTTTTCAAAATAATATTTTTAGTGATGTTTTAACTGTGCTTCCGATTCATTTCAAATGTCTCCGAACAGTCTTTAAATCGTAATCCCCTAGATAAACTCTCATTTAGAAGAGGAGCGTGCTTTTTAACCTGACTAAAGTATTCTTTAATGTGAGTTGCTGTGAAGAGTGGCCGTGTACGTTGAGGATCATTGGGCGCTGGGAATGGCGACGGAGGCGGATTCGCGCAGGAGGGCCCAACGGGGCGAGTAGCTCGATAAAGAGAAGCAGTTAATGCGTCGGGAAAGAGAGAAATATCCGGTCATTAAAACTGCGGCTGGCGGACGGCGAGTAGGCGGGCGAGGGGGAACAATGGCCGGGTGAGGAATGGCGGTGATTCGCGCGGCGCGGCCGGCGCTGCCCTGTGACGCATGGCGGCGCGCCGCGGGGGCCGGAGCCGGGAGCCGAAGCCGGGCCCGGAGTTGGGAGCAGCTCATGCAATGGTATCTCAGCCCCGATGCCAGCTGATGGGATGAAGCCTGTCGACTTTTATCCCCTTGAATTTTATCTATCTATCTATCTATCTACCATATCTATCTACCCTATCTATCTACCATATCTATCTACCCTATCTATCTACCCTATCTATCTACCCTATCTATCTACCCTATCTATCTATCTATCTATCCTATCTATCTATCCTATCTATCTATCCCATCTATCTATCCTATCTATCTATCCTATCTATCTATTTATCTCTCTCATTAGTGAATCTAAACCATTACCTACACATTTCCCCCACTTTGGTGCCGGTGCCTGTGCCTGTGGCTACGACGCACTAACTTCGCTAACTGCCCGCCAACATCGTACTAAGTGCTCTCTCCTGAGCGCTTCCTGCGCCACCCCTTCGTCCTCATCACATCCATCAATGCTGCCAATTAGAAGCGTAGAAGCAATACTACCATATCTCCCCGTGTAATAGAACATGTAGATCTGACTTTGTTAAGTTTCACTTACATATATTTAAGACGATTATCGTGATGTTATCGACTTCATATTAACTTTTGTACACAATAATGCAATATGAATAGGAGAAAACAAAAACATTCTATGTCTAGGAGTTTCAAGTTTGGATAGTAAGAAAAAGTTCAAAGTTTCCGACATCGATCATTTTTTCTCAACATTAACATGAAGGACATTCTACAGACGAAACAGAATTCGCGGACAAGGAACTTTTATTCGTGGAAAGTTGAATTTATATTTTAAGAACAGTTTGCCACTGGTAACTCAAACCTGAAAAAACATGACATCGAACCTTACTGTTTGCACCAATTCATATGTGAACACACAAGATGTAATATGATAATTCTTCTCAATGTTTGTAAGATTGTGAGTTTGTAATGTAAGATTTTTAATATATGACTTGAAAGTATTTTGACCTGTACTATAATTACACAATTTTTAAAACATTAATATGGAAAATAATTTCTAGATTATGTTTAATATTAGATTGTAAGAATTTAATAGTAATTTTCTACAAGACTTATGCAGTCTTGGAGCATCTAAATATCTCATTAAATTTAATTCCAATATTATATAATTGTCTGAATGAATTTAAAAACGTCTCTTGTTATTACCAGAGATGAGAGGCTACTACATACTTAGTCTGAAGTCATTCTGATCTTGATGTATGCTCAGTAGTTAGTAGTCACGAAATGTTCTTTAATTGCTGTAGGACACGAATGTTGTAATATACACTCAAGTATGGTTAGTTTCAAGTATTTATTTACTACTATCAACATCGTGATAATGGAACATTAAAGATTCAGTACAGAAGTCTCACTTACCTTTTTGTATTTTTTATCTCTACTACCACTATTAGGGATGAGTACAACGCCTTTAAATGAGCCAACACTTGCGTTAAAGAGCAATAGAAAGTATAATGCGCTTGGCACATTCGCATATGAATTTCTAAGTAGTACTACATTTGCGATTTGCATCTCTTTTTCCTTTACACTGGTATGCCAAGTTTCGTTATAAATTAAATTTTACATTTCTTCGAATAAACACTGAGGAGTCTTTGCCGAGGCAACTGTTCTGCGGCGTGAACGAAAGAGCGATTTTCAGAGCGGAGGCGATAACGAAATGATAAACATCGGTAATACATCTTCTGATAGAATCGTTTTGTCGGCGCTCCTCACTTCTGTGTCGATACAGCGACCTCCAACTCATTACTACAGACCGTTCATCATGATGGAATGATAACTGATGAATTACTCCATCCTTTTAGTACCCGTTGAAGAGTTCAGTGGAATATATTTACACAATTTTCATTTTGAAGTGCTTCTGAAACCAAAATGTGATTTATGGTGGCAACAAGTTTTTTTCCTCACATTTGTGTACAACAGAGTTTCTGGAGAAATTATAACATATGTTGTTATTTTCTAAACATTTTCTTGGTCTGTGCTTATTCATTCGTGAATTATTATTATATTACATTCTGTTATTAGTATATTATATTCTGTTGTATTCTATAATTATTCGTATATTCTGTCGTTTGACCATTCATATTTTGGTGAGTATATCACACAGATTCAATTCTACTCGTGTTGTGTATTTAAGACCTTAAAATGAGGCACTTTTTGGAAAATTTCAACATTGTATTCGAACCATTAGGAGACACCGAAAAAATATAAAGTATGAATGCCAAAATATTTACATTCATGTGAAAACAGTGAGATTATGTAATAAATATGTAAAATCGGATATAATATGTGATATTTAATTTTTTATGTAATTAATATTTTATGTAATAAATTAATTATAAAACACATTTACCTAATACAAAATTTTCCTAAATTTTAAAAATAATATAACCGTTTTAAAAATCATTTTGAGAGAACAAGGTGATGCACATTTTCATCATACAACCTTCCCGTCAGTGGTAAAAGCTGCATCTGTTGCTATTCAGGACAGTAGTTTAACTGCCCGACTAGAAGCAATAGAAGCCCTCGTATAAACTGGCGATATCTACGACTAGCCAAATCACTGCAGCGTGCAGCATTCTCATCGAAGTATTACACGGCGGTGATCGCCAAAGTTTCTCGGAAATTAAGGTTATAGATCCTGAAACGCGGCGTCTGTGATACTTTTCATTCCTAATATTGAAAATGATTTCGGTCGCTGACGCGCATTTCCGTCACTGAGAAATCTGAAGCAGGCGCGCATCTCGATACGACAGCACTACGTAACAACGTACGAAAAATTATGATTGTTTCAAAAACTTCTTTTCATAAAAAATACCTATAACATAGAAGAAAATGAAAAAAAAATTGTGAAAACAAATATGGCAAATATGAATATATATAGTAAAAATTAATATGTGTAACGAAAAAATTGATATTGTGTCAGGATGCCGACGATTATCGGCTAAGATTACACTGTAGAAGCGAAGGATGTTAGGTTTGTAATGGCTTAAAGGTTGAACTTAGCCATCATAGGATCAAGTTATCTAATTTGTTTGTAATAATTACCTATTAAATAAATAAAATAAGATTACACTTTTGAGAAAGTTACGTAAAAACAAAAAAATGCAATTACATAAAATCCATCTCTACTTATTATATACTTTCTAACGAAAACTAATTTGATATGTCAAAACAATATAATTAGCAATATTTACTATCCACAGCGATATTAACTTTTTGAATTTCTTGCAATAACAGTCTAATTAATAATTTCATTTCATGTCGCCACGAAAATAATGAATCGTATCGCATCATTTGTTATGTAAATTGATTCTGTGGTGTAATATGTCATTCGCTTTTTGTCTGCTACATGTGAATTTGAAAACGTAATACGTGTAATTTAGCACCACCTTCATTCACGATGTTTTTATCTACTCACCGAGCCACAGTATGTGCGCGATGATAACACTGGTCTGCGACGGTTTCTTTGCCGCCATTTTGTATTGCTTTTTAGGATTCCTTTTGCACCCTGAATCAGGATCTGACTTTTTTTTCCTACATCGCGTCACATTTTCTTTAAAATTTTATATTATGTTTTTATCACATTCACGCACTAATTCACTTCTTAAGTTGTTACAGGAGGAGTTATTTTAATTTCGATTTCCAGATTAGTTTATTGCTTCGATGTCCCGCAGCTATCTGAAAACCCTAGGTTTTATGCTTAGTCTAACACCAGTGTTTAATGCGTATTTCAATAAAAATGATTACATTTTCATTGAAATTCTATCAACATGCTACGTCGTGTCTGGAACACTCCAGATATATTCTGCAGTGTGTGGAAGTTTTGTGCAAATTAAAAAGCAGCGCTAAATAACAGAGTTCACGACATAGGCCTACTGGTATCATATTGAAGTACGAAGAAACAGGGCTTGTAGAACGTGTTTAAATAGTTACAACGGTGACGGAATAGCGTTGCCATTCGGAATCCGAATAGTGTAGTGAGAACCTTCAGACCACAGTACTCACTGCTATTTCTGTTCTGTGATTGTGAAGGGATTTAACAGGAAGAACAAAATTACTAATGTGTATCCAAACAATATTCCATTAGCAATTTTACCCTTTTTCTCGTGGTTTTGATATACCTTTCCTACGTCATCCGGATAACCTCTGACTGTAATTTCTCGATTGAAGACTTTGCAAAGAAACTGATCCTTTTCAAGTAAAGTGTCTTAAATTATTATGTTCGAGATCTTGGAATCTTACAAAGGAATCTGCCTAAATCTTCGGGCCTACATTTCGCGAAATGAAGATGTTGGCGCCAGGAATATACTATTCGTGCAGATATTGCGAACTCTTTTTTTTTCTGAAAAGGAACTTTGGTTACTGCAACAACATCTAGGAGACTATGCTCAAATTAGGATTACCGCAGTACGCAGAGGCGGGATTCATGGGGGGGGGGGAGACAAGGGATATATGTGATTTATATACTTAATCATGTTATGCATCTATATATATATGAAGAGACGAGATAGGTACGTACATATACCTTAATGTATAATATATATAATATATATAATATATATAATATATATAATATATAATATATATATATTATATATTATATATATTATATATAATACAAAGATAGGTAAGCACATATATTTAATGTAATAAATATAAAACTATATTTATCAATTGCACACTACTGTATAGTGGCTAATATACCGTAAACATGAAATACTTTTTTAGTTAAATATATTTTGAATGTTTTTCAAATGTTTATTTTCAATACGTAATTAATATGACAATGTACTTATTTGCTGTGAACTGCTCTCTATCGTGATTAGGCTTGAGGAGGGGACAGGTCTCAATGTTAAACAGCGACAGTCAAAAGGTTATTTAGGCAACATCACCTTTTCAGGAATGACACGCCGTTGATCCAGCAAGGTTGACTCTTTTTCTTAGATGCTATCGCATTCAGGAAAAGGAATAAAGCAACAATACTTTTTTTTCTCGTAGCTACGTTTTGTGTAACTATTGAAACATTGTTGCGATTTATTGGTTGTTTTTTTTTCTTTTTTTTCAGTGTTCGAATAAAATGTGGGTTGTGGAACCACTTGCCGAAATTGCGAGAGAGTCAACCATGAATTGCAAACATTTTGTGGTTCAGAGTACTACGTAGACAAGAGGACCACCAGACACAGTGGTAGTTTAGAGTTTAGGGCACCACAGAGGTCCCCACATGGCGCCTAGGTGCATCAACCACAAAAATATGTGGTAAAATGTTACTATTGATTCTGGTAGGGAGAACCGTATTTCAATGTGGGGCTACCATTCCTTTTTTCAGTATAAATATTTGGATTCCATGGTCGACCCACTTGTAGTAATTTCGCCTAATATGACATATATGTACTACATTTAAAAAACACCAGTTTTTCCGTTGCGTCAAAACAAAATATTTGGAGTTAATGATTAAATTAGAAAATACGAATTGAAACTAGTGACATTTGTTATGTTGTTCACGTTACTCCTAAAAATTAAAATGTCGGTTTCAAATTCAAAGAACAGCGACATCGGCCAGATCGATTGAAGAATATAAATTATGGAGAAATCGGCTGATTGGTTTAGTTGCTGGCGTTCTTTACAGACACACATATGGACAGACAGACGTTTTGCTATCAATCGATTTTTCAGTGTCAAGGACACACAACACAGGGATTCTGGCTGAATCACGACTAGGAGGATTTTTTTCTAAATTTAGCAACCGAATTTTTCCACTTTTTCGCTACCAGGGCCCTGCAATAAGAGATTTTCTTCGTTCGTCGTTTTTTCGCGCAGCATTACATAATTTTCTCTTCTTAAGAAGTTCCTTCTTAACCGCGAGAAAGTAAAAGTCGGTTCGAGTGACAAGTACACCCAAAAATTAAAATAATGTTTTCAAATTCCAGGACCCGCTACATCAGTCAGATCGATTTGGGAATATCAATCTTGGAGAAAATTGTCTGAACGGTTTGGGATCTAGCGTTGATCACAAACGGACGTGCAAACGAACAGACTGACGGGCGTTTGGCAGTCAATCGATTTTTCGCTTTGAAATATCTTCAAAACATGGATTGTGAAATGAACATGGTTAGCGAGAAATTAAAGAAAATAATCCTAATTCTAAAGAATTCTGTATCAAAGGATGGGTGAAGACGTACTTCTTAGAAGACGGAAAAATAACTAAATATGTTCGAGAGGAAGTAATTTATTCTACAAATGGACAATATTTATCCAGTTTTTCGTTATCAGCGCCTAGAAATAAGGTTTTTTTGTGTCGGAAATTTGCTTTTTGTCCTTGAGCACTACAATACTTCCTTTATACTGCGTAAGCATAGCGAGAAATTAAAGAAAATAATCCTAATTCTAAAGAATTCTGTATCAAAGAAGGGAGAAGATGGAATAGGAAGAACTAAATATTTTGTGAATGTATCAGTGTTTTTCTTTCAGAAATGAAGTCCGTACATATAATTATTAAGTTGCAATGATAAAAAAGTAGAAACACAAATAAGTATTCTGCAATTCAAAAAATGCAATATATTGTTTTAAATAAATTGAAACACAACTAATTAAATGTGTATTTACGTGTTAATTGGTTGAGGCAGCTTCAATTTGATCTACTTATTCTGAAATTAAGACAAAAATCATATTTTTTCCGTTTATTATTTATTGCCACATACCACACACCGCAAAAAAAAGAGTGAAAACCCATGTTGTTATCACTGACCCTGCCCGTCTTCAAAACGTACATTCACGGACTCGTTTTTCTCCGCAAGCCATCACCAGAGCAGCTGTCCAGATGAAGACACTGCATCAGAGCTGCCTTCAGCAGGTGCTTCACGATTCTGCACGCCCGCGCGCCCATCGCGTTCGCCCCGTCGCGCCGCGGCGCCCAACGACCCACACCCTGTTGTCAAGCATTGGTTCCGCAGCCCCTCCACGGGGCGCGACCCATCTTTACCGCGCTCGGCTACCGACTCCACTTCCATATGCGGCCGAAAGAAATTCCTAATTCGCTTTATCGCAAAACCCCACGCCAACCGCACGTCGCGCGGGTCGCCACCCGCCTCCATCTTACGATCTAGCGCACACACGAGAGCCAGTTGATGACGGGTTTGCCAAGCGCCTAATTCCAAGCTGGAGAGTAATCAAGATGGAGCTAAAGTGGTCGCCATTAGAGGCCGGTATCAAAAGAAGACGCGATATAAAATATGAACGGCACGATCGTCCATTACGGGTCTGATTCGCGAGAGGTTAGAAGAAGCGGAGAGAGGACGGGCGACGAGACGGGTGGATGATTAATGAGCGGGTGTAATGCTCTAGGGGGCCGTGAAGTTTCGTTTTCTTCCGATCGCCTCCGCTAAGGCGTCGAACTACCATCTTGAAAGCTGACGCTCGAATTTGGCCTTCATCTGAGAGAATGTTGTTACTTTACCTGATGCTGCTACTTGGGATGACTTGCACCCGTGTATAACGATTTCTGTCAATTTTTGACACTGAATATTTCCACACAGTACGAGTATAGTTTACCAATATTTCATACCATGAAAAGTTTACTAATAATTCGCTGCCGTAGCAATATCTTCCTTGCATCCACAGATAACTTTGCGATGAAAAGACATTACCATAGCCACAACCGCGATGCATCTATGCTGATCTTTTTTGGTGCATCAGCATTGCACACCTACAGTTAACATCAATTTTTCTTTTCACCAATATTACTACACCAACGATCGACGTCACACCGACGTCAGTTATTAAAGTAGTCGCAACAGTGCCTATACACTCGGAGAAATAGGATATATTCGCACCGACATCCTTATTCTTTTGCGTTACCATGCATTGAAAACGTATTTCATATCCTATTTTGAATATGCCTTTGAAATATAATCAACCTTACATTTGAAGCGTATATGGTCCGTTTCAAGTTTCCCACTTTTATCATCTTCTCTCTGTATCCACCAACATCAATGAAAAACAATTGTTTAATTTCCTTATAAAATAATGTTTATTTATGTAAACAATCTTCATGAGTGAATTTTAACGATGTAAAAATGTTCTAAATGTACGTAAGTATAAAACTATTTTAAAATGTTGACATGTTAAAAACGGGATACCATATTTTTCAAATGTAAAAATTGAACGAAAAGACTTTAAGTTAACCATGTCATAAAAACACACGAAAAGGATTAAATAGAGACACTAATGTGAACAGGCGTAGAAATAATCAAAAGAAAAAAGGAATCCTTAAATTACATTCATGATACCTGCTGTACATGATAACTACACAACAAGGATCTGTTTACAAGATGACAATGTTTATGGTGAATCATTTAAAACTGACAAGTCATCAGAATTGGGACTCGATCTGTCACACTGCAACCATCATTGTTATTCCCGTATTTGTCTCCATCCTACCCCTGTGCACAACCCACATTGTAACTATTATCTCTGCTTTACATCGTCGATGAACGTCTCGAAATTGGATGTTTCGTGTAAAAGTATAAATAATTGACGAGTTGAATGGTTGAAACTCAAAATGCAATAGTTTTTGTGAGAAATTGAGTTTATAATTAAACAGGTGTATTTTTAAAATTAACGCGAAATTCTCACGAAATCCAATGAAATTATTTAAAAACGGGGTTTCTCCATCTATATGCTTAGAAAAAAAATGTGGTAAAATCTTGTTTCAGTTGTAATACAAGCATAGCATAGGGATTGTATAAAATGATTCTCGGCTACTCTCTTCTTTGTGATAAACTTTGTATTTATAATGAAATTTGTCGCTATATTGAGCGCATTTGTTAATATTTTGAGTCTATTGGCTTGTAATTTAAATTAAAAAATAATACTTAAAATTAACTATTTGTACTGTATTATCACAGATTTACCAAGAAGTAAAGCAAAACTAACACCAAATCCCTTCTTCTTTTTCGCGCAATTGAAAAAGAAAATGAATGCGAAAAGGATTGGGAACCCTGCCGTGGCGCGACGAGCAGGCCGAAGAAGCTAGGCGAAGCGAACAGAAGCGAAGCAAAGCGAGGCGCGCGCGAGCGCGCTCTTTTGTTTCAAGGGGCGGCCGCTACTCCGCTTGGAAAGCCTCCAGAGGCGCCAGCCGCCGAGCGGAGTTTTTGGGAAGATCGCGCAACTGTCCCATTGTCTCGCCAGACCTTTTTACAATATTAGAAGAAACTTGCTCTTTATTCGGCGCGGGTCTGGATGAGTAACGCGGCCGGAGCGCGTTTCATTGTTGCAGAGACTCATTGCGACCTGTCCGTCGCAAGAATGCGGGATGAACAAAAGCTCGATAAATTGCTTCCACGATTGGACTGAGATGTAGAAGGTGTTGGCAAAGAAAGCGGGCGTTGGTAGGAGGGGCTTCTTTTGTTTCTGCTCGTCTGCAATATATCTTCATTTACATAAATTTGTTTACGATATTGGCTGCTTGCTTCCGAGACATATAGGAGCTCCCTAACTGGATCATGATCAATCTCTCATTCTGTGTTACTATTTGAGAAATAAAACTGCTTTATTTATTGCGTGGCTAACGAATATAATAAACGTTAAACACGAATAGAAATAATCAACGTAATGATATACTATAAAACAAATTTACTTTAAAAAAATAATTTTTAAGGTTGCAAAATATTCTTCCTTTACACTTAACCTTGTAATTCAGTACTATCGGTTCTATGTTTACAGTTTTCTTGAAATTAGGCAACCATATAGGCAACCTATTTCAAAATGACAGTATAATATTGATTAAATGCCTGAGTATTATGTAAAAAGAGTACTATCTATCTATCTAGCTAGCCATATCTGTATATATAGCTAGCCATATCTGTATATATATCTATCTAGCTAGCCATATCTGTATATAGTCAGGTTGACTACACTATTTATAACTAAAGAACGGCTCTACAAATTTTAATTATCTGTGATATGTTGGATTCATTTCAGCCTCGGATAGCAGAATAACTATTAAATGTTGGAACAATTAACTAAAAAAGATCCAAACTAAATATTCATATCAAACACAGTATTTATGACTTTACGTATATCGTTAAATAACTCATAAATGAAGCGTTCTATGGTATTAAAATCTAAAATTCTGCAGCCAGAGCCTCAAAGCAATGTCTGTCACCCCGTAATCTTCAAGATTAGATATTCTTGAACATTCTATTACATTTTTACTGGTCCGACTCCTCTCAATATTACCCCATCTGCTCAGAGACGTGCAGAATATGCAACTAAATGTGTATGAGAGAGAGAGAGAGACGAAGAGACAACGAAAGACGAAGAGATAGGAAAAGACGGAGAGAGGAAAAGGCGAAGAGAAAGGGAAAGATGAAAAGAGGAAGAGACAGAGAAAGGGAGAGACGGGGAGAAGGAGAGACGGACAGAGAGAGAGAGAGAGAGAGAGAGAGAGAGAGAGAGAGAGAGAAAGGGAGAGACGAAGAGAGGGAGAGGCGTAAAGAGGCAGAAAGAGACAGAGAGAGTGAGAACGATAGGGAGAGTGATGGCCAGAGAGGTAAATAGAGAGGGAGAGACGGAAGGGGAGAGAAGACGGAGAGAGAGGGAGACGGAGAGAGAGAGAGATGAAGGGCAGGACGTCTGTCGGGTTCCGCTAGTATATAAAATATATGTGCTTGTTTACAAATAAATACTGTATCGTTATTACTCTCGGTGTCTCTCTACAAGCGTAGTAGTTCCATTATCGAAAGTATAGCCCAATCGATTGATTTGATCGATCGTTTGAACATAATGGAACTACTACGCTTGTAGAGAGAAGACGTTTATTGAGAAACTAAAATATTCAATGGCATAAATTCAACAGCACCATACCTCTTTACAATTTCCTGAAGAGATAGGCAATAAAGAACTTATTCTTTCGGGTGGCAGAAATACGAAAGATTGCAAGATTATTCGCTGGGAACCTTTGGAAGAGGGAAGCAGGATTGTAATTCTTTCAATAGAATGCCTTCCGCAAATTCCAAAGAGGTGTTAACATTGCTTTGTAGTTTCGAGCGCACGGGACGTGTTACAGATAAGTCTTCGAGTAAGTTAATTCCTAGTATTAGGGTTTATGGATTTCGAAAAAGATGAAATCTACTACCTTCCCGCCTAGCGGTTTTGTTTTACATTCACCCCAAAAGTCCAAAAAGAAATGAATTTCATGGTCTGCAAAGTGCTTTGAAATCTTTTATTGCAAATTTAGACCCAACACATTTTCATACCGTACACTCAAAGTATTGTATTGCTGCATCCAAAACTCTTATTGTGAAAAAGTGGATACCCTTATAGAGAAAAAGTGGATAATTATTGTTCCCACATATATGAAATTACTTTTTGTTATACGATCTTTAATCAGAACGCACGTCTTATGTGTCCTTGATACCGAAAGATTAGTTTGCTAGTCACGTCTCGCCACAGTCAGTTGTCAAGAGGGCCGCCAAGTAGCATCTCCGCGTACGCGCCTCATACTACGCGCCCCTGCGTCACTACTCAGCGGCCAGAATTGGGAAGGAATTAGGATTGAAGTAGGGTTTAGAACACTTCACAGGGGTTGGACTATCCTCTGTGAAGCATGACCACTCGTTTTATTGCAACAAATTTCACATGAGGTTCACACTACGGAGATTCTACGGGAATCGAACCCCGAACCTCAGCGGTTTGCGTCAAATCGTCTGTCGTCTCTTTGTCGGTCCATCTGTGGTCAACAGCGTCAAAACCGTTCAGTTTTCAAAATTCACATGTCCCGATCGATGTGCCCCTATGAAATTGAAATGGATATTTTGATTTTGGGCACTACTTAACATGTAACCTCATCGAAATTTTCAAAATGTTCTAAAATATGGCTCCAAATTGTGACACTTGGTTACAGAGTTACCTTTCTGGACTTGGACACAGAGTTGAATGGAAAAACTGTATCTAACAATAAGTTACGTGGCAAGATTGGCAACTTTCTTGATACTGCTACAGAACTTAAAATAAATGCCTCATTTGGCATAATATTCTTTCCAAAGCCTTTAGTTTCATTTAAGGGTTAAAGATCTCTCCACTGATTAGGCATATGGTTACACGATAAACCATACAATTAGGCCATCCAACTGATCTGGCATTATTATAAATTGCTCCTGAAAGCCTCTCTCGGTAGTTAACAACTGCAAATAGAATATATCGCATATGGCTCTCAAAACATGGCCTTAAAAGCAACTACTTAATGACGTTACAACTGCTCGTGGATTGGTATCCCTGTTGGTTCACAATCAAATCAAAATTCTCTTGAATGGAAGAACCTCGCCACATTACTTATCAATTGAAGCTTCTAAAACCTTGTAAGAAGACAGTAGCAGATGTTGTTTTGCCAAAAGTTCAACGTTTATCGTGGTT
>BOPP01000003.1:19257505-19312960 GCA_017312745.1 Gryllus bimaculatus
CAACACCCTTTATTTACTTAAGTATTAGAAGGTATCTACCTCACCTGCGATTTTATTTATGATGTCGGCAAGTCAAGCCTCGTCTCCAACCTTTACAAGACTTTCTTGAAATTTGGGATGACAAACTTACATATATGGTTCATCACACTGTGAGGGGTGTAGCCCCCCAAGTTCATCAATATGAAAATCAAAGCTCATCATTAGCAGCTTAGAAAGCTGCGGCTAGCTCGTCCTGGCTAACACATCACATCAAACACATAAGAAACCATATGACTCCGTGACTCACCAGAACATTCATCCTCGTACAATAATTCTTTCATCCCCTACTCTATCCCATTCTGAAACCACATTCTTATAAAAAGGTCTCAAATATTCACCTTCTTCGCAACACAACGTCAGAATGTCATAATTTTAATGGTGAGGTACTGGTGAGGTAACTACTGAAATTCCTTATATTTTACTGAGCTCTGTATATGCTGCTGTGAGTTGCGAACAAGTAATGCCCAAAAATTTTAGGGCTTGAGAGGGAAAGTGAATAATCAACAAAGTAGGGCTTTTGAGAAAGGATGTTGAACGTTTTGACACAAGAACTGCTGCAATTAAATGAATGACTTTGCACAACAAGCTATGCATGAGAATAAACACAAAGGCGTAACGAGAACTATAGAGGCTGAGAGAAAAACTTGGAACATCACTTCTGAGATATTTTCTAGTAAAATACTTTTTTTTAGTGTCGACGCATGATAAACGGTGCTAGAGGATTTAAGATTTTTGTATTCAAAATACTAATTACTTACTGTTTTCTACTCATTTCTATCTATATTAAGTGAAGCAGAACGCCTCTGAGCTAATTGGTCTGTCGAGAAATTATACATGCTGATTCCAGAGAGATTGCTCGCAGATTTAAGAGATTCTGGAGATAAATTAATATCCTAGAAATGTCTAATTCTGATAACGAATTGAAATTATTATTTTAATCACGTAGAGCGCTGACAAGTGTGACATATTACGCACCATAAATACTGAATGAGAATTTGAAGAAGAGTCGATAACTTGTCATGCACTGGTTTTGGGGAAACTTTTTTGTCATGAGGCTAGTTTTTTTCAGCTTTTGGTTACTTTTCAGTATCTTGAAGTAAATTTGCGCGGCGCACCTCCATCTGTACAGGAAAACTGAAAAAAACAATAAACAATATTCCTAGAATCTAATGAAGAACTTTTATTTTCTTTAAATTTTAATTTATTTCTTAGTTACCTTTACATATAAATAGCTCGCCTTCCTTAAAGCATTTCTCTCGTTTTCTTATACAGATTTCTACGGCTACTTCTTAAAAAAATATCAATATACTCTAATCATTACAAACTCCACATAATTCCTCTAAAATGCATTCGTCTACATACTGTCCTTTCTGATGTCACTATTTACATGGAAATCAAGCACACTGTCACACATATAATCAAACAACACATTGAACACAACACACACCCGAAACCCATCCCGTCAGAATAATCAACTACCAAAAATCTGAGAGACAAAATCTCTCAAGACAATATTGTTAGGACGAAAGTTGACAAAGGCAACTCTATCGTGATTCTGGACTACGGAGATTATAACAACAAAGTACACGATTTTATCAGTGGAAACAACGTGTTTAACGAGTGATAACGCCTTAAAACAAACACCACCCTTTCTTAAAACAAGAACTCGCAGAATTAAAAGCCCTATTCACGCACCCACAGAGATTTCTTCCCCGCAATCCACTCCCTCCACGATTATAAGGTTTATCAAAGACCCACAAATCTACCATCCTCATTAGACCTGTAGTATCATACACTATCACACATACAGAATTGCACACAAACGGAACGAGATTTCAAACAACACGTCAATCACACACCTCAGTACACAATACTCATCAGCCTTGATCTCATCAATAAGATAAAGGATGTGAAATCTTTAATTTCGGTCCCCACCAACGCTAAACTTGTTTTTTTAATGTGGTAAACCTATTTCCTAGTGTGCCAACATCTGACTGCAAGAATATACTTCAAGACTTAATTGACAAATCACAGTGTGCCGTACCCATCAAAACGGAACTGTTTAACGTAATTTCCTGCTGCATAGGTGCTAGCTATTCCAAATTCAATGACAAGTTTTACACTCAAAATTCTGGATTACCTATGAGTACCTTTACCTTTAGTAGCTAAAATATTTATGGACAAGTGATAAAATACGAGTGATAACGCCTTATACGAGTGATAACGTTATTTGCTTCTGGACATTCACTTCTAAAAATATCCTTTACTTAAAACTGACATAGATATGTAGACAACGTGTTGTGGCACTATGGACTGGCACCACCAGACAACTTGATGTTTTAATACAATACATCAACTCCTTACACTCTAACATAAAATTTAAATCCCACCCTCTTTTCTGTCCTTCCATTTTCATATTAAGGAGGAAAGTTGTTTGTTTAAAAAATGTATAAAAGAATCTTTCAATGTACGTACAGAATATCAAATTAAAATAAAAAAATACAAATAACTTGTGTGTAGTACGTTAGTAAGAATCGCATAAGTAAACCAATCCATCCATACCAAAAAACTTGCAAGACTCTATTTAAAAAGTTCATCAAAATATTTTTTATTATTAAGATATGTTTTTAGAAATTTAGCTATAGCCGCCACATTTTCAACTACTTCCAGACTACTTGCGTTTCTGCAACGTCTCGATGGCATCAACAGGAAATGAGCGTTAACAGTCGCGCGGAGTAAGCGGCGTGAAGAGGTGTTCTCTGCCCTGACAAGGGCGGAGCGCGGCCGGAGGAAAAGCGCGTGTGGGAATGGGGAGGGAGGGGGAGGAGCTGGCCGTCGGCAGCCGCGTTGCTGGCGACGCACGCGCTCGCTTACGAGCCTCTGATGGGACGGGTTCTTCGCCGCTGCCCCCCTCCCCCAACGGGCGCGTCCCCCTCGCAGATTTACTACGGATTCGAATAGGCGGTGACTTGGGTAGAAACGCTTCTCTTAAAAGGTCAATCTAGATCGTGTTTAAATTCATTCGTGACACTAAAGTTGTCGTGCAAATTGTGCTGCTGCGATTGTGTCTAATTGAACAAGTTGTTTTTTTCGTTCTCTTCTTGTTTTTGTAGTTTTTCTTATTTTATTACTCTTGATATTTTATAGTTTGTAACGTGAAACTATTCGAACGTAAGGTTTGATAAAGGGTTGTTTTTTATTTTTTTAAATTTAAGGTCGCATCAACTTCTAGGCCATTAGCGACTACTATTGCTTGTAACGGTATGGTAACTATGAGTATGACACGATATGATGATGATGATGATGATGATATGGGGTGAAAGGACGAGCACAATACAACCATGGCGCATCCGAGACCCGAGGCGGAACTCGAACCCGCGATCCTTCGGTCCGATATCACTATGGCGCTATTGTCTTAGCGACCTCGGCCATCCAGACCGTCTTTGTTATGGTTTTGAATTGAAGGTTGACTAAGTACTCAGCTAAGTATAATTCCCATATTTTCCCTTACTTAAGTATTATATGAAGGTTAAATTAATAATACATTTTCGATCTTCTCAAAAATACAACTGGCGCGAATTTACAAATTCTACAGTAAAAAATAATTTATGAAATAAAAGTTAATTTCGCCTTCAGGTTCTTCGGATTTTGTCAGTTTCATTTATTTGCATCAAAGTGCAAACAATTTGAAAAAAAAAAATACTCCAATGTTTCTTCCATATTCAAAGGTAAACTATCAAAAGATGTTTTATACTTTTTCTAACGGCTAGTAATGCTTTCTCCTGTGCCAGAAGATCCCGATACAATATTTATTCTTATAAATATACCTTATTTGCATACATCATTTAAGCAATTCCGATACTGTTCTTACCAGACGTTTGTATAGTTCCTACACCAACGTGTGTTCAAGAATGCAAATTTCGTTAAATTAAGAAGGCAAAGAGGTTAATCCATTAGATTAAGTGTATTTTTCGCCATTCGTACGTAATATTGTATGTATAAAAGCAGCTTAACAATAAACTAATTCCTCGCTCCACTGCCACAGAATTCGTATAAGAAGATTAGAGACACGAGAGAGCATTCTATGTCATCAATGTTTTATTGATGAAATCATTTTTAAGGCAGTCGTGGTATTTAATCGAAAATGAAATTGTTTGCTGTATGAAATACAACATTATGAGCACTTCAGAACTTTGAATAAGAGCATCATAAGAGCTTTAAATAAATATGATCTGTTGTCTGCAAAATATTACGTAGATGATTGGAAGCGCATTTGCAGAAACTGCGGTGAGAAGTTTTATGCATTGCCTTCTGTGTTTTCATCAGACGAGAGGGATTCTGAAGAAAAACGACACATAATTCACAAAGATTATTACTTGGCCGTATGAATCAATGAGTATTGAAGAGTTTGTCGGGGTTATAATTGCGCAATTGTAATAAGATATAGTGTTTAGTTCAATAGTTCAAGATTTTTTAGTTGGGATACAAGAAAACTGACTTTATCTTCAGGAAATGACTGAAAGCAAACTTATGACTCAATTTACTAGTGTCAGGTTACGTCTTTTTATTTATTCCAAAATATAAAAATACTCAATGAATGTTCGCTTTCTTTGAGCCCTTTCCTTTTCAATTTTCAGCACTCTTGTCATTTCAAGTTACTCCAGCGACTACAGCACCACAGCATCGGCAGAGTATAAGCGACTGTGACAATTCTCTTGCGACGTGCCATGGTTCGCCTTGTGAGCTGCACTGAAACAATCAGCTTGCGAGGATTTGTTGAGTTTCTCACAACCAGGGTACATTATTGTTTATTCAATTCACATCACGGCATCACGGAGGCGATGTATTTCGGCTTTAGCAAAAATTATGAACATGATATCAAGATGAGTTATAGCCTGTCAGTAAGTGTTAATGTCTTCAGATTTAGTTTATCTGTCATGTAAGTGGTGCCATATGCATAGTGATGTGGCAACAGCGAATTGAACTGGGAGAGTCGCTTATACGCTGTCGGCACTGTAGTAATGATTCGTACCATCATCTTGGCTGGTAACGTCAGCATTCCCTGCTGAACTTTAAATCTTCTCCCAGTCTCACGCGATCCACGTTGTAGCAAGGTGCCTCCGCACCTCGTAAATTGTTTTCCGCCGAACCGCAAAAAGAAGTCGAACTGTACACCACAGGGCACTTTCGGGGTTTTTTGTTTCAATCAAAACTCCATTAAAATGCAGTAGCTGCTGGGAAGGCATATAATTTCATTCCAGATGCAATCTCATTTTTATACGCGCGCGCTGCGGTTTCCCTGAGGCAATGGAGACACGTTGAAGGTGGAAAGGGCCGCCACGAGGTATGATGGAGATGGTTTCTACATTGCTATAATTCAGAAACGCTCATTGATAACAAATAAATGAAGCTTATAATGAATAATCAAAAATATAGTAAAGGGTCCGAATGTGTGATACTTTTTCTACTATAACTTCTCAAATAAGGGGAAATGTGAAGACTAGTGCAGATAATTACTTAAACTAGTCATTTATAAACACGTGTGGTTAATATTATAGACTTAACTCTATTAGAAATTCACGATATTTCGTAGTTAAAAACATCGACATACATTCCACATTAGGCGTACCTTGTTCCTGACGTGGATAGTGAATGATTTTTGTTTTTCGCAAATGATAAACGCATTAACGTCCAGATGAACGTTAATTTCCGCAAAAATACATGTTTTAATATTACAGACAATTCCAGCGGGGGAAATTGGTGCACATGGAAATGAGCCCTGATCTTACTCTTCTGACACTGAGTCGAATCAGTTGCGCTCTTGGGCCGAACATCTCCACCGTTCGTTATATAATGTCAATATTAATAGTTAGTAGATACAAATTAATATGTACAGGCAAAATAACGACTTTCATTTTATGTGTAGTGGCAATGCAAAATTTTCCACATTATGACAATGCTCGTGTTAGGGACATCGTGGCCATAATGCTTTCAAGCTGTTTCGAGGTCAAAATGTGCATCAATGTTCTTTATATATTCTGTGATATTTCCTTAGACATACAACTAACACATACTATGTATATAATTATTCCAATATTCACGATATACGAGTAAAAACAATTCTTTCGTTTACTGTGCCAATATTTTTGTTGACGCTCTGAAGAAAACATGCTCCGCCCCTTCACTCAGAGCCTCAGCTCAAAAAATCATTTTCTGCGCTCAATCAGGGGCCTCTTCCAAGTAGTTTTCACATTTTGGCACCGGAAGTAAGCTCGTTGCAAGACCGATAATTCGGTATTTCACATTAAGAAAGTTTTCCCACATTAGTGGTCTTTACCCTATAAATTTCTTCGACTTTACCCTATATTTTAATTACAGAAGTGAAATGAATTAGAATTTTACTAGCTAATGACTATTAATTTCAAAATTATTTTCTCCTTTACACAGCTATCTGTAGAATTAAGTTTGGGATAGTATTCAATTTTCTTCCTTGCCCAGAACGATAAAGTTTTCTATCAGCATATATATCAGAAAAATGTTTATTGTTGAAAATAAAAAAAATTAGTAATGTGAGATAGGAAATAATCACCCACAATAATTACAGTTATAATATTTATGTGGTGTGAGGCCCGCTTCAGTGGGTCGGTTCCCATGGATTCAGACCCACTGAAGATGGGAAAAATGTTTTCCGAAGTTAACTTTGGGTATGTTATAATACATATTATAACTGTAATTGTTGTAGGTGATTATTTTTTCTCACATTACAGATTACCATAAAATACCTGCTATCATCATGGAATTAAAATAAAAAAATATATTAAGGGTAGGTCACAATGAAGATTTCGTTTCAAAGATTGCGCTTTTATTAAGACTTTTACAGGGCACTTTAAAATATACCCTTTTCCCTGTAATCTTCACACTGCCTCCTCTCCCACGTGCGCGCTACACCACACAATTTAACCCTCTTTTATGTAAACACACAATTCCCGCGCGATTCACGAAGGTTAGCATGAGTTTCTGAAATCATGGAAGTACATTCAGGTGTGTTTAACGTGACGTTGTATAATTATTACACGTTAACTTCCTGGACTTTGTAAGAGTATTGATCTTGTCGAGTTACAAGTAAGTGGGTAAAAGAAGCGCTCAAAGAAGTACAAAAAGTATGTAATAGAAATACAAGAAGAATAAATTATTATTGACACACTGGTGAGTTTAATTTTAATGTTAGAAGACGCGAAATTAAGCATAAATGATAATGAATAATCATTTTTTAAATAAAAACCAGAATGTTATCGGTTGTAGCCAACATAAATGGCATCTGCGCGGGTTAACTGTTCGACGTTACGGACATTTAGACTTTCAAGTCAGTATTACAAATTATTTGACTATTCACTACGTGTTGACCAGATTAAAGTTCATTAATTGAAAATCTCGTAGGCAAGAAATAGAGACCAGAACTCAATAATTAGAATATAAGAAAATCCAAAAGAAGTTTATTTTAATTACTTCAAATTATTTTAAAGTACTTATCAAAAATACACTTTAAAACATACCATAATCTAGTTGTAGAATAGTAACCGAGAAACAACTTCTAACCCAGTGAAGCTAAAGTAATCAAAGTGCACTTGAGCGTCTAGACAATTCGTTTCTTGGGCTACGAATAATGAATTATTTACACGAGATTGCGTTGCATCAAGTAGTCGCTGGGCAACGCGCGCTGGCCCGAGCCGCATCTACTCTGAGGAGCAGTCTTCTCTCCTATGTGATGCCGTGCAAACCACCACGCCTTCTTTCTCTCCGCCTTTATTCTCTGCCACAAACGCAATTTTAAACCTTATAAGGGCATGGGACTTTTACAGCCGGTTGAGAAGCGAGGTAAATAAAATAATGTTACGTTGGCATGCGTGCGCACAGCGCCGCCGCCGGCGGTGGTGGTGTCGGGACGCGCTGCGCTGCGCCGCTGTTTTATGAGTCGTCCCGTTTATGGCGCGAGAAAGAGCGCGGACTGTCTTTCGGCGCGTCTAATTGTCGTCCCGTGTTTCGAGGTAATAAGCACGCGCGACTCGGTGGGAATAATGAGTCTGGATCTACTTGGCTATTAAATGTCGCCCGGTTTTTCCTAATGCGGGAGAACCATCTTGCGATTTAAGTGATGTGCGATTGAATGTGAGTTTCTTTTTTGGAGTATTTATTGATTGATAGACAATTTCGTATTTTCGGGAATGTCAACTGCTCTGGACAGGCACGAAAGTATAGAGCATATTATATCGCGGAAAGTGACCCGAGCATATAATATCGCGGAGTATTTCCCCAGGCAAGAACTTCAGTTCCAGCAACGACCTTCGTGTTCGCTTCCGGAAATCTCCCCCTTCAGGTTTCTTCGCCAGCGAGGCACCGTCCCAGCTGCGTCAAGCATAGGCTCTCGAATAAGCTCGGCCTCTCGATAAGAGTGGAGTATTGTGCATGTGGCGGCGATGGTGAAACGGTTAGCGTCGGACTGTTGTACCCAAATTGGCGGGTCCAAACCCGATCGAAGCCGTGGATTTTTAGGAGGCGAAAAAATACTTCCTTCGGAGGGGAAATAAAGCCGGCTGTCCCATGTTAGTAGATTTACTTGCATGTTAAAGATCCTGAAGCCTAAATGACGCCTCTGAGCTAAATTCAAATAGCCTGTTTCTCGCCCAAGAAATACCTCCTTTCCCTGTTAGTTGGTGAAAGGAGCGTAACGATATTTGCGTGGTCAGACGGAAGAGCAGGCCCGAGTCTCACCACGTAAAAAAAATAAGGCACTAATTGAATTCATTAATTCATGTGAGTGAGTGCGTGTAAGTGGAGAGAAGGGGGCAAGGATGGGGAAGAAAAGATCGCTCGTGGTCCGGGCTTTGTTGGAAACTGCCGGTCAAGGCAGCCGGCCTCTAGAATTCTCTTCCAGATGACGCAGCGGCTGAATTCGACAAAGTACGTATCTCGTGACTGTCACCTTGGAGAATCGCTCTGCAGGAGTGGTGTGCTCAAAATATTGCAAGAAAAAGTAACTATTTCAAATTACATGAAGTTAATGCGTGAAGTGAACATTTTGGACTTAAAATTGTACTTTTCAGGAATCGCTGATAGTTGAGATTATTCATTTTTAATCGTTAATTGTATAATTTTACCGAGATATTGCGAAGTTTAATTATAAGAACCACATTGTTTGTTTAGTAATGTAGTACGCTAATATTATAGTAAATAACTTTAGTGAGATAAACTTTTGGTGGTTTTAATGTATCTGTGTTTTAAGCTGTGCTTTTAATACTATTATTTATCATTGCAAATACAGAAAAAATATCTCCGTAGACATCTTCATTTCAAAACGCTACAAAATGTTTGTCTCATTGTCAAAGCTTTTATTCTAGCAAATTCATTTGCTTAATGTTACTTTAAGTTACGCATGGGATTAACCGGAACATGCGAATCACTCATTTTGTAAGCTATTAATTTTGTACCAATGTGGAATACAGTGGTAGCACTCAGATTATCCAAGTAATGCTTCAGTTTAAATAATATATCATTGATGTGTTTCAACGAAACAAACTATATTATACCATGAAAACCAGTTTGTTCAAAGAAACATTGCGAACAATAAAAAAGATGGATAAAAAAGTCTCATACAACTTCTGAGTGTTCCTGAGTTTGTTTTCTTTAACAACCCCATATCAATGGGGGCAGGGGTAAACAATGAACACCAAGTTTTTTCCTCTTTGCTTAGGTAACCTTTACTGTTACATCGTTTAAGACGTTTATCATGAGAACCTCTCTTAACCCTAAATGATAAATTTGTCTTTAAACACGTGTCGGAGGTTTGCCAAACAATTCGAATATATCGTTACACCTAATCACTTCCCGGTTACGCCAGCAATTGAAGGCTCCCGAGGATCGACGCGGAAGATCCGCAGCGGAAGTTTCGCGCTAGGGGTTGCCTTATGAGCACGTTGAGGCCTGCGTGGAAGGCGAGCGGCGCCGCAGCGGATTCGCAGCGTTTAATCCACCGCGGACGCGTTTCGATCGCTGCCCTCGAGTTGCATGGAAGCCTTTGGTAGTCTTTGCTTCCCTCTGAGTCGAGCTCCCTTGCCTTCGCGCAGAACTCTTCCGCTCGAGTTTTCCTGTGGAAGCCAAGGCAAAGACTCGTCAGATGTCCAATATTTTCATGCTCCGATGTAAAAGGTCCCGCGGATTTCGTCACCGCGCCTAGCGCGGAACTATCCGCACTGCACCCGCTGCGGATGTTCACGCCGCTCTGAGGGAACCTTTACTCTGGGGCTTTAGACCGCCTTTCCGCCTCCCTGTCGGGTGTTCTCCTTGTATCGGAATGGCATTGGTATGCCACTATTGAATGCGTCTTCCCCATTGTAAAACTAGACTATTGTGGCACATTCATCTAAATATCATCAGTAAACAATCTCCTCCATTCACATCCTGTATTCCTTCCCACGCCGTCGCCGGTAACCCTGTGCCGAGTTCGATCTCTTGACCTGCCTGAGCAGCGCCCCGACAAAGAAGAGATGCTCCCGCGATAGCAGGACCCACAGCCTCACACCCTGCATTCGCCACAGCAGAGGGTGCACCTGCCACTAGAAAGCGGCGTTGCGTGTGGAAAGCGGCTGAATAATACATATTTGTGGAGTGGGGGAGAGCATCCATCATGCGCATATCTAGAATGTTAAGTGGGAAGCCCGGTTCACCGCTAGCGCGATTGTTGATAGTTTCTGCATGTGTGCACGACTTCGTCTGTGTGCTAATTCTTGCTTAATTCGTGATTATAATCGGTTGTGTATTTCGATATTAAGCTCTCGCGCTACCCAACGCGTAGTATTGCGAAAAGCTTTAAACACAAATTATTACTTTCTATATCATGTTGCGTAGAAGGTCAGTCAATACATTTCCTGTATATTTTAAAATTAAATTATTTTGTTCTAATACAAAATGGAAAGAAGTCGAAAAACTGTGTATTGTACCATGCAAAATGGTGTATCAAGAAGAGAGTTAAAATATTGACAAGAGTAAATGGAATTGTAACCAATGAAAGTAGATTTTATTTTACGTATGTATTAGTATTAAAAGAAAAGTAAAAGTATACACGTACAAAAGAATAATGACTGAAAGAAAATGCAGCGAAGTACTTAGAAAAAAGTAATTGCAGCAAAAACAAATTAAATTCATTGACAAAGATCATCATCAGATAACCTCGCAAAAAGTGACAAAATTAAATGATTTAACAATATGCTATGATAATGAAAAGATCACTAATTAGCGGCTCTCCATTTTGGAGACTTCACCGCGAAGCAAGTTTTGGCACCAGAACTTAAGAAGTTTTATTGAACATCTTTCGAGAGAAAATATGGGAGTAGGGCCTCAAAGTTGTCGGCGTGTTGTTTTTCTTTTTCGCCACCGCCGAACTTCCCTCCGCACGGCGGCTCTGGAGTTGCGTTACGTTGAGTCGAGCAGAGGTTGAGGAACTTGAGACGAAGGGCGGCGCAGACCCGTGCAGTCCTGAGCACTTAGGCGCTCGTTAATCAGGGGTACTATTGGGCCCCCTCGCGGAACGACCGCGCTATAACTAACCGGTTTATCCGCCCCGCGACGCAGCCTCACCGAAGTCGCCCTCCGCGCCGTGCCGCCCGGAGGCCAAGGCACCGTAGACAGCAGGGCAACAGACCCCCCAAATGAAGGGAATAGTGGGAAAGGGTAACCTATTTCGCCCCAAAAAACGAAGAAGAGTCGTGTTCGCAAATGGGGAGGTTTAGGAAACTGCATTCAATGGGATTACGCTCTATTATTGATGTCAGAACGCCACGCTTTATATTTAAGTTTTAAAACCAACAAAACCTAATAGATTGGACATTTTTATGAGTCTCCGAGTTCTTCAAAACATTCTCTAGCCTTGCCTGTAGCAGGAAAAATACTGCTGAGAAAAACCACACAAATTGGTTTTCTAAAAAAATACACTTTCACTGCTCAAGAGTAAGCGTAATAGATTCAATATTTTAACCAAAACACTCTTCTCAAACTTCTGCACTTACTTAAAGGTTACATCCCACAATAGAATGATCTGTAGAAATTCCATTACATGGCACTAGACGGAAAATGGAAAACCACAAAACTAACTCTTCTCCGAAATGAAATAAGGGAGCTTTATAAATTTTGCAACAATACAATCGCTATTCATTGTTAATATCGAGTTAAATATGTTTATGAAAATAAAATTGAAAGGTTTGATATTTACCTGTCAATATGTTCTGTAGTGTTCTCTAGTAAGATATTCCACTGCTGATAAAAATAGAATCGGATTTTTTATTAATTACCTATTTCAATTTCCAATCTCTAACTTTCAAAAAGGATGCAATAAATTAATTTGACTCCACAGTTATTTTTTTTTAATGTTAACATGAATGTTCATTGGAGCTTAGTAATATCTATTTAATTTCTAAATATCATAAACGATTTCCTCTACATAATTACAATTTATTTTACTTTAATGTCGAAGGTATTTGAATCTGTAATTCTAATCACCAAAATTCGAAGTTTAAAGTCACTTTGTTCATTTACTTGAATTATTTTTTTAAGATATTATCACTTCCATTTAAAAAGTTACCACTTTTCTACTTTGAAATTCTTTTGACATGAACAGCCGTATCACGGAAAGGATCTCAACACCCTAGCATCTCCATTATGCCCCAACACATCTCTACTCCGGACAACAAGCTCAACAGAAAACAGCCTGCGGCCCAGGGCGCCCTCTCGGGGGCTTCGGCCTTTTAGCCAATTAGCGGGGAGTGACGTGAATCGAACCAGAGCTTATCGCTCGCGTCACTCGTGACGAGCCCCTCCCCCTTCGTCTTCCCTCCTCTTTCCACCGAGGCTCGTTAGCGTGGACCGGAAGTTGAATGCACCGGTGCAAGGGCTGACGAGAGAGATGACAAGAGAAGGCCAAATGGGTGGGGGAAGTGGAATGACACGAGAGCTGGTGTGTTGCGGACATGGCGAGCCGAGTGAGTCCGAGCGGGGACGGGAGGGTCGGAAGGGATGGTGCGGGGCGGGCGGGGCGGGCGGGGCGGGTGGCGAGGTGAATGTTAACGACGCTTATACTCTCTAATCAATTAAACACGCGTTTGATGTACGAGGCCTCCCATAGAAGTGCTGTCTTGCACAGCCAGTCGTAGCACTCCGTCGCGTGTAACCTTTGCCATTTGTTACGACCTGGCAAACTCCCGGCTGGCAATAGCAGTTTCTTTCGAAACTGTGGGTTTTGAAGTGAAAGCGTGGGTGGGACTACGTTTCTCTTTGCAGTTCACCGATAAATGAAGGATAAGAGAATTATGAGTCTCTCGTCGCAGAATTCAAATTGCACCAATATGGGAGTGAAAAATTAAATTCTGTAACGACCTTACGTTGCATTGTGTTCTTCGACAGTGCTTGCTTTGCAATTACAATGGATTTTCGAGTGGAGAACTAGAAGCTTTTGTTCGATAATACTCAAGTACTAGAAAGTGTTGTAATACATTTTCAAAATAACAAATATTGTTGAACTGAGGAGCTGCAAGGTTTTTAGAAAGAGAAAAAGCAATAAAATGATGTTTTCTAAAAGTTAAATTCACTCCTACCGCTACTGTTTGCATTAAGTTAATAGACAATTTAAATTCTTTAGCAACTTTGTCATCTGCTCATGCACGTCAGTAATAATTGATTTTGAAAGAATATTATCATTAAAAAATGAATATTTAATTAACTATTAGATACCTTAAGACTTTTAAATAAAACTACAAAAAAGTTGTAAATATTAAATAACTATGATCATTCTTGCCTTAAAGGTATGAGGGTCTGTTTTTAAATTCTCAAAATCGTTATCAACACATCTTGGAGCTAGTACTGAGTTAAGTTTCAATCCTTTTTGTTACTGTTATTATTAATTATATATTATTTTTAATAATAATAACAATATTAAAAATAATAATAATATTAATAATAATATTAATAATATTAACAACAATATTAATAATATTAACAACAACAACATTCGTTTTTGTAGCAAAACTACATCGTATTTACCTGGTGCACGTTAAATCTCAACAAACGTCAGAAACTCCATCAATCAAACGTAGTTCCGATAAAAAAATACTGTCGCGAGAATGCAAGCATTCCTGCGTAATTTGAAGCTGATAAGAAAAGAAAAGTTTTCAGTTTTGATTGTAATCCATCCACTTCGTTGTGTCTGATGATAAAAAATATAACGTAAAGCAAAGTCGTTCATTCTCCTCATGAGTAGTTGCAGAGGACATCAATCATGTGCAAACTCAAGTTCTTTCTAGGGATTAGATAACTAAGGTGAAGGAATCTGCAAAGTTGGTTTGACAGATGTTTTGTTTTTTTTTAAATATGGTAGATTGGATAAAATAATTTTAATCATGTAATAGAATTGGCTAACGTAGATAATGATGTATAATAAAAGGTTCTTATTACGAAAACGTTCTCTGCACTTAAAGTCCACCTTTCGAAATATCCACATACGAAATACCCGAAATCAAAATGTTCTACAATGCCAAATATTAAAAATACGAAAGGTCTGGAAGGGCATTTAATGCTGACAATTAAAAAAAAATATTTATTTTATGTCGCATCACCTACAAAATGTTATTAGCGACATCTACACAATAACATTATTTTTGTACATGGAGTGTTATTACATTTTGTGAGGAAACATTTATATGACAATATGAACCATTTTACACATTTTTCTTATATATCTTTGTTTAGGTTTATACCTTCAAAAAATCGAGAAACTGACTGCATTGTTCTTTGGCCTTTAGTACTTTTGCCATGTCGTTATTGAAACCATATCTCGTCCGGTTGGCCTCAAACATGGGACACAGAAATAAATGATTAATGTACATAGAAGCATCACACACATTACACATAGGAGCCGTTATCCCGATGATCAGCTGGGCATGTGTGAGCTTGGTGTGACATTCTGCATCTAGTCAACACAACCCGGTCATCTCTGCCGGAGAATGTGACTGGATTATAATTCTCGTATTCACATATACTTCTTAATTTGCAGTGAGCGTTGTTGTTCTATCCCTGACTGTCAAGTTCTTGTAGTTTTCTCTTGATGCTGGAGTGATAGCACTGTAGTATTATGGGATAGTTGCTTCTTACATCACGTTGTGACACCTCTTTTGCAGATCTGTCTGCCAGCACATTGTTGATGATACACACATGAGCCGGGATCCATCCAAAACTATCTCTTTACCTTTAATGTTCGAGTTTCTTATCATACTAACAATGTCTAGGGCTAACGGATTTCCAAAGTAAAAGGCATTTCCAATAGCCGACAGAGCCAACTTGGAGTCTGTTACTATCAGAAATTTGCGTTCACTGTCTTCGAGAATCTAGTCTAGTGCGATGATGGTGGCGTATAACTCGCTGGACAAAACGGAGTACGTGTCGGGCAGTTTGCTTGAGATTACTCTTTGTCGTTACAGAGGACATCCACCAAGTTTCTACTCTTCGATCCATTTTTGTATTCTTTTTTTCTAGTTCTGATATTTGGAAATTTCTTCTCTCATTCTGGCTCTTATCCCTCAATTGTGAGTTTTTGACTTCTTAAAATTGTTTATCAGCTCATCTTTAATGGTCTGCATAGTCAGTGATACTGATGGGTTTAAGCGGTGGAATGGTTTCTGATATGGTGCTTAGTATTTGTATAGTCCGTACAACAATTGGTTTTGGTTCTTTCTTTTTGAAGCTTAGTTTCTTCCTGTGCTTGTATGTAAGCTGGTAAATTTGGTTCATAGGGTTGATGCAATTAGTTGTTACCTACGACTAGATTTCTTATTTTATCCGGGCTTCCTGTGACATGCTTATCACCGTACTTGTTCTATATGCTCCGCATATAAATCTGGCACCAGTGTTATTGATCGGATCGGGTATTCTTTTAATATTCTTATTTGCAGCATCATAGAATATGCTGCCGTAATCCATTACAGCCCTAAGCAATTCTTGGTATGTTCTTCTAAGCACTGTATAATCGGCCCCCTAAGATCAGTGGCTTATGATTTTCATCAGATTTAGCCTTTTGGTGCCACTCATTTAGCCACTTTCAGGGTTTCAATGTGAGGTAGCCAGCCTTTCGTCAAGTGACAAACGTAAAGACTTTTAAGGTTTTACATTATTTTATCTTATGTTCACCCAGGTTCAAGGATAGGGCCGTCTCAGTGAATCGTTTCCCGGATAAAGTTATGAATGTGGAGATTTTGGTAATAGTTATATCTCCGTCTCTGTCGCTTCGGCAGAGGTAAAGACAGTGTCGCGCTTCTGTAAACATCTTTCTACACTTTTTGAGATATACAGCGGAGTGAAAAAGGTTACAAAGTAATAATCATGTGACGATAGACATCTGGGTTGGGTTTAGTTTGAATATAATCTTGCTTAGCATTGGTTACTTACGACACTGGCAGACATGAGAGTAATAGTCCAAGTAAAACAAATATGATACTCGTCTTTCATCACTATGGAGCTTATAACCAAAGTCAGTGAGTGATAATTGTCTGAATAGTGAAATAAAAGTAATGCAACGGAGGGGTTAGCTGATCTCCTTACCCTGTTAATCTCAGTTCTTTTTGTTTCTACTTCCTTTCTACTGTGCATTAGTAACCTGATACTCCACAACTTCCTACTAGCCTTGCAAAACCCAATAAGACAAGGATGAAATCGATAGAGCCCAGGGTCTTCGCAATCGAATCGTGTTATACATTGTCAAATGCCTTCTGGTAGTCAATCCGAGCCATGCTCAAATTACGTTTTCGTTTCCTTACGTCATTCAAGATAACTTTATTTAGTAGCAAGATTTCCTTACATCCGTAGGAACCTTTACGACATCCTTTCTGTTCAACTGGCAACAGATGGTTCGTCCTTCTCTAGATGCCTGTACATGTTGTTAAATATGGCTGAGTTATAACTTTGTACATTACAGGTAAACAAGTGATTGTTTTTTCTTGTAATGTACGTCGTAGTTCTCTGCCAAAGAACTGTCTCTTTTTTTCTGGATAGCAGCTATGTGACGCGTACGAGTCATTCTGGGAGTTCCTTTAAATTTTATAAACTTTTATTAACAATTTTTGTTGAATGAGAATATAATACTGTTAATTTTTGAATCCAATAATTCTCGATCTTATCAGTTCCAGGGTATTTCCCCTTTCCAATGTTCTTAATTGCTTGGCGGAGGCCCTCTTCCGATAATTTGTAAACATGTTCCACTGTTTCCAGAAGTTCATCGTCAGCATCAACTTCAGATTGGAGCCACGATGCGTCTTTGTTGTAGGACTTGCTTTCTTCCCAGATTTCTGCCCAAGATTTTTAGACGTCATATTTTGAAGTAGAGACAGAATTTGTCTTTCGGTTTTTAAGTCAGATTGCAATAGACTCTCTACGCGTCGGTTTCAATCATCCGATCGGAAATCTACTCTACGAGTGTAATGTCTAGTTTGTTGAGGCCAAGCATGGATGTTCTCTTTTAGCTTCTCGGCAAACATTCGTCTTGTTGAGTCATTTTGAATTATTATTATCTCGCCAACATTTGAGCAAATAATATTTCTTTTTTTGATGCTGAAAATTCTGTGAACCGTCGTATTTTTACGAGGACGATGACAATCAATCTTTGAAGTAAGGAAGAATACATTTATTCGCTTTACTTTCTGCACAGAATCGTGCATTTATAATAATAAATTCGGGATATTTTAGTTTAATTAACTTTATAAACAAAGGTCACACAGAATGTTTGGCGAAGTACATTTCTAATGACTGATGTTTCCTTTTTTGACCAAATCAAAAGGAAAATACACATATGGTCATTTTGGAATGGACCTCTTCTGTAGAATACACGTTTATGTTTAACAAGATCTCTGTTAAATTTTAGATTTTTATTTCAGTGACTTTTAGAGTAATTTTATTGGTTTTTCAAGAACATTACCGCATTTTCTGACGTACGTTGCTTTAACGAGCAATTATTGTACATTAAGAGCAAGAATTTTGTATAGGAATATGTAATGAAATGCACTCCGTGCTTAATTTGAGAACGTCAACAATATTTATTTCAAAAGCAAATCAGCTATGAGCGATTCTTTTTGTAATATTGGGAATTGACAAATATGTTCAAAAAAATAAAATAAAAACTATTCAATTACAACCACTAAGTAAAAAAATATTTTTTGCAGAATATTTTACTGAGAAGGGAAAACACTTTCAAAGATAAAGTTTTCTACTGCTTCTAGCATCTTCCTTCCAACACCAACTTCTAACCACTACTGTCATCCTGAGTAGTTTGGCAGCCGGCGTGGCTGAAGTTTCATCTCTTCAGGTTCTGCCGTACAACGCGCTCGCTTATCTGCAACGCAAAGGCAGAAGTCCCCCCCCTCAGTCCGGCCAAGGCCCTGCTCAAGGAGGTCACGATACGTCCCTAACTCCCCGCTGCCGCTCTAGCGGAAGTCCTGATTTAACTTTTGCTCCGCGATAAATTCGTTTCGGGGAATTCCAGAAATTTTCTAGACGCGGAACCGTGTAAGATAAAACGTACTGTTAACGAAATTAAGGCACATAAAAACTAAGCGTGTATTTGCCTCATTTGCATTTCTTATTTGAATTTATAGCTAGCCCATATCGCTCAGAAAGTTGCGTGTACCCTCGGATTAGCCGGAGAAATGAATAAATTCTCATGAAAGTTTTCATAACTTTTAGCACTTTATTTTACCCTTAAGGAATCTTAAATGCTTCGCGAAAATTAAATGCATCGTGACGGTCACGCGTTAATTATTCTAGTAGCTACAATGAGTTCTTTTCGTTGGGTGCTTCATGAAGAAATAATGAAAAGCGTAAATTAAATTAATAATACATTTATGATTTGAAATACTATTTATATCATATTCAAAATATTATATATAAAATGCTCCAGGAAATTCAACTTATTCGTTACGTACATTGCAATACGAGTAATACGAGTAATACGAGTAATACGAGTCTCACGTGTGCTACTTAGTAAAAGTGTTTGAAGACGTTTCAGTGAATGCATTGAAGCAAAAACTTTACGGCAGGTTGAATCTACTCGCGAGTTCCAGCTGAGAGTGTTGTCGATAAACACACCTAGGTTCTTGACTTCGGAATTGCTTTTCGAACTGATAATCATGCGCTGTGATATATTTGGATTTAATTTAAGCCTAAAGACGCTGCCTAGTTGTTTACCATTATCAAATATTCGTTAATTTTTTCTACAAGTGAGAAGAGGTGAGACGGGTGACCACTTAGATACATCTAGAGATCTGCATACATTTGGTGACTGCAATATTTAAGTGCATTTCCCACGACATTTACATAGATTAAGAAGACCAATGGAGCTAACACAGTGCCTTGAGCACCTCCGCGGTTAGGTTTCAAGTCACTTGAGCTGCGGCTACCGGACACCACTTTTTTCGGTCCTGGAAGTTAAGTAATTGAGAAACCACGTAAGTGTGGACTGTCCAAATCCCATTATTTTTAGTTTTGCGAGCAAGATGTCATGATCTACTGACTCGAACGCTTTGCTGAAATCCAGAACAATCAATATAGTTATATTACTGTATTCTCGCGTCTTCAGTAACGTTTAGTAACGCAGTTCCTGTATTCCTGCCGAAACGGAAACCTGATTGCTGATCGTTTAAAAATGATTTTTTTCGGAGCTACTGTTCAGTTTGCTTTCGAACGTGTTTATCGAGTACTTAAGAAATAGTCGGAAGAATGCTAATTGGGCGGTTTTCAATACAGGTTTGGTTTTGGGAATAGAATACAAAAGTGTAGTCTTCCAGAATAAGGAATATTGTCCGCTCATTAGTGAGATATTTATTATTTTGGTGATGATTGGGTAGGTCACTTCTAGGGTATTTTGTAGCAGTTTGGCGTTGATACCATTGAAACTAAATCATTTGATATGAGACTTTGAACTATTTTGATTGTATCCTGATGTTCAATGGACGAAAAGAAAAATTTGTCATTGAATTTTGTTGCTGAGTTTTGAAAAGACGCAAGAGATTGCCTTTTCAAGTTACTGTCAAATGAAACAGAGGGATTTATAAAGGCAATTCAAGACGCATGGTTGACAAATGCAGGACATGTGGCACCAGTGGTGAAACAATCGAGCATATAATGGCTGGATGTACTGCACTTGCCGACAGCGCGTACTTGGGGAGACAACCAACTAGCTAAGATTGTCCATCAACAATTGGCTCTCAAGCATGGAATGTTAAATAGTGGAGCTCCTCCGTATTATAAATACAACCCATTACTTGAAATAGAAGCAAATAATACCATCATTTACTCAAACAGACCCATAACATATAAAACTGTGGCCTGAAATGGGCCAGATATAGTTTTGATTGACAGGGACAAGAAAGAAGCTATGCTTGTTAATATTGCCGTACCGATGACACACAAAGAAAACAGAGGCCAGGAAAATGTAAGTATGAAGATCTTGCACTGGACATAAAACAAATGGGGAAACTAGTCAAACCCACTATGTTATTTGTCCATTTGAACTGTGCTGTGGTCTGAACTCTGTCAATCGAGCGCCTGAGGCTGCAACAGGTAGGCAACCCGCAAAGAAAGGTGAAGCCACAGTGCCAAGCTTAGTTCGAGCTCAGTTCAACGTACGATCGTGCAGCGTTGCTGTTCCACTTCTTACGTGACATAATAGCAATGATCGTGTTCCTTTGGGCAACGCTTCTATTAATTTATTTCTCCTCGTTATATGAAAAAAGATAATGAAATATTTATCGCGTTAATGTAAAGATTCCACTTGACCTCCGGGCAATAACAAGCTATGCCACAATACGTTCAAGTTGTAAGTTTTTAGAAAACGGAGAGCAAAGGTTTAGACATTAAATTCTACACATTAGGATAAAGAACATTGATTTATGAATTACACTATCATCTTGCGGCGAATCTTTAAAATAAAAACCCGACATCTAGATACATCTATAGGGCATCGAAAAACACTAATATTTCAATTTCATCAGAAATGTGGCATAGCCCCAATTGCCATAAGGTCTTCAATTGTTTTCGTTGTTGTTGACTGTAACTCTAAAACCTTGCTGACTTGAAAAATCTTGCAGACTTGAAACCTGTCATCCTGTAGTGTTATTAGTCATAATCTTGAAATGCACGGGAAATTAGTTGAGTACATTTCGTAAAGAAAGCCCTACGGACAAATTCATGGGGTATAAGTGTCTTGGGAATTAGTTTTTTGGTAAATAAATGATTAGCACACGTCGAACATGCGTATGTTTTTATCTGATTACTTTTTTATTATTGTTTCATACACATGTGAAATAATGACATTTTAATGATAATAATGAAACAAATTGTTGTGAATTTTATTGAAAAACGAGAATCGCATTTACATGGAACACTATCAGGGCAAAATATATAAAAAATCATAATGTCAAATACTTTGTCTTCAACAATTACAAAGTCTTTTCTTATTTCATTAGTATTTTTCTTCCATAATTATTTCAGGTGTGTCTTAGTTAAGATAAGTAACTTTACTCCTTCAAACTCCTTCATGTCTTCGTGTATTTAAAAAGGAATGCTATAAAGAAACTTTTTATAACATCTATATGAGGGTGTGAATCAAACATTATCGTATTGAAGTAGATAAAATATTTTTATGACCTCGTTCGAGAAACAAAATAAAAAAACGAATCCAAGCGATATATTGTAACCAAAATGAACCTGCCCCGCGTTGGGCACGCCAATTTGCAACGAGCCTTATATCTTTCCAATTCATCATCTATCTTTAACTCAACTTATTTTATCATTCCCCAAGATGAGTAACCATTTGTAACGTTTTTATGATTTTCTAATTTAATTTTCCCTGCTATGCTCGTGATTTAATTGCTCTAATAATTCATAATATGGCTATCTCTGTTTTTCTGTTAAGATCTTGTATGAGTTCCACGTACAACATACGTCACCTTACCTACTGGACGTGGATACACACTGTACAGAAATCACGATTACTGCAACTTCTGTGGAATTAACTTCCTACTAAATTGATGGCAATTCAATGAAGTATTAGCCTCTTCTATTCAAACAACAAATATGTCTCAGCTCGGTACTAATTCACGATTCTATGGACTTTAAATTTATTCAACCGTACGGCTGTGACAAAGTTCGTAAGCTTACGGAAATGCTCGGTTGATATGATGCCGCTGTCGTCTCCACAAGAGGATGTCCTGGGTCCTTCTGTGGTGTAATTTATGAGCCTACTGTCCCTGTAAACTTTGAATATTATCTGACTGTTGCTATTTATACAGTCCGCAATTCGGAAAATCTCTACATCTGTATTAATATTATCGCGTCGCGAATTTCCGACACTAGACTTCCAGTGAAACTTTTATACGCGACCACTATTTCCTTAAAATTAATACTCTATAATTCCCACTACGGAATTAACCTCATATAAACCCACGAACACGTCTAAATATTTTTAAATTTTTAAATTCATACACGAGAAGAAAAGTAACTATAATTAAAACAATGCGAACATTTAGCCACGTAAAACTCAAATAAACAATACTGCTTAGCCTTCACTATTATGGATTAACCTAATAAACATTTACCCACAACATAAATCTACTATCGCAAAATGACAATTTCATAATGTTCATACCATGTGAACTGCTTGAATGCTTCCGTGAGAGTGAGAATTCGCTTCTTTATGCTAAAGCTAAATTTTCATCGGCCTCCCATAATCAATTCCATGTTAATGACACCAGGCCGTGCCGTACATCGACAATACAATATTCTCTTCTAGCATCCACCATGGCGCCCAAATGTTTATAGTTAGTAGCTATGCTTCGTGTGTTCCTTGGCGTTTAACATTCTAGATGCATCCATTACGTTGTATTACACTCGTGTGACAATCACAATATATTTTGTGATTGATTATACTACCTCGTTAAATATTAATGATATGATGAAATAACTAATAGTTTGAGTTTCTCTCAAAGTCGTTAATTTGTGAAGCATGTAGTATCTTTGCCTGAGAACAATAGCAGCTCTTTCAAAGCCAATGACGTACCATTATGCAGACAGAGAATTACCCTTCACACTTAGTCTCTCACGGAGATGCAGAGTTCTCGAGACGGAGCGAAATATTTTCGCGCGTACCTTCGTGCACGTGAAAGTCGCATTGTCCTCCTTGTAATTGCTTGCTCCATATTACTTCCACGTTATCGGATTAATATAGAGCGCCTGGACATGAAAACGCAAGAGCGTGTTTCACACTTGTTCGTGGTGCTAATGCACCGCAAGCCGCGTTCAATTCTTTATCAAAAGCTGGGCGGTCCGAGCGCGACTTGAAATATTACTGCGACTGCTGGTACTTGGGCCTTGCCGCGCGGTGCAGTAAGGGAGTCCAGCACGGCACTGAGTTACGAGGCAACCCCACACCTGCAGGGCTCAGGACGTTCATTATTGCCGCTCCGGCAATGGCAGAAGGTGTTGAGAGTAAAAGGGTCGAAAAAAATCGCGACCCATTTGCTGGAAATGACGGCTTGAAGTTTCGGTGTTGCTAGGCAGAGTGGAGCGTTTCTCCTACATGCCTCTGCAGAAAATACTAAATTGACAAAAAAACACTTAATTCGAGTAGTGTGCTTTTAAAGTCTAACAAATATGTTTAATATTATGTTTAAAGTATTTAATTTTATCTACACGTTACAATTTTCTTCCTCATACTTTTGTACAATGTGTGAATGATTTTTTTTATCTCATTAAAAACTTTAAAAAAGTGTTAATAATAATTATAAACAGACTTATTTTAAAATGTTTCTCAATTCCAATTCTCTAACCAAAATAGGTTTCCATAGGCATAGATTTTCAAAAAAAGAGTGTTTATGATTGTATGTCAGTTGAAAAATAGATTTTACATAGAAATGTGAGGTTCCCATTTCGAGGATTTGTTGATTGAGAGGTGATTCGTTTTAGGAGAAATTGATTTTAGTTTATTCTTTCCAACTTAACATAAAAAATGCACAATAGAAATTGAACCAGTTCATTTAGTTTTGTCTATCATTTATACTATGGCTATAGTATTAGGCACTAAATACTTTCAAGGAAAATAATGAAGTCAAACTTTCTAAAAAACTGCAAAACTCGTAATTAAACTACCATATTTCCCACTAAATACGACTAAAACCTCCCCACATTTATGGGTAAAACCTCCGACGAACTCGCAACATCGTGAGGAACGAGAAGTGAGAAGTTGTGGGTGGCAACAGAATTGGCAAAGAGTGTCGGGATGACGGAGGGGGGGGGCGAGGGCTGAGAGAGAGACGGGAGATTGCAGCTGGTCGGCGCTCGAGACACGTTTGGCAGCGGCCCAGGTGTTTCGGTTTCCAATTTGCCAGAGCGTAGTTGGAGAGTATTTATGGTAAAGCGCGTTTAGCGCGCTACAAAATGTGTTGGGAGGCCGCTAATGGAAATTGGAAGGCAGCGAGTGGGCGGCGACTCGACTCGGGAAGCGAGAAGCGCTCCTTCTCCTGCGTAGATCCCATGTGAGGGCGCTGAGAGGATATCGACAAGCTGAGATCATTAGTCTCATTTTGCAATGGCAAGGCTGGCTAATAATCGCTGTAAAGGGAAGGCATTAGTAAATCTAATTAAAATTGTACATTTCATTCATGTATTCCTTTCTGGTAAATCTTACATTAATTCACATAAATGTATTATAAATCACCTGTTACGCATTTTCTGCTTCATGTGTTTTACGAGTTCTGATTACGAAAAAAATAGAGCTTCAATATTTTTGTTCAGTTCGTTGGGAGAATTCGATTTGGTAAAAAGTATTACTTTTTTTAATTAATATTTCTCATTTTTTCTCGTACATCAGTATGCAAAACTTTATAGTATATAGAGAAAAAATTGATTTAACTGGAGGTATTTTGTAAAAGCTAGGAATTTAAATTGACGGCTTTTACTAAAATCAAAGATTTTCTTTATAAAGTCGTCACTTAATTTTCAACTCTAGAAAGAAGATTGACAAATTTTTAGCAACTGAAAATTATAGATTTTTCTTCCTCTTCGCGAACGTATCATTTTCCTTTTTGGCTAGGTTTCACCACATGCATTTAAACTCGTCGTGGAGAGGAAGATCATAAAGCTACATTAATTACCAAACAGTTTCTGCCCAACACTTAAAAAAGGCATGTCATTCTTCTGATTTTTTGCCACTCACGCATGTTACAGTGTATCTGAGCGCGCGCCATAACCGATTAAGCAGTAATTTAATTGCGGGCCACATTTTCCGGTAGCACTTGAGCCATTTACCCGCGCCCCCGCCGCTCGCGCTTCGCGCCAATTATATCGTTTTTATCTCGTAAAGAGCGCGCTGCCCGTCTGCGCCTTCCGCGCGGAACGCCGTCGTCCAGCCTTCCAGCAAATCATGGGCCGCAATCGCAGTGGAGCGCTTTCTGCCGTTCCTCCGGCCCATTTACAAGCCCATTCGCGCCGCCGGATACAAGCCGCTCCGATCGCGACCGCCGCGCCGCCGCCGCCCGCGGTGGAACAAGACGAGCGACTTGTGGCGGGCTCTAAAAAGGGGCTGCACGTCTTACGTTTTTATATTATCTAATTTCGCGCATTCCTGGTGAACATTGCTAGGTTCTTAATACTAACATACAGTAAGAACGAAATAGTTTAATACCTACTTGTTAACTCTTGCAATTTTCCACGAGATTTACTGATTGAATTGAAACATTTTATATTAAGAATTGTACAACTAAATATCTGTTTCTCTATATTTCTTCTCTCTGAAGTTGAAACTGAACTACATTAAATTGCACTGAGTTTTGGGTCATAATACACGTGATCAAATGTGTTTTATGTTCTAATTGAGGATCTGTTTTAATGAGTTGGTTTGATAGTGCTTTGAATTAAATGAATAAAATGTGACGTAAAATAACAAGTGTGTGTATAGTGCTAAAATTAATGTTTAATTTTAAATTCGGTATTTTTAATAGTAAAATCGTAATTATGACATTTTAATTCACATTTAATGATTTATTATTTTATTCATTTCGGTTCCTAAGTGTCCGTCTGTATATTAGCTGTGGTTTTGAAGTGCCTCTACGGGGTTCCAATGTGTTCAACTTCGGCTGAATATTGGGCCCCCGTTGGCACCGCTCGACGCCTAACCCGCATCTGCCACCGATTCACCTCAAACGCCGCAGTGGTAAAAAAACGCGAAGTCGATTACGGCATGCTGCCCTGTAGTTCCCGAGCGACAATGTAAAGTTTTTATTTCCATGCCTCGACAAGCACACTTGTTGTAAATTGAAGGTTTTTTCTTCTCGACGAAACTACGTGTGTATGGTGTAATAGGAAATACTGTACTTTCAGAACGAGAGACTGTATTCCAATGAAGTACTTTTACATATAATACCTAAAATTTCATTTTAGGTTCTCTTAGAATTAGTGGATGCAACCAATAATTTATTCGTTTTATTGATTTAAATGTGTAAGTATTTCGGTTTACATTATCTTCCAAAACATTTAATGTGTCATGTTAAAGTTTCTATTCATTAAGAAATCATTCAGAAAAAGATCTAGATATTTACTTCTTAACAAAGGACATATTTCAACACATGCGTGCGAACTTTATTTCTTAATTTCATTCACTTAAGTGACACGGTGGTATCTTCCTTAGTGAAGTAAAATAACTTTTAATTTTTAATTTGTAAACTGTTATTAATCATATAGATTAATCACTTGACATCATTTTGCTTCAGCAACTAGTACTAACTTCTCCATGGTTTTACGTATAATATAACTTTTTCGTCATAAAAATATAAAGAAAGAATAATAATATATATAGGGCTAATAAATATTTATTAAGGATATTATGTATATTAACGAATGTACAGTGACTCTCAAAATTGACCGTACACGATGTAAGAACATGCGAACTAGCATAGAAAAAATATGTATTGCAGAATTGTGAGGTACAAAATAAATATAGGGATCAATATAAACCTTCACTCATATATTACAAAAATATCTTGAAATAAGTGAATAAATGATAAATAAAACTTATGCTCCTAATGCATATACAATCCATCACAAAAATGAACGTACACTGGCAATTTGTCTTCGAGGAAAACGAAAAATAATAAGTCAATATTTTGTAAAGTACCTTTAGTACAAATAACAGCCTCCAGTCTTGCAAGCAAGAGACCTTACAAGCTTCCTTGTAAATTCAGAAGTGATTTCTTCCATTGCAAGTATCCTCTTGAGCTCTTTTTTATTCGAAACTTTATGCTTCTTCACATGTTTTTCCAATGGTGCTGTATTAGAAGCAACCTGATGGTTGCGACTATTATATTAGCGTTAATTAATACTTACTTTATATGGTAGACTCGGGCATCAGGCCGCTCTTCCGTCTGACCATGCAAATTTCGCAACGCTTCTTTCACCACATAGCGGAGAAAGGGCGACGAAACAGGAGATTATCATTTTGCTCAGAGGCTTATTTTAGACTGGATCGTTTAAATGCAGTAAATCTACAACACGGTAAACCAGTTTTATTTCTCCTTCGGAAGGCGTGTTTTCGCTCTTAAAAATCCACTGCTTCGATTGGGTTTGAACCCGCGAACTTGAGTACAACAACCAGATACGCCAACCAAACTCGCACTACCCTTTTCAGGATATCCCAATTTAAATTTTTTTTTCGAGAAATATTCATATGAAAATAATTCATAGTATCATTAAAGGTGTATAGTAAAGGTGTACGTTCAGTACGTTTGAGAGCCACTGTATAACATAACGATTCATAAAGTCACATGATATAATTTTTCATATGCCGATAATACAGGTTATTTTTAAATATGACTCTTTACCTTTGGAGCAATCTTATTTTATTTTGAAATTAGTTTCACAATCTCAATACCACAGAAAACCTATAAGAAATCTACTATTTTCAATTACACTTGCCCCGTTTTTTTCTCCAGCTCGTGCGTGCAGATATTTTGTTCAACGTAACTATATATACTCTCTGAACGTTACCGTGAAGAATTCCCGGCAGCAGCTGGTGAAATTTAATGTCCGCGCAGCTCCCATTTGATGGCAATTCCATCTGGGGCTCGCAGCTGCTGTTCGCGTCTCCCCTCCTCTGGTGAACTTGGGAGTTTAAGTTAGCGGGCAACCGCGCATTCCGACCGTCACGTGACTCGCGATCTCCCCCCTCCCCACTTCCCTCTCTCGCCCTCGAGGGTTTCTCGGCCCCTTGCACTTGAAGCTTTGATGCTTTGCGAGGGGGTTGCCCTAATGGAGATATTCCTAGGATTCTCTTAATAAAGCTAAGAATACAATAATTGAAATTCTTATCACTTGCTTGTCTCGCTTTGTTTGGGTGTTACTGTAATTTAATTTTGACGATGAGAGGATGTTGATTTTTAAATTTAAAGTAATGGTCCTGGAAGAACATGAGGAAATAAAGGAAGTACTGACAGAAATATATACATGTTCAATATATGCTAAAAATATTGTCTTCTTAATTGACTGACTTCATTCACAAGTATAATGATAACTGGTGAATTTGTAATGTATGTTATTGTTTTTAATTATTTATCCACAAATGGTAGATTGTAAACTTTCTGTTGAATAGATCTGTTTATCTTTACTTTTTTGGTTTGGTTTTCAAGCTTCTCATGTCCATTTATCACTTGTGTACTAATGACAAATAACTTCAATGTTGATATTTTTTATCAAAAGAATCTTTCTATTCATTTCAACATCATTCTAAGTTACATGTACCTAATAGGTATTACCTAGCTCTTCTCTGGAATACATTTTCTTCAAAATTTTATCTTCAATTGTAGTATTTTCATCTCCCATTTCTTTCTCTTTTTCATATCCACTTTTCGTTCTATTGCGTTTTGTTATTACCAACTCTCCTATTTAGTGGGACCCCAAGGGTCGGAACTTCAGTCCTTCTCTTTAGTGTGGTGTCTATCCTCGCTGCCTCTAGGTATTATTCACTTATCTTCTGACCCATTCATTAACTTCGATCTTTCACCTTGAATTCTTCCCTTGCCCCACATCCACTTCTATGCTTCTCCCCCAAATCTTCTATCGTTTACGTGAATTCTATTTTTCCGACTGATGTATTTTGTATACGATTCCAGAGGGATCTAAACTTCAGCCCTTCTTTATCCGTTCCTAGGCCTTCAATACCACTGAATTTAAAATGTCCTTCATATTCAATTTTTACTTCGTGCCTTCCTCCTTAATCTCCTGTCCCTCCTTCGTTTCATAATTCCTTTTATTACTCACATATATTCTTTTTGTGGGCGCTTCTATCACCATTCTCTACAGCCTTAGAGAGTTTTAAATCCTCCTCTCCTTTGAGTACCCATTCCTACGCTCCGAAGTCGTATTCTCTGCACATCGTCCTCATTAACGTCAACACATTTTCCCTTCAATCATTCACAAGTATGATGATAACTGATGAATTTGTAATGTATCGTATTGTTTTTAATTATTTATCCACAAATGGTGGATTGTAAATTTTCTGTTGAGTGGATCTGTTCGTTCGTACACGATGGATTAAATGGATCTGTACGTTCGTACACGATGGATTAAATGGATCTGTACGTTCGTACGATCTGTACGTTTATCGATACTGTTGTTGTATCTCTCGTACGTTCTTCCATCCCATTCACATCGAGTTTAGTTTTCCGTCATTCCACCCTTCACTCTCTCTATTTCCTGCGCATCCCGAGAGAGCCTACCCCCCCTCCGCTCTCCGTTGCTGGGCCCACCCTCATCCCGCGCCGTGTGAGCGCGCTTGCCCTGAGGCCGAAATTCCATCAAAGGGCAACTTGCGAGCGGGTTAATTACTGACCTGGCTAAGGCATTCCGCGGGCTCCCAGGCGGCGCGGCTCGGCGCGGCTCGGCTCGGCGCGGCCAAGGCCGCCTCCAGACAGGGGCGGCGGGCGATGGGCCTGAAAAGCGGCTTTGCGCCACCAGCTATCGGAAAACGAACGCGGGCGCCCGAAAGCCAATACTCCGCCCTATAATAGCACGTCGGGGCATTTTTTGCCTCTCAAGCTTTCATGCCGATGTTACTCTATAGAGTGACGCGGAGAGGGCATTAATAAAAAGGGAAGCTGATAAGAGTATTTGATAGTCGATGGATTTTTGAAAATTTTAAATGTCAAATTGTATGTAGTTTATATGTGTGAGTAAATATCTCATTATATTATTAGTGGTAGAACGTATTAGGCGCCAGTAGTCTCTCGACAGTGGCTCCAGTGGTTGGTGAGAACAGAAATTATGTCAGTAACACGAACTGCCGTTTCAAACGAATGAAAACAGAAATTGCGTACTCACCACAGTCATAACATATGAAGGGTTCCATTCACTTATTTCCCGCTGATCTGGTTGCTACCAACATAAATGCAATTTTTAAAAGTGGCCCTCGGCTCGGTGTAGACAGCATTTCTAGCGCACTGTACATTTCAAAAAACATAATTGAGAATTAATGGATTTAAATTGTAATATTTTTTGAATTATTAATTATCACTTTCGTACAAAAACGATGGTTTTAATCTTATAAAGACAATATTTTTTTGGGTATAGTTCTGATCTTTATTTATGTAATGTAATTTTATGTAGAAGTGAGGTTTTAAAATAGTCTAATGTTGTTGTTGCTCAATGTGTATAACTTTATTACATCATTAAATTACTATTTACCACGCATAAGAATATCAGCAGGTACTGTACGTACAAACCCTACAGTAAATGAAGAAAAGCATTAATTCTGAATTACAAGTTTTATACATTTGATGTGGTTGAGATATAGATGAATTAAATATAAATATTTCAAATAATTCGTAGATGCTTGAAAATTAAGTAAAAAAGCGAAATAAGAAAACAAACTTAATTTTACTGAGAACTACATTCACCCAACCACACCAACGTTTACTGTGTTGATCGGAAGGAGCCTCGACTCTAGATCATCTAGGAAAATGACAAAATGAGGTGAATAAAGTACGGCGGACTATTTGCTCTGCGGAATTCAATTTCGCGCAGCACGAAGCGGCGGAGTTTTGTTTTCCACTGCACGCTCTCGTAACTTAGACTTCTGCCTACCCCACACAAGTCGTGACAAATCTCGAGCAAGAATATATTTTGCATCCGAGCGCCAGAGGACTAATAGCGATTCGGAAGCTGATACGGGAGTTGGCGATGGCCTGATAGGCGCAAACGCTGTATTAGCGGCGATGTTGGTCTAATGGAAGGCTCACGACACGCGACTCGCCTCGGCACCCACTCCGCCTCCGCGCAGCCCTCGCCAACGCCTCCGCCAACGCACGGCCTACGCCAGCTCCTACGGCTAACTCTTCCATCGACACCCACTTCAATCGTTAGCCATGTCCATTCCACCACTTCCATCGTTAGACAGGTCCGCTACACCTCGATTTGTCAACAATTATGCTCATGTAAAAGGTAGGACATTCGACAAGGAAAAACGAAGAAAAAAACAGCATCTACAGATTGATTTATATAAAATATAATTTTGACTAGCGTCAGCTGTATTACAGTATTCTCTCCATTTGTAATTCATGTGAAAAGATTCGTTCACAAAATGCAGATTCAGATGGTCTGAGCGACTCTGTTTTATTTTCGTCGCTAGACAGAGACACTATCATTCATGCCTGTGTCAGCGCTCAGAAAAAGTTTGTTCGTGTTTACTAATCTAAATTAAACAATAAACTATACAACGTGAGATGTTACCAAGAGCTTAAATAAATTAGTACAAATGTTAACCATTTGAATCAGGTCTAAAAGACAATTGATGTCAATGTCTTGACTGTTCTCCCAAATGTAGGACGGTTGGCAACCCTATCTACATCTCTGCCTGCGTCCCCTCCAGTTTTCTCGACAAAGGCATCGCAAAAAATCCCATTAACGTCCTCGCCAAATTTCCCGCTAATGACCCAATCAATGCTCTCACATTCAGCTACTGTGCTCCATCCTTATTAACTGTATATTTACTTCTATAATTCCCTGAAGGTTTAGTTTTAAAAGAAGTTGAAGGTTTGCATTCAACTAACTTTCGTGATTACTTTTCATTAAATAAAAGGTAGTAGTCCTAGACGTATATTCACTTGATCTTATCTTGGTTTTATAGTGAAAGTACAAAATTTTAATAATATCTTAAAATTAATAGAATTAACGCTATCTACAGTTATTTGTTCATTATGTAATTTTCCATATCAACTACAGTACATTGCAGATGGTGTTGGTAGTATATCCTTGAGTCATGATGTTATACTTAGCGAAGAGGCGATAGTGTTTTTTTAATGTTCGAAGGAAGACTTTTTAAATACTAAGATTAATGAGTGTATATAAATGCAATGTGTGGCAACCATCTGATAGATTCGGTCTGATACACTGTACTTTAAGGGGAAAAAATCAATGAGCATAATTACGTGTAATGTTTTATAGTGTAGAGCACGATATCTTCTGTAACATACATGTGTAAATCTTGGAAAATATGATAAATATAAAATATTTTTAAAAATTGTGTTCAGAACATTAACCCCGTTTTCCACACATATTCACATTTATCTCACTTGTAGCAGATAGCATATTTCTTCAATTCTCGCCATCGTTCTCAAAGGCCGTTGCTGAAGCTATCCCTCCCATCACCACCACCGTATCCACCTCTGCTTTTCCCCGATGCTGATGATCCACCATCATCTAGTCACTGCTATCCCTTCGCCATCCCCTTCTTCTTCTTCTTCTTCTTCTTCTTCTTCTTCTTCTTCGTCTTCTTCTTCTTCTTCTTCTTCTAATCAAAAATTAGGTTCATCAACCTGTTTCGGCGCCCATTTAGCACGTGGTCTTCCAAAGCCACGTTTTCCTATCGGTCGACATTGCATTGCCAAAGCTGGAAGTCTGCTGCTTGGCATTCTTCTTAGATGTGCGCACCATCCCCTTCCTCACCTATTCACCCTCTTATTCCACATCAACCGTCATTACCCCACTCTCTCCATTTCCGCACGTTACCGCCCCCCGCACACGCACCGATTGTGTTGTAGATGGTCTGCCATCCCCGTCCCTAACATCTCTGCTAAGGGCGCTACCTCAGCTTCCTCTTTCCCTTCACGTATTGTGTCTTTATCGCCCCTACCAGGAATCCACTACCCACTGAACACAGCCGCCCCATCATCACCAAACAAGTGAATTCCTGTTCATATATAAACACAAGTGTGGACATCACACCGTTGATGTTCATTCTTCATCTCTCCTTACCTCCTGCCCCAGCCTTCAATTCTACGCTAGCGCAAGGGTTCTCAATCTCTTTTGGTTCGCAGCTGATTGTTTTGCTGTGCGGAATATAGCGTCATAGTAACAAAATGCCAATATTTCCCACTGCATTGCAAGTATAGTAAAATATGAATGCCATTCTTAAATATTTTGTGTTAGATTACACATTTGTCACGTTTCCAGAATTCTAGGAATAATAAATAATGTACGAAATACTGTTTTATCTGTTTGCATATTTCCAATGTAAGTTTTACGGCATTGATAAGCAATTTAGTGATGCAGTAATGTTTCGCTACACATCCTATGAAAACCCTTTATGTAGTACCATTATTCATTCCCTTTTACACTCTGCCTTCACACTCACCCCGTGCACGTTCTGCCTTCCTCCATTTACCAACTACTATCCCATTTTAATCCTCCACTCGCTTTCACGTGAAATATGGTGTCAGAGTAGGCCTCTTGCCATGGCGTTTTGCTCTTGACATGGCAAAATAAAAAGTATTTTTGCTGATTAATAGAATCCTCATAGTTCTAATATTGTATATATTATATATTATGTATTATTGTATATTATATATTATTATATATTATATATTATATATTTATATTATATATTATATATTATATATTATATATTATATATTATATATTATATATTATATATTATATATTATGTATTATGTATTATATATTATATATTATATATTATGTATTATGTATTATGTATTATGTATTATATATTATATATGTAACTCTTGCTTGTTGTTGGGCTTGTCGAATACCTTTTTTTGGTTAAATTACCTTTTTCCTTGTGTCTTTATTTACTATCGGTATTTTTGAAGGTGCTGAAGATAGGCAGTTTGTTTCTTTCTTACTCGGTTCTCAATCTCACTGTTCCACATTTTCATACCCTTTTTACTTCTTATTTTCCTCTTTCTTTAGCATTTCTTACCACATTTTTGCAACCATATTTTTAGTGCAGGTTCGTACATAATTACATTATTTCTCTATATCGTTCTCAGTTGGTGTTTCTAATAAGTATTTCTGCAATCTAGTTTGGTACAGCATTTTTATATTTTCTTCTTTCAGAAGGTGTTCTTTATATACGTCTTCTGAAATACGTCTCTGTCGTCTTGTAGTTTTTCATCTTTTTCAGGGATTGAATTTGCTAATTAAAATAAAGTCATCAGCACCTATTTCACATCTCCAATAAACTTGTATATCTATTATTTGTGATTGCAATTGTTAATTTATTAGGAAATAATCAATTATTGTCTTGTATCCTCTTGCACAACAAGTGTATTTATTTACATCTCTTTTTCTGAAGAAAGTATTGGAGATATTTAAATTGTTTGTGTGGGCAAATTGTATAAGTTTATTTCTATTATTGTTTAGTTCTTTTTCTCTAAAGTATTCCACGAGTGTATTACCTACTCTCGCATTAAAATCACCACTTACGATGAGATGGTTATTTTCATTTTATATCAATATGTTTATAAATCTTGTGTCCATCTTTTTCGCTTCTTCTGGGACATACAGTTCTATTATAGTCAGACAACCTCTGGAGATCCTCAATCTTAAAAATATCACTCTTTCGTTGATGAAATTGTATCTTAAAATTCTTGATTTCCAACTTTTATGAATAAGAATGGCTATTCCAGCTCGGGCCCTTGCATTTTGAGATACACCACTATAAATCATTATGTATTCGTCCAGTTCTTTTATTCCTTTCATTTTTTTCTTAGCTTCTGTAATGATGGCAGTTTTTATTCTCTCGAGCAAAAGTTTTTCCAACTCTATCTCTTTAGAACCCTATCCTCTCACATTCCATGCTGCTTATCTTAATTCCTCCGAAATCCTTTTATTCTTATCCTTTTCGTGCGTGGGTCGTCGTCTATGTCGTCCGGCATTATCTGGTGAAGGTTGAGAGTAGAATTTTCAACTCCGTAGAGGTTACCAGCCTCTCGCGAAGTTTGTGGTGTGATAGGTCTGCTGTCGTATGACCTTTTCACCCGCCGTCATGTGTATTAACCCCTACATGAAGGGTTGCTCCTTTCGCCTAACGTTGGCCGTTAGAGACTTCGTCCCTGCTACCGCGGAGACGGACTCTCCCTAACAATCCCTTCAGAGACGGGTTCCTTCGAGGGTATCTTCGTGACTGCGACGAACTGCCTACTCTGTAGGTCCTCTTCTGGTGTTGTTGAGGTCCCCTTCTGGAGAACTTCTTCATCTTAGTACTCCCCATGAATAATCCATCAATCACGATGAACTTCACATCTTGTGATAAAGAATGTTATGTATCATTCTTAGAAACCTGCATTGGTTTTGATGAGATGAAACGGTAGTGGTGAAAGAGGTGATGCTAATAGTGTTATGGAAGGTAAAGGAAGGTAATTGGTGAAACGATTGCTGTGGTCACCCTGTGACAAGGGAGGTCACTCTAATATTGGAGCGAAATGACAGTGGTTCTTATGTGAAGTAATATGAGTGATGCATATGATTGTGATGATAGTATCCATAGTTGGTGGCAATGAGCGTGACAGCGAGTCAAAAGAGATTGTGACGCTGCTGGTGGGGTGTGGGAGGGAGGTGAGAGGGGGAATAGGCAGAGCATATAGATAGATATGGTGGGATGATGCTCCACTGGTGACGCAACACATCGTGAATTATTGTTGGCAAACTATTAAAATACCAGAATCATGGAAAACTGCTAAAGTAATATCCATATTCAAGAAAGATGATCGCAAAGATTGCAAGAATTTCACAGTAATCAGCATTTTAAATTCAGTATATACGTTGAACAATAGAATATTTAAAAAAAGGCTAAAATGTATCTCAGAAACTCTCATTGGTTTTAGAAAAGGTAGATCGACTGCATACAATACATTCATACTGAAACAAATAATAGAAAAAAGAAAGAAATTCAATCAACAGACACCCATAGCTTTCATAGATTTTGTAAAAATCTTCGACAATGTAAATAGAGTGAAACTCTGGTATATAATGGAAAATAATGGCTATCCTCCAAAATTAGTAGAAGCAGAGCGTGAATAAAAACTCGACTATTGTAATAAAAGTAGGAATATATGAAACTGATAAAATATTGATAAACAGAGGAGTGCGACCATGATGCCCAGTCTCACCAGCACTTTTTAATATTTATATTGATGACATTATCTAAAATTGGAAGCAGTGTATAAAGATACTGAGATACGAAAAGAAAACATTTTAAATGTTTGACTCTATGCAGATGACCCTTTTAATATTCCTGAGAACAGAAGATGATTTACAGTATACATTATTCAACTTAAATCATTTATGTAAAAAAATACGACGTTAAAATATCAAAATAAAAAAAAACAAAGGTGATGGCATTTTGGAGAAATCATGTGATCGAAAATTATTTTGGATGAAATAATTGTAGAGCAAGTTTCCAGTTTCAGCTATTAAGGTTGTCAAGTCGATCACGATATCAATACATTAACATTAAACCGCCAAGATACAACATTATTTGTGATACTACATATAATTCATTAAAAAACAAGATATGATACAAGAATAATAGTTTATAAGACAATGGCGCTTCTAATTCCTCTGCATGGCAGGGAAAGTTGTGTACCAACAAGACCCTTAAGTAGAATACAGGGTGCTGAAATGAAGTTTTAGAGGAGAATGTTAGGATGCACAAAAGATCACATTCGTAACAAGAAGCTTAGGGAAAAACTACTTACCGAAAGAATTGGAAGCAAAATTACTGAATATCGACTGGTATCAACACACGCAAAAGATGGATAATAGAAGACAACCTAAATTAGCTGTTCTCCACCAACGGCGTGGAATAAGACGTGTGGGTAGACCCAAAAAACGATGGAAGGACACCTTGTGAAGACGGAACAGGCCCAAGCCTCATCCATGAAGTGAAGAAGAAGAAGATTCGTTCCCAGGCGCACAACCGTTATAGTAATTAGTACCATAAATGTAGTACATGATTTATCACGGGAAAATGACGGTGTTCTTTCGCTGCTGGTCGGTGAGGTCCAGCGCCGACCATTACGTCCGCTTGCAGAGGTTTCCCCCTGTTCAAGTATCTCCCTCCGGCAGGGCACCGCCTCTGTCTGTCGGGACTGGTGTCCCGTTTAGTGCGTGTGTGTGAGTAAAAGGCAAGGGTGTGAGAACGAAGGAGAGGGTTAGATCGCGCGCGGTCTGTGATCATTTTGTTTTGGTACTGCTCCGGCATTGGCCTGGTGTTGATAGGAAAAAACACGGAAAACAACCGTTCAGAGCAGCCATCGGCTAGTATTCTTCTCGAGACGGCGGCTGAATTCGTCCTAGCTATGTTAAAAATCCTGTCACTGTTGTGACTTAAACACCAAAGCCTCCCGGTCCGAGGCACTGCAGTAACATTAGTTTGAGGCCCTAAGCCATTTCACCAGGTGAGATTAATCATGAGAATCATGAAATTCATCACTCCATCCACAATTATTGCCCTCGCTAATATTCTTAGCAATACTACCACCTACCACTACCTCCGCCTCCTGACAAGCACAATCTTCGCCAATTTGTCGTCGCTGCAGTCCCTGCCAGAGCCGCGATCATTGCTCCCGCCGTCTCCCCCAGTCGTGGGCTGTCCTCTGGCCTTGGGGGTTCCATCGCGTTAGATCTCGGCATAAATAACGTTCGCGCACGCTCTGCTGGCCAGGGACTTTATTAGTGGGCAGGGCGCAGACCTGCGCTCGCATCCAGCGCCCGCGATGCAATTTCTTAATTTTACACCGCGCCGCGTTTCACGGCCCTGCCAGCGTAGCACGAGATTCGATCACGTGCGTGACGTCCTTCCGGCAGGGCGAGATGTCCGCACGATCTGGTCACCTCTCCTGTGAAATCAAATTGAATGTTCATTAATTTCGGATGCAACAACTGCTCACGAAATATCACAACTACTAGGGCTACAAAATATGTGTTTGAATAAGGTTGAAGATCAGCTTATTCGTTTGTTAAAATCCTGCATTCTCGAAGTAACAAAAGTATACATAACATTGTTGTATTAATTACTTTCTCGCACTTACTAACGAAAGGAGAGAAAGTATTGTAATCGTGCGGCGAATTTTCAACAAAAAACTCTTATTGTCGGGTCCTGGTAAAGAAAAAGGTTGCTAAATATAGAACAAAATTCCTCTAATGTGTGGTATAGGCAAAATCCATATTTTGTAGGTCCTAGTTGCCAAAAAATTCGATTGACGGCAAAAATCGCTTGATGGCGTCTGTCTATTTTTGTCCGTACGTCTGTCTGAACAACTCTAGAGCATAAACTGTTCAGCCTATTTTCTCCAAAATTGATATTCCTCAATCGTTCCAGCTGATGTCGCGGACCCTGGAATTTGAAACTGACATTTTAATTCTGGGATGTACTTTAGAAAAAAAATCCTATGACGTTTTCGAAAATTCAGAAAAGGCTCCAAGTTTTTTATTAAATTTTATTGTTGAATAGTTCAAAGAATAAGAGAATAGTGCATGTCTCGTGTTCGTTAACATACCCGATTTTTCGACAATTGGAAAAAAATTTAAAACTTCAATCTGGATGATAGAGATTTTAGCACTGACAAAGTCTATTGCCCAAACTTTTGCTCTTCCAAAAAGGAAACGTTCATTTAAAAAAATAATTTAAAAAACGAGAAGAGAAAATCTGTTGTACAAAATTAGCTCTTTAAAAGACGTGAACCCCGAGAAAAATTAAATGAATGATATGAAAAATATATAATTTAATTTAATCATAATTTCATATTGAAAATGCCAATATTAATTCTATTTTTGCTTTCGCACACTTTTACTTTACCTAATTACACAATTCGTTTTACTTTCCTGTATACGTAGGTATGTAAATACGGAGTAATATACGTAGTATAGGGAATGTTACGTAATGCTGCGGAAATTCGATTTCGAGATTTCAACTGAAATCGTTTTGACGTCCCCTGATACCGAAAAATTGTTTTTTGTCAAAACGTCCATCTGTCCGTCCGTCTGATGTCTGTGAACACTACTAACGCCTTAACCATGCGTAGGATTTTTTCCAAATTGAAGAAACTTGTGTCGATCTGACGCGAGTCGAATCTTTGAGATTTTGAAAAAAATCTTTAAAATTTGGCGGTACTGAACATGAAGCCCTCCGAACATTTTCAAAATTTTCTCAAAACATTCCCAGAGTTTTTCTTTAAATTTCTTACCAGAATAGAGTAAAATATAATTATAAAGGTGTCATAGGTCAGATTTTCAGGTTTAACTCCGAATATTCGAAAATTTTAAAATTTTTCGGGTGACTTCTTACAACCTCAAAACTGAAGATAAAGATTTTTCCTTGAAATAAAATTTGTTCTCTATAGTGAGTTATTTCATTAAGGTCATGTACACTTTAAAAAAGTTCTAGTAGTTTTCGCGCAATATTGCCAGCAATATGTGCAATTTTTTTTTTAAAAAAAAACAAGATTTTCTCAAAAACATCTTCACATTGTTTCTTAAAAATTCTTGGTAAGGATTGTGCTACATAAGATGACACAAATGTAATGTTTTTGAAAAAATCACGCCATTAATATGCACATTTCCAGCAATTCGTAAACACTATTGAATTTGTGATTGAAATTTCTTAAAATGCCGTTATATGAAATGTTCAGAAGTAGAAGCATGTGCTGTTTTAGTACCACTAGTTTTCCTCACCGTTTGCGCTGTCTTTATCAATAAATCGTTATTATTTACCATTTGTTATTAATGAATTCAAAGAGTGAATTGATTCAAAAAGTGTGTTTTTCAAATGAAAGTGAGAGGCAGGCGAGAGAGAACAGCTAATTGGTGAATTTGACGATATCCAAGACTTATGAGATTACCAAACACTCGAATATCACCAAAAGAAAAAAATGGAAGGCTGAAACGAAAAATGATGTTGTTTCATGAATTATTTTCAAATGCATAATTATGACAACTAATGTAGCTTCCCAACAAATAACTTCTAAGAGAAGAATGCCATGCATTGCAGCTCTCTAAATGAAGAAGGTGGTTATATGTTCATCATATTTGTAAATTGTTTCAAAATGTTTATTTTTTAATTGAGTCATTTCTTAGGATCGAATGTTAACATTTTTCGCATAAATATTTTTTCTTTGCAGATTCCACAAAACAATCGAGAGTAATTTTCATTTGTTTTTTCAAATTTAATTTAGAGTGGACAGATTGGCAGTGATTATATTCAAGAAAATATTACATATAATTTCATATTGGATATGTAAATACTTAAAATATTTCTACATTACGAAACCAAAAAAAACAATTTTCCTTTTTTTCAGAATATTGACGGACAACATTCTGGAACACATTCATCCGGGGGCGTTTCGAGTTCTACATCATCTTCGCAAGCTGTAAGTTATTTCTCGTACAAATTAGTGCATTCATCTTTATGACATTGACTTTTCAAGCTTCATTATCTTGTATTTTAGAGATTCCACCAATTGAGATCTTTGTTTATGACTAATTATTAAGATAAACAAAATTTGCAAAATAATGCAACTTTTGCGCAATAAATAAGTTCAAACTCTTCATTTGTACTGCAGAAATGCTGTGTTGAAATACAAATGAATTCATGCCGTCCATGAAAGTAGATTGTATTCGAAACAGCATGAAACCTATAAAAATAAAGAACATCCTGTTTCTTTCCAACATAAAGAAAATGTCAGTCATTATTGTGAACCACAAAAATCGTAATTCCTCTTAGAGTCCGAGGCAACGACCTTTGTCGTCCATGCCCTCACCCACATAATGTCATCTTCGGTTCCCCTTTCGGACGACCATCTCTCCTGGACGCTGTCGATTACGAGCTCGCTCTTCTCGATCGCCCATCATCACAGGCGCTTGTTCCGTTCATATCGTACGTAAACGCCTCCCCAACCCCGCGACGGAAGCCATCGCCCTCGTCCTCGCCCTCGGCGCCTCTGGGCACTGGTTGCTTCCCTTTCGCAGCCCTCCATTCTCCCTACCCCCTCCAACGCCCACATTGACCCCACACATAGCCATGCGTTCTTCCGCGTTTCAAAGAGTAACCACTTTCCGGGAAATATGTTAAAAATTCAAGAACTTCCAGAACTCAGGATACGTGAGGGGGGAAAATTCTAAATTTTTGAAAATCAAGGAAATTCTATGTATTAGTAGGTACTGTTCCTATTAATGTTATACTTTGATATATTTTTTATTTATTAAAGAAATATTGGTAACTCTGATTATTACTTGGTGAAATCAGAGAGGTGATGTATTTGAAACAAATTCTCAACTTTCCGGCTGTTAAACGTGTCATGTAATGTATTGTAATAAAAAAATATTCCGAATTTGTCTGTCTATAATTAATAGATAATATAATTTATAAAATTCTCAAGTTTTGCTTTCAATGAGTACTTTTTTAAAGAGTATCAAATTCTGTTAAAATTTTATCTAAGAATAATAAAAAAAATTCAGTAATACTCTTGCAAATGTGTTCTAGAAGAGTATTTTCAAGTAGAAAGCCGTGCATCCTATAGAAGCACGAAATAAATCACTATTAAACCCACGAGCTGTCTTGGGTGGATTTTTTAAATTAAGCATCTCTGAAGGACAAATGTTTTGGAATTATACTCATTTTATGTGCTAAAAGAGTTAAAATTAATAAGAAACTAAACATTCGAAACAAAAAATAAAATATTTACTAAATACAGAAAAAATGAATTGTAATCACCATATACAAAATTCATTCAAAGTATGCGTTCAAAAATAATACCTTTCCAGAATTAAGCACATCACATTTTTTGGGTAGGTGAGAGAAGTAAACTATAGAATTGGAAAAGTCAGACACATGCATAGATGTCAAATACGGTTGAAGAAACTTCAGTATTGTCTGGATGCACATACGTGCATAAAATATAAACACGAGGCAATGAAAGTGGAAAGACATGGGTAAACATTTTCGAAAATCGAAGTATTAATTGGTCTCAATTCTTACAGTTATGATTATTCAGTTTACAGAAACCTATATACAATGGACACCTTCCAATGGAAGACATTTTTGAGTTTAAGCACTAATGTAAATTCGAAATTTCAAGCTCTTTTTCACAGAAAAATTATTGAGTTTTTAGAAATTATTGAGTTTTCAGTGTATACAAATTGCTGAAAATGTGCGTATTAACGGCGTGAGAGATCTTTCGACTGTTAAGGATTTTTTTTATTCAGCATCTTGATTTATTCGCCTTCTCGTTTGCAGTACCCGGTGATGAATTTTTTCTGCCGAAAATCCTCCGTTTTTTGGGGCAGCTTTACATTACGTTTCTTATACTATGTATATTACTCCGTATATACGTATGTGTACGGGAAAGTAAAAATGTATTTTAATTAAACGTAATATACTTATATTTCGTCGGAAATCTAATATTTTTAAAGAATGGAGATACACGGGCCGAGTAATGCATTGGAATTCAAGTAAGCGTGATATTTTGAGTTTTCTATCCTGAGATCTCTATCCAAGATACGTCACATTAAATATTCTAATAATGAAATCAACATCACTAATGACAAGTTTACTCCTATTTCTGTAAGGGACAATGTGTAAAAGGGTTCCACGTCGTACTGACAATTTAATTATAAATTATGTAATAAAATAATAATACAAAACCAAAATGCGTGAATTATTCTGAAAAAAAAAGTATGCCAAAATCTTCAGACAAATAAAGTTTTGTGGTTGAATTTTAAAAATTGCAAACAATTTAAAACTGTATTCAAGAAAAGGATCATACATAATCAGAATTGATCATCATGGAAATTACTAAACAAAAAGCAAATTATAAACAGGTATCTCTTCATGAAAAAGCCAAAACTTATATTAAATATGAACTTGAAAACATAATAACGCACAATATTTAATATGAAAGTGATAGTTTTGAAGGAAGTGGAATTTCGCCTTTATATAACTAAACCTCCTTCCCTCATACCGTTGAACTTCCCTCTTTTCTTTCCCCGCCCAGTGAATGCTTCAGACATTTTCATTACTGCGGTCTTTACTCTGCTCGTCTCCTATGTTGACTGTGTCGACGACATTCTTATGCCGTCACGTCTTCTCTAGAGACCACGCTATTAAAGCTCGTCCCTGACCCGTCCCTTGCTTTTACATTGTCATTTTCTCTCTCTTTTCTTATATGGCGTTCATTTCGTTTTGCCTCCATGAAGCCTTCTTCAGATTCTTCTCATCCTAGCGCCGCCGCCTCACAACCAACCCCCATTCTATCTTCACTCTCTGATCAAATTGAGCACCAATGTCAATTGCTAATGGCGTCCCAGGAATTTTTATACAGCAAAGAAGACTTTCTTCGAGGATGTTACGGCGCGTATAAAATTTTTACGTCCTGTCTTGAATAGATGCAAAGATATCGGAGTGGGAAATTTGGCCTGTGTCGTAAAGCCAGGGAATTGCCCTTTTACTGCACACATATCCTCGCAGGTTCGTTTACATGTTGACCTAGGATATGCGTATGTCGACTTGTGCTTTCGCTTCTGGTGATAAAACCATCAAAATGCCAGGGAACTTTTTTTCTTTATCGAAATTCCGTATTGTCAGAATTTAGAATGCACTTACTAATATAAAAGTATATTCTTAACACCCTGAGCGCAAAACATGGTTTCTCGTGCTTCTTTCTGTGTGCAAAACAGCTATTTTTCTATTCTTTATTTCTTTTAAATTTATTTTGTTCCGATTCAACTTTCGTCTTTCAGAAGTTTTAAAGGGTTCAAAGTATATTCAATGAATTTATTTGGTAATCCTCGGTCAAATAATATGACCCTTCATTATTGTACGTCACTTTCTACTGCTTAATTATTTATACATTATACTTTACTCTTTATATGAAGCACCCACACTGAACAGAAAGCTCTCTCGCTCACACCCACATACATATAGAATTTCTTCGGTAACTTTTCCCTGTAGAGGATCAAAACTATAGAGTTAGTTGTTTCATAAATGTTGGAATTGTAAATTTTGAAGTGACGTATTTGAAAATCATTGAACCATTACTTTATTACCATGCGATTCATCACCAAAAATTGGAACAGGAATGTTAATTTTTAAAACTATATTTTATGGCGTGTTTAATAAAACATGTGATTAAACAATCAGTTTCACAATCAAATGAATGTTTATTCAATACAGACAAACTGGTTTACAGCTCACGAAGATGTTTGCTAATTCGCTCCTTTTACATTCAATCATCAAATCTTCTGTTGTTGGATCGTTCCGAACAAGCTTGTTACGCAACGCATTTCTTCAAAACAGAACGAGATACGAGTCTGCAGGCCAACGCAAACAGCCGACCTGTTTTGATTTAGTGAAGGGGCTCCAGCAAGGAACGAGATCGCCAGTTCATTCGGAAATAGAATTGTTCCCTCCCAACCGAGGAGATGGGGGATGAGTCAATCGGTGGAGGGGGTAGCGAAGGCGAAGGAATATTGATCGACCGATCGATCGATCAAGCTCTCTCCCGCCTCGGCATTAAATAGCTGCAGACGGATACACCCGCCCATCCCGGCGATGGCTCCAGACAGTATTAGTCTAATAGCGACAAAGAGGCGCTGTTTTTTGGCTCTCCTCGCGAGGAATGCTTTCCTCTGCGCCGTTGACCAATTGCTTGCTACAAGTTGAAGCGTTCTTATTGAAACGGAATCGGACGCGAAAGAAAGAAAAAAAAAAGCTGTAGGCTGTATAAATAAATGTGCCGAGAGGCGTCAACGTTACCGTTGGCGGACGTCCAGGCGAAGAGAAAATGGAGAAAGGAGGGATAGAGGCATGAAAGGGGAGGTAGAGGATATGTGTGCAGGGAGCTGAGACCCGTTGGCGCCGACTGGGCGTTCAGGATGTTGCCATATCGTTTTCTACGAGATTTTTCTCTCAGCAACTCCGTTAAGTAAGTAAATGCCTTTAGCGGAGGGGAGTGGACACCGCTTCAAATATGACATAGACTTATTTCATGACTCCTACTAAATAAATAGTACATTTCGGGGATTCATTTTCCAAATCCCTGACATTTCATTGTTATCTGAAAATATGTATAATACAGGATGGGGCAGAACCGACTAAGCAGTTTTGAGAAGTTATTAAAAAATAAATCGGACTGTATAGAGAAAAAATGTTTTCGAAATTGTTATTACATACTATTTTATTGTCACTACGTTGTGAAAATAAAATCAGGAATATGGCGGCCTTTAACGGCAATTGGAGAAGATCTCTGAAGTGTGTTGCTGGTAACGTCCGCCATCTTTCATATATTATTTTCAAAACGCAATGAGTATAAAAGGTATGTAGACCAACTTCGGAAATGAAAACTTTTTTCTCCAAACACCTGGATTTCTTTTTCATAACTCCTCAAAATTTCTTAGTCGGGTCTGCCCCCCGCCGCATATAACAAGTCTTGTTGTATTTCATTTAGATAGAGTCAACCTGAAGAGAAGATGGAATAAAATATGATCGCTTACTTTTTGAATTATAATTTCTATTGAAATAACGAAGATACATTATAATTCATACAGCTTACAATAGCAAAAGACATAATGAAATGTTTAAAATGTAGTGCTAGTTTATTTCTTTATTGATTAACTATTTGCAACTCAAGTTAAAGAGTGATCTGGAGAGTGAGCTCATTCTATTGTCTCGGTTGTTCTATAGTTCAATTATTTAATTCAATTTAATGTCAATACAAGTGCGTTAAATACGATTGTAAAGGAATATATTCCTATTAGCTATTAGGGGTCTGATCCAGGCATGCCTTGAATTGTTGGTTAATGATTTTTTTTTTCTGTTTCTATAAGGAGTACTAATTTCGATCAAATTAATCTAATACTATGATCGTAAGTCCAACGTTTATATATTTTTTGAACCATTATTTAAAGTTACTAAAACACAACGAACAACGAGAGGCGCCACTCTAGCGTTTCAAACGTGCATGTGCAAGTGACTAAACGCAGCCAAAGAAAAGCGATACTTCTGCTCTCCAAGTCCAGGCTCTACCTATCCGTCTGCCCCACAGGTCGCTGCAGAATTGTGGGTTGAGCGAAGTGCCGCGGGCGGCGCTCGTGTCGCTCAAGCAGCTGACATCTTTGTAAGTAGCGCGGGCCCGCGCCCGCTGGAATGGTCACAGCGGCCACGTCACGCAACTCACCCCTAACTCGGGCTTTTTGACGCTTCGATATGCCTAAGGACAAGTGTACTATGCTTCTTTAATCTGGCGCAGGCGTCGTGTGTGACTTGCATCCTCATTAAATCGCATCCCGGTGGAAAATCCTATCCCGACGTATGTGTTTCCTTGTGAATACAATCCCAAATGTTTATGACGGTTTACTAACTACTACTTTTTTTTTGTGCAGTGAATTAGGTTTGTACTATTCCATGGACACTCAGAGGTAATCATTCAAAACAACTTGTGAGACGATTCATCGCAGAAACTATTGCAATGTTTTGATAACAATCTAACAAACGTGATTCCATTATTGAGTCCATGAGTCAAGCATTAGATAATTATTGAAGATGAATGTACAAAATATCTTTAATTAATTATTACAGTGTTTGAGGCATATTTAATGAAAATTGTATTTTTCCACAAACAATAATATTCACATTTACTTTGATTTGAATAATTTTGTGTCTAAGATGTATGATAAGATGGAAGTTAATTTTTATTGAGTGACCATAACCAAAATATATTCTATAAATATGTATTTTGTAAATAAGGTATGCCCGTTTGCAACTGTCAGATACATATGGTACCAACTAATGCTTACATCACGCTTGTGTAAATAAGCGCCATTATTAACCTTGTACTTTGTGATAATGAATTAAGTTTTCAGCGAGGTGTATCACTACTTGTCTTGCAGTGCTACTGTATGACTTCGAAAACAATTTATCTTAATAATCCAATTACAATGCAAACACATAATAAAATTCTGAAATTAAATCCACGTAAACAACACATAGAACAATGTGAATGATGAAGAAATAACAATATAACTGCAAATGTCTTATTTTGGTACAGATCTTGCAATTCCCAAATTTAAATTCACTCTATTTTCATTTAAATTTAGTATATATAGTATATTAGAATTATAATTTATTCTCTACTTTGAATTCCACGTATGCCTCTGTATCTGTTGGAGAGTTTCTGCTATAAAACCATGTTTTATTTAATATTAGCTTTGTTTCCTCTTTCGATTACAAGAAACCATTTTATGACGTACCTCGCTTTTAAATTGCTCTTCTCATTATAATGTGCATTTTTTTTTGATCGAGAAGAAATTGTAAGCCATGATCGTAACGTACACATCGCTATTCATTTATCTTCTCTCCACTCTGCTTTTCCCCAATCCAAGGGACACTAGGGCTTCTCGAAAAGTTAGCGTTTTATGAAGATTCAAGCTCTTTGCTTTATACTCATTATATTCACAGAGAACTGTGAGTACAACGAATTATACATATTTCCAAATTCCATGAAGTTTTTTTTTTCATTTCACTTAATATATCGTTACCCAAAAAGTTTATTCTAAGCTCTTCTCTCAATTCAAATTTAAAACACAAGTAGTTAAATGAGCTTCTATTAAGTAATCGGAGCATATTAGTCAGGATATATTAATCAAATGAATTGTAATGCTAACGCTAATGCTAATTTAAATGTTATCTTTTCTGAATTGTAATATTATGTATGTATATGTATATATACACATATACACACATACACACACACAAACACATATATATGTATATCACACATATATGTGTGTTTGATTTGAGTTCCCAGAAGGCGCCCCTAATTAATTAATTGTTTAATATGAATTATTATATATATTTTTTATAATTTAACAATTATTCCCGAGGTGTCGGAAAGCGGGTCCCTCACGTACTGCGAGATCAAGCCCTAGCAATATACATTGATAAATAGACCGCCTTTTCCCGTTTCTGCGGGGTCGGCGCTAATAGAGGCAGTTTTTATTGATTTCCCACACACTCCATTTTTTATCCCGATTTGGCGATGCTTTTACGACCCAACACAAAACCCAGGGTACACATACGCACCCCCTCATATTGATAATGCACGCAATCACAGAACACACATCTATATCCTTGATGGGATTCGAATCAGGGTGTTTTGTTCCGAGACTCCCCAGCACTAGCGATCTCAGCCACATGGAAAACCTAACACTAGCATTTTGTATCCAAATGTTAACTCGTACATATGAAAATGATTCATCATTTTTAGGTCTCTGTGCTAATATGAAAAGAAAGATATCATGCATATATGTTCCAATACGGAAAGATAAAATGAATATATTTAATTAATTTTTAATTCGTAGGAATACAAAATTTGATATTTCATTGTAAAATATGTAAATAATATTTGTTTGCATGAAGCGCAGCGATATTTGAAGTGAATTGTACATTGCCTTGGTGGTTTTGGAGGTGCTTGCTAATGATGTGCAGAGAGCTCTGAGTGACGTGCGAACGGGCCGAATGAACGGGAAATGTGTGATTGGATGTGGAGTGTTAATAACACACTGATGAATATTCTAGACCTTGCATTTAAATTCGGATGTGGATATTGAGTTTAAGCCACTTAAAATAGCTCAAGATCCACATACCAAGAGATCAAGATACTAAGCATTCGCATGCATTTATTCCAAATTTTTTTTTATTTATAAATTCTATATGTTTAAATCGAAACCGACAGTAATTTTAGTGAAAATGAAGAAGATACGAAACTAGTGTTTTTCCTTTATGAACAAGTGATTTCTTGTTTGTCCTAAATGGATTTAATTTCCCATTTGATCATCACATCATCTTAATGCTGTGTTGTGACAATGTTTCCTGCATTAATGCAAAAATTACATTTGGGTCCCTTCTACAAGACAGCGGTATTTTTGATGCGGTACTATCAACATCTTTATCACCCACGAGCGGACGCCCTTCTTAATAGTCAGAGAGGACGACGCTGGTGAACGCCCAGGATAAAACCACCCGGCGCTGGAATGCAGGAAGTGCCAGAAAACCGAGAGCTTATCGTGGGAAGTCGCCTGAAAGTAAGATGTATTCAAACACCTAGGGGGCATCGTAGGCCCGTGCTATGTATTATTCATGCGACCGTACTAATGATGTTTTAATGCACCTTTCATGAATACACAATTTTTTTAACTTGGCAGCGGGGTACCCAAAATACGCATATGTTTGAGCTAGACATAAAAAAGACACACACCCAGCCCACGCTTGTGATATTTACGAGGGCGCGATGTCGCCGTAGCCGCAGGCAACCTGGTTGACGGGCGTTACTGGGGCAAAAGTGCGCTGGCCTGCAAGGCCTCCCGACCGCCCTCCACGTGCCTGTCCTCGCCGCGACTTCCGCCCCAAAAAGGAAACAAATGAATTGCAATATGCGTCGCTCTCGTCTGCATTTTGAATGCTCTTCTGGACCTGCTGCTAAAAGACGCATAAGCTTGGGAATTTTTGTGATGCGAATTCATTGAATAAAACATTCATGCAAGGGCAAAAACTACGAATTTGCATGATAAAGTCGGAACTCGCTGGTGGTTTAGATACTCTTTCTCAACGCTGTTTTATTTTGTAGAACTGTGTGGGAGCTGCATTTGTGGCTTTCGTTGCATGAAGAAAAGAAATCTGATGTAAGTAATAGGTCAAGTAAACCAAAGCATTAGTAAATCACAAATATGCATGCATTTTTTTGGAAAGTTTTATGTGACAAAACGTTAATATTACATGATTTGAAAACAAAATACATTGATGCAAAATGCTATTTTACGACTTCCTTTGATCCTACAACCAGAAGGCAAAATAAATAACGTTATTAAAATTAATTTAAAAGTAATCTAAACGACTAATAGGATAATACAGAAAACATGGGGAAAGCACGTAGTTAATACAAGAATACCAAAAACGTAAAATATATAACTCTCAAATCAAGTGGTTTGTCGAAAGACTCAAGTGAAAATGGGAAGATGCACCGCAAGGCCACAACTATATTCCAAGAATAAGATAAGCAAAGTGTACCTATGTCATTATAAGTTATAATAAAGCGACGGTGAAATTAAATATTATTTAATAAAAAACCAGTAGAATTGATTAGCAAATCTTCACATGAAACGATTTAATGAAAAGAAATCAACTTTGAGACGTACGTCACCGTGGTTCCACCCATGGATCCCGCTCCAACGCTATTGGGGCAGGAGACACGTTTGATTAATGGCGTTTTCGAAATTAACTTTTTGTCATACTTTTTCATTGCGCGGAGATTTATGGAGGTTGAATTCAATACAAGGGCTATTTCAATCTGGCATTTTATTTCTACGTATTTGCACGTAGTAATCCCTGCAGCAGATATTACTTCCGTTTGCTTCAGATAACTCTGCAATTTACCCTTGCGCGTTTTACATTGTTATGATTCACACAGTGTCGTTAATTTCGCTTCGTACCAAAATATTTTACTGCCCTCAACCGCGTGTTTCACCGACAAATATTCCACTTACCGGTTCGCTACAATATCGTGCTTGTATATACAACTTATTTTATAATAAAATCTGTTAGCTTAAAATCAGCACTGATCCTAACTTGTTTTGAAGAGCGGCTTGTAAACAAGTTTGTCATGAATATAGTAGTTAGGGTGTAGATAAGTTGGTAAGTCTGATACATGAATTACTTCTTATGCTAACAACCAAACAAATAGTAAATGGGACATGTAATAGTATCACAAGTTTGTTTTAAAGAAAAACAGCAAAATAACATGCATTTTAATTAATGAGCGTTTTTCTATTCAGTTAAGACGAACGATAATATTCTGCAATACTTAAATTCAAAATTTATTAGTATTCTTCTGTTTAATTTTTTTAAACCTTCGCATTATCTTTCATTAGTTGATTTTCAGAATGCGTAGTTCCTGGAAGTTTAACCATAACAGAGATAGTCTTCATATTCAACTCTCCTTTTATAAATAATAATAGTTTAATTTCGTAAAATTGAAACCTTGAGTCGTCCGGGTAACCACCACTGGCGGAGATACGTGGAAAGGGAAACTTTTGTAAATCGATGTGAAAATCAGCTCGGATTTGTCATTGTAGCGATAACAAACACCACCACCTGCCCCAATATTATCTGTACTACATTTCCGGGACTAATGACCGCAGAAGTTGACGCGTCCGGAAACGTTAATAATTGAATCGATCAATTTTAAGGCTTTTGGTGGGTAAATATTTCTTCCGCAAACGAAGCATAACTGCACTATTATTTTATCCAGATGCTGCGGGTAACAGTAAGAATCACCAAAGATTAAGTGTTTCAAAATATTGGTTTTAATTGTTCACAATGTGAATTCAAAAGTGCTCATATATATAACACAGCAAACACCTTCCCAAATATTTCAGATCCTCCTAACTCTGCTCATGTTGAAGAAGACTGAAGAATATCGGCTATGTACAGTTAATTAATATGAAACATATACCACTACAAACACATTGTATTGAATGAACTGTACATTCAAAAGTTTATTCTGTGTCAGAATAAGATCAAATTTGCTTTGCCTAAGATTGTGTGAATATCGGACAAATAGTTTTAAGCCTCCGCTTCCCACCATCACTTATGATCTTTCTTCCATACACAACCGGTCGTACCTTAGTTTCTGCGATCAACACCAGGCGAATACTGGAGCAGTACCCTAACAAACGGGCCATGGACCGTGCGCGATCTTTCCTTCCCCTTCTTTGTCTTATCTTCATCCCTTGATTACACACACACACACACACACACACACACACACTACCATACATGCCGGGAGACAGGTCGAGCTTAGAGCTTAGAGCTTGTCTAGGCAGGGGCGGGCTACGTGTACCTATACCGGCCGTACACCTAGTGACGTCGGATCTCACCACCTAGGGGGAGGTGCACGGTCACCTTCCGTAGTAAAACACACACTACTCTTACGGGACCAAAGCAGTTTACGCGCGCGGAAACATCAGTCAACCATCCGAATCTTCTCGAAGAAGCAGAAAGAATTCTGACATGTACGACGTTGAGCGATGCAAAACGTTGATGAATAGTTTCCGGCGGCATTTCTATGTGTGGCGCAGATATTCGTCCGAACTATGTTTGCTATACTGCTTCGTATTACAAATACGTAGAACAGTAACAGTGGTTAATGAAAAAAAAAGCCGAGTTCTTTATTGGATCGTAGCACTGCATCTCGTCGAGGCGGTTTTCTCGGTCGTGTGTAGCCTCCAGCAGCGTAAACGTGGGCGGACAGCGCCCTGCACGCCCGAAAGCGGCTCCGACCGGCTTCTCTGGCAACAAAAGACCGTCGGCGATCCATCGCTGCGATTACAGCGCGCGTAATTCATGGTGGCGGCGTCCTGAAACACAACTACCGCACGCATTCAGCGTAATTTAAAGTTATTGTTAGGTGGACAGCTGCAATACGCGACGCCCAAATTGAAACATAGCCCTACCCCGAGTGCGAGGCACAGTGTACGTACGATATTTTGTACACCTAGTCTCCGGGCTTTCAAGAACTCGTTTAATTTTATATTAATATAAGCGCCATTAATAACACGCTGAGACGTGATTTATGCCCGAGAGTGGCTGAAGGGGGGGTAAGGGTAGGGATTGGCCCCGTACCGAGAAAAGACCCCCTGGGGCCCGGTGACGTCATGCTGAGATAGCACCTGATACGTGCTTCGTGTATCCCCTGGAGATACTCTTGCTCCGTTGCAGATACGCCTCTTCTAAGCCGAATATTGAGTGCTGCAAAATATACGACCATTGTACCTGTATCTTTATATCTCACAATTGTTACAGTATGTATGTTACCAGACAGTTCGATGATCGAGTAAAAACGACTGGAAACGTTGTATTATGTCTTTTATATAACATTAGATTACCAATGCAAAATTGGTTCCGATAACTCAGTGATATGTTGATATTAGTACTTCTTGTTTGTGAACTTAGATACCAAAATATTATGCTGATATTTCTCGCTTTTAAAATCATATAATAATTCATAATTTATATTTCAGTTTCCTGATAGTTTCAATATCAAACTTTACATTTAAAATGGGATGCACTGTATAAAATATAAAGCATTAATTGCATAATTTGTTACTTAACATAAAACATCAATACTAAATACTATATCAGACCAAACTATCTCAGCTACTCAAAATGGAATCTATGACTACTTTAATATGTTATTAGTAAGAAAATGAATAGATATCAGAAAATAATAGGCAAATCGTTAAATTTTCATCTACAAGCGTTCCGTTAATAATTCCCCAACAAAATGAATCTACTTCATTGCATATGTTTTGTAATGCCCCTCTAAGTACACTGACTCCAAACAATTTGCACCCTGGCTAGAGAGCAGCGTTCTTATCCCGTACCATAAAAAGCTCTGCTGGGGACGCGTAGTCCAAAGAAGGCATCAGAGAAATAGCGTACGCGTTGGAGCAATTCTTTCCAACAACTTGCTGGTTGTCGGACGCACAATTATCCCACACAACACTAAAAGGTGGGAGCTACCTCACTGATACGGGAATACAAGGGGTGATCTCTCCGCACCAACGCGTTCTAGTGAAAGGCACGCGCTTTTTAAACGATGAACGACAAAAGTAGATCGTGTCTTCTCAGTGTAATGATTGATTCATTTATTTTTTCCGGGCAGTCATCTGCTATGGTGAAGTGGACTGTTAGTGTAGTGAATGTTTTATGGACGGAGGTGGCGATGTTCCTCTGCGCTGAAAAATGAGGTCAGGTACCAACCTAAACGTTGCCTCCCCTCCCTTCCCTCTCCAGCCATTTACTGCAGCAGCGTGAGCGATAAAGTATCGGGAAAAGTCCATAAGTCAATTATAAAATGATGTTATGATTTGGATGGCAAATAACTTACCTAGTGATTTGTGTGTAGTGTTTCACATCACAGTCGTAAAGTACAAACAACCGAAGCTTAGGAGGAATTCCACCCTCCAGCCCGAGCGACCGATTGCCGCAGCAGCTGACTGCGACGTGCGCCTCTGGGGTCGCCGTTAGATCCTCTACTTTAGTGATTTCAATTAGCGCGCCAGCTAGAATGTTTAACACCGCACTGTGTTTTAAAGCAACTCATAAATTATTTCTAGTAATGGGTATATTTTATTGCTTATTTGTTCCTTGGTACTTGACAACTTTCTCTTAAAGAATGCTTAATTGCTTACCATTATTGTGCAATAAGGTGCAGTGTTCAGCACCTAAAATGCAAACGCGGGTTATTTGTTTGAAACGCTATGCTTTTTTATTCAATAACAGTTTAAAATTGTACTATGTTTATTTACTTTTCCTCGGAAACAATCTACTTATTTGATATTTGTATCAAGATGAATAGTTTTACAATAATACGTAATAGTGAACAATTACAATAGTGTCCTTCCTGTCAACGTTCACTCACTCACTGTTCTATCTGCCCATAATTTCCGTTTTTGTCAGTCACCACTGTCCGTGCTGACTACCAGTACTTACCATCCTGACCCTGCTGATATATTTTCATAAAAATATTGATTTATTGATGCCGATATTCTGAAATCGATCTGCGCCATGTTTCTTATGTGGTGATGTCGTATTTGAATAAAAACTATCATAACAATAAAGTGCAGTTTTCGGAAGTCAATTAATACAACATTCATTCAAATCAATGAGGAAGGGTGAAAAATAAGTTAGAATATTTACGTTGATAATAAGAAGTATTTTATTTGTGTATTATTAAATCAGGTAATAAATGTTTTGGTTCATTTGTTTGTTGGTTCATTTTGTATGCTTTTTGTATTTCGCCAGTGAATTGTGAATTATAACCTAATAATGAGGGTCAACGTATTTAAAAACGGTATTTGATCAATGTATTGATGAAATTTTATCAATGTACGAGATGAATTATGAATTAGTAGCCCAGATGTATTATTCAAGCAATT
>BOPP01000003.1:19318680-19363516 GCA_017312745.1 Gryllus bimaculatus
CAAAATTACATTGAACTTTATCTCCGATATCATTATATTGACTACTCCACTCGTGAAACCAATAGTGTGTAACATCACATACAAAATGACCCAATCAGGGTGGTTCATCTCAAACATTTATCACCTTTTCTCTCCGATTTTTTTACCGCTTCTACCTACTAGCCAATCATAAACTGTGGCTCATACATCTTAGGAGGCGGTATACATTGATTACTATGTCAATGTTCAAGCCTATGTACTATAACATAACCGCTGATTTTAACATGCGCTCTCAGTTATTTTCAATATGTGATGCAATTTGAAACTCTGTTGGATGTAATATCACTCGTGAAATAGTCCTATCATATATCACTCGTGCATTGAAAATTCTCAGATAAATCCCCTCCTAGCTTCACGAGACGGGAGTTGATCGACCATTTCCAAAGCACTCGTGATATTACCTATTATAATCTATCTCAAAATGATAAAAGATTCTATGCCATGCCATCATCTACCTGCTCGCAAGCCTCAATATTGTTTTAAATCGTTTGAGCCACCTGAGAGGAGATTGAAATCAAATATTAGTTTTATTTTTAGGTAAATAGAATTGTATACAATTTGTAAAACTTAGGGTCTTCAATAATAAACATTAGAATTTATTTTGTTTTTTTAAACGCGTATTTGTGGTTGCCTAAACTTTGTCTTTCCTTTGAATTACGCAATTAGTGGACGCTACTTTCCAGGCAAATTAGGAATTGGAGTTGCTCTTGCTATTCTCGTGAGCTCGTACACAGTTACAAATGCAATTAAAACTTGTGAGGTACGAGGTCAACTCTTATCATTCATGTCTAGTATACGAAATCCGTAGAGTGATTTTGTAGCAACGAAATACACAAAATTACGTGTTGTGCTCTATAAATTGGTATAGAGAATTGAGTTATCGAATTTATAGTTTCTATTGTACGTGTTTAGTTACAAAATGATTTAGAATCTAAAAATATTGACAATATAACAAATTTGAATGTAGAATCATTAGGTTATTTGATATACTTCAAGGATATGTGTGAGACTTTTATAATGAATATTTTACCGTTTTATGATTTCACAATTATTATTAGCAACAATAATAAATGTGTATAAACCTTTACCTAAATAATCGTCTACCCTTTCTCATTCATACATGTACGTGGGTATTATCCACATAATTTTAACGTGTCTTCAAAAACTTATTACAAACTATCACCAATGTTCGACCAGCAATATTTAAATTAAAGACAAAGTAGTATTAAATTATTTATTTATTAACCAATATTGCTAAATCATTGTAATAGTAGAAAAGTTCATAAGAATTTTTTTTGATACCTTGCTTATAGACAACCTTCAACGAACATGAAATGACTTGTGTTAATTACGAACTTATTTGTAATAAATCCTTCGTCGCAAAAGTAACACTACCCATTCAGTCTTATCGTAAAACGAATTTCATTTAATTGTTCTTGAAGACACAATTAATAGCGTCGCGATAAGAACTGATATCTAAAGTTATGTCAAGTTTCCTTAGAGGGAGCGTACTCTATCATCGAGTCGTTTCAGCTCACGGCGTCCATTAGTCTTGAGTGGCAATCAGTGGGCGCCCGTGAGTGGTCAGAAGCGTTTCGGTTCAGAGCTCCGACGTCTCGCATCTACGAGTTATGAACGCAGTAAACCACAATCAAGCCGAGTCAATACTTCTTCAGTTCGCTGCGTGGGTGTTGAGTGAATGATCGGTGAGTTCTTTTTCTACAGACACGCATCAATTATTGTCGTTCTTTGCAACCCAGACAATGAACACAGTACGTGCGGGAAGTAAGACACCTACTGTGTTCTTCTTATGACTGCGGAAGCAAGACAAGCGAACGAATTCCAGGAAGGTGAGTGGTAGCAGTGTGGAGGCCGTCGTTGGCGCAGGTTGTGGCTAAGAGGAGAATGCGAATGACCATAAGCGCGGGTGATGATTGCGGCAGAGATGGCAGCAGAGGCCCTAGAGTCAGGGCAGTAGTCTTAAGCAGGGACGTCCAACTGGCGGCCCGCGGTGCTATTTATTGTGGCTCCCGAAAGGTTATTAATCAAAAGTGAAAGTGCCTTGCATCCATGACGGACGAGAACATAGCGCTTAGCGCCCTGCCGTGGCCGACACCTTCTTAATGAAAAAATAGGTTAACTTTCGATTAAAAAATTATCTTTCTCGAGTACATTCTGAAATTCAAAATCATCCAATGCCCTTCCTTGTGTTAGCACAGTACGGCCTGATACCACGCATGCCCGCCCCTCTCCGTTTCAGAGCATCTGGGCAATCTGCCGAGATCACCAGTACGCTGTAGTCGGGTGTGGATCGCGCAAGCAATGTAAATACGGCCCGCGAGTATATTGAAAGTTTTTGTTATGGTCCTTGTGGCCTTGCGAGTTGGATATCCATGGCTTAGAGCATACGTTCATAAGTCATGAATGCTTGCATTCGAGAAAACCAAGCTTGGAAGTTTTGTTACCGTGCAGTCTTATGGAGCAACAATGTTTGCTTTCTGATGAAAGTATGATCTCTCTTGTACGAATATACAATCTTTGTACGCTAGGTGGCTATGAGGAAGAGATCTCTAAAAATGATATTAATTCAAAAATAACCATGAGTGAATGTAAAATATTTGTGCAGTAAGCTATGGATATCCAGAAACAAACGAAGCATTATTACCAAACATACATTACTAGCAAACATAAATTACTAAACTTTGATTATGATAGTAATGTGACTTCGAATTCTAAATTCCATATCATGTGAATGGACAATGAGATGTTTTGCTGTCGTAATGCAGATTAATGAGATGAAAATATTTGTATTATTCGTCCTGAAACGTACTTGCTTGAGGCGGCTCCCGGGGGCTATCCTGGATGGGCATAATGTGGAAATGTCTCCAACGAATATTAGATGAAACTAATCATGTGGCAAGGACACTGACTTACTTTATTGAATGAATACTCTTTCTAGTTACTTGCTTATATTTTAAAACAAAATTCTCAACAGTTTTTAGACTTTTTGTAACAATTTTTGTAAAACATTATGTATTAAAAAATTAAAGCGTTTTATATTAAAAAATCTTTTGCCATTAAACATACCGTCCAAATTAAGGTACGTCACAAGAAAAGTCGATTTTCTTATTTTGTACTCTGTTGAAAAAGAAAATTCGTTTCCTTAATGGCGTCTTTCCTCGAATCGTCGAGCTGAATAAACCACTACCTCCCCGCCCGGGCCGCCAGCTCCGGCCTTGCTCCGAGACATCCCTGTCGCGCTGCTCTCTTGGAGTTCACTGACAGCGCCGACGCTGTCGCCAGTATAACGTAGTCTCGGTCCATTAGGCGGAAAGCCGGGGCCGGCAAAAAGCATATTGCGTCACGAAGGCGAAAGAAAATAATCTGCGGCTGTCATTCCCATTCGCGGAAGCAATTTTTAAGGCGGATCGCTTTGCGGACTTCGGGGAGACTTCATCGACGGGGGCAAATGGATGGCGTCGCTTCGTCATGTGGATGCCGCCCACGCACTCCCAGCCTTCTGACCGCCCGGGTGTGGCTCAGGGCCAGCATTGTCGCTGCCTGCAGCGTCTCTAACCGGGAGGTATCGACGATAGTGGATTTTCGACACTATCTTCATAGCTAGGTCGAATTCAGCCGCTGTCTCGAGGAAGATTCTAGAGACCGGCCGCTCTGATCGGTAGTTTTCCGAATGGTGTCTCCTATCAGTACCAGAGGAATGCCGGAACAGTCCCCTAACCAACAAGACACGGATTTCACGCGATCTTTCTATCCTCTTCCTTCTTCTCTCCTGAAACATCACACTTACATGCACTATACTACCACACTTGCCCAGCTGGAGCGGTTTCTCGCTGGGTGACATACTTAGAGAGGGAAATACCCCACAAGGCCACTGGATCTGTCCGTCTAGATCACCTCCAGGGATAAAACGTTCCCTCCGCTAACCGGACTAATGATATTAGCGCGTAACGTGCCCGGAAACATTCAGTCAAGCGATTCCTCTACGAATCGATGGTTTCCCGTGGACGCAATGGCCACGCACAGCGCTTTGCAATGCGGAGGCGGGCATGAGGTGCCCTCCCGAACATTCGCCGTATGTAATAAAGCGTCTTGTTCCCTTAAATATGATCAGTCTGCGATTTCACTCTCTATTGACTTAACCATTTTGGAAGGTAGTTACAAAATTGGGGAAGAGACTCTAGTCATCTGGCCATCGTACAAATAGTTTAACATAACAAATTTTATTTATTAATAGTATCATTCGTGTTGTCATTGCTTACTTCTTATGCTATGTTTCATTCATTTATTAGTAAAATAATGTGTGTAAATAATGAACTTCAATTGTAGAGGAAAGAAACCGGCCTCTTCTTGTTTTAATTTGTGCTCGCCTATGGGAAGAGGAAATAACTGGCTTTTGTACGTACCACTAGGCAGGTGTTGTAGAGATATTTAAGAAGTGAAGAGTTAGATGCGTAGGTTTTTCAGTTTAAAAGATCCTCAAATATTCTACGTTTCCCAAAACGGAACCATAAACTGAAATATAAACCACGGAAAGTATGAATAATTGATAAATTCATTGTTAATAGAATATGTAAATATAACGTGAAATACATTAAGAAACTTTTATTCACATTACTACATGCATATTAATATTTAATTTAGTACTTAAATCGTCGGCAATTGAAAATTATGGTTCGTTTATTATTATTATTATTATTATTATTATTATTATTATTATTATTATTATTTTAAGATTACTCGCCAATAATATTTTTTGATAATCGAAATGATATTTTTGCATAACATTCCTTTTTCATACAATAAATTGCAATATTTTATTTACGCAAAAATGTGAAGCATAACTATTAGTATGCAAATACGGGACAGATATTCGAAAAGAAATTGCGTATTCCTTAAGACATGATCTTTATAGAACTCTAAATGTATTTTCTCCGAAGCTCACAATTTTAATTTTTTTTTGTTTCCCTAGCTTGAAATTTGTGTTATATCGTAAAGAGAAATATTTAATTTAACTTAATTTCATTTAATTAATTTTAATAATTAATAATTAATATAATATGCAATTTTGGAAACTTAAAATTCAGTTCTTTCACGACCATTGATAAAAGAAAGAATAAAAATAGTGCCATGATGTCACCAAGAATAGATTTGAAAAATATGCTCTCCTTTTGAGGCTTACTGCCCTTGAACGTGCTGGAATGGAAATGGTAAGAGAGAAGAAGTAGAAATGACTGTGTGGCAAAGCGTCACCCTGCGCAACACTGGCCATTAAGACGGCACTTTAAGAACAAGTCATCCTAACGTACGTAAACAAAAAACATAAACCATATTATTCTGCGGTCAAGTTCTAAAGAGATTGTTGATTTTCTAATCTGACAAGTAACAATGGGACATGGAACTTCAAAGAGAAAGAACTTCAAGGAAGAACATTTTTGCGGCGAAATGAAGTGAAAGAAACAGTTTTTCACAGGTATACAAATGTTAATCAAAAGATGTGGTGAAATCATGAAAATTTGCAATGAAAAGTGTATTGAAGTAAACGAGGATTATATTGAAAAGTAGCACTAATGTTTTCTTTCTATCGCCTGTGAAAGTTCGACGGATCGGAAACTTTTGGAATTACTTACGTATCATAGTTACGATTCAAAATATATGCACCAAACTGTGCTTTTTTCACAAAATTTATTTGAATGCAATTCTCAATGCATCTGGACGGCATTATTGTGAGAACATGGAACCAGCCCGAGAGGCAAATTCATCTATACTGTGAAATAAGTATGAATTATACGTGAATGAAAAAATACCAAGACAAAAAGAAGCAGAAGAAGCGAAGAAGAGAGAGAGGAAGAGAGAGAGAGAGAGAGGGGGGGAGAGGGAGGGAGAAAGATGGGAGAGGGAGAAAGAGAGAGGGGGACAGAGACCTCCTGGAATAAAACATTCACTCACAAACGAAAGTAATGACTATATATAATTGTCACAATCCTGTCACCTTTTGGATGCGTTTAAGCTCGGAAATTTGAGCCGCAGACGTAAAGAATACCAAGTTGTGACCTCGTAACAAATGTATTTTATTAATTAAATTTGATCAAAGAATTGTTACCTGCTCGGGATTTGAACCAGATCTTTTGATTTGCGCCCAGTTTCTCTAAGCTACCTGTTCAGACAATTGGTTGTTTCGGTAGCTTGGTGGTTAGAGCCACTGGTCGTAAACCATGAGACCCGGGTGCGAATCCCCGTCGGGATGAACAAATTTAACTAATGACCGTAGCAGTTGGCGGGCTCTGAAACAATAATAAATCAAGTGAATCAATCAACCGCCGCCGTCGCCGCCTCAAGGCCACCTGCGCTCGCAGCGCCCCACGCCACCTTCCCCCGGCAGCGGTTGAGGCGGGGGCGGCGGACAAGCGGCGGCCGCCGGCGAATCTCGGGCGGCGCAGGTGTCCGCTTCACCCTCCCAGAGCGCCGATACCAGACGGAAGGCAGACAACGTCGCCCAAAATGCGCAACATTTAGGACATTTCAGAGCTTGGACATTAAGAACTCGAAATATCAATTTTGAGGCGCAAGTCATACTCTTTTGATAATGTATTAGTTTTATTCTTTTTTTCAAGTTTTGAATCCCCTTGACTTGATTTCGCATTACATACCATACTCAAAACAATTTATTTCGACGGAACCCTTTCCCTATCTACAGGTTTACTCTGGAAAAAGGTGCGGTTGTGAAATATGAAAAAAATAAAAATACCTTGAATGTCAACCAATCGGATACGTATTTGATAATGAGACAGCGAAACTGTTTTCTAATTAGGTTTTTTGTGATTTCGTTTTAAGTTCATTATCGAATTCTAAGGCTTTTTAAATTACATTACATACAATTTATTCTGAATATTTTCAAGTTTTTGAAATTATACTATAAAATCTATTAATAGAATGTTATTTTCACTCGGCGAATAGTTTTAAATGCGTTCGTAATTCCTACTTTCAAAATATAAAAAAAGTCGTAAATAGGGTCTTAGCATTAATAAATATTGCAATGCTTAATTACAGCCGTTTCAAATTGATGAAATAAGAGTATTAAGACAATGATAGCAGAAGATCGTAATACAAAACTAAAATTTCCTTATAAACTACAATGAATTGAGGATAATGAATAACGAAATAAAATTTTCTAAAGATGTCTAATATCTAAAAGATGAAATTGTTCAATAATACCAGACAGTTTATGACAAAGGAATTGAAAACAAGTCATACTCTTTTGATGATGTATTAGTTTCATTATTTTTTTCAAGTTTTGAATCCCCTTGACTTGATTTCGCATTACATACCATACTCAAGACAATTTATTTCGACGGAACCCTTTCCCTATCTACAGGTTTACTCTAGAAAAAGGTTACAAATTCCCTTCCCAGCATACAGGCGCAAGAATGGGTCGACTGATGGGTCGACAAAGAGGAGAGGTCGGCGACGCGTGAATAAGAAATGATAACCTAAAAGTTACACCTTCCGCTGGAGCATACCTGGTGACTGGAAATATTCGGGTCAGTACCTGCTCTCTCAATCGGCATACCCGACAAAAAGCCAAAAGTTTGCTTTAACTCCATGCGCTGAAAACGACAAGTTTATGGCTCGTGTATCAGTAACTACGAGAGGCGCTTTACGTGCTTTCTCTGAGATCTTCCAAACGTGTGCCAGAGCAGCATCCTTTGCAACGGGCAACGAACCGTGCGCGAACTTATCTTCCCATTGCTTTCCGGCCTCATCTCTCCCTCCCTCTCTCTCTCCTAATCCGAATGGGAAGTCAAAGAGAGAGTACTATATGCCATAAATCACCCTTCAAAACTCAGCAGTAGATTGAATAAGACTGCTGGAGAGAGTGGGATGATGATTGATGCCCATTGTGTACAGTTCCCTCAATCGCTGTGTCCCAGCAACCTGCTGGCCTCGCCCCTGCCCACTCGTCCTCTCCCATCCCTGCCCCCGCTCATACTGCAGCCGCAAGGCAGCAAGTGCGCTGCGCGTCGACAGCCCTGGATTTGTCTTCGTCCGCATCGCGTCGCTTCGATCGGCGCGCGGGCGGCGGCGCCACCTGCGGGAAGCCGACAGCCCGTGGGGAAGGGAACACGCGCTGGACTGGAGGGTGCTGGGGAAATCTGGGAGAGGAGACGAGGAGAGCTGTGGCGCCAAGACAAATGCAAGCGATGAGGTGTGGTTGCGGAAGAGATCGAACCTTCCAGTTTCACGTCAGTTGTAGCGGAGAAAGAGAGAGAGAGAACGAGAAAGAGAAAGAGAACGAGAACGAGAACGAGAACGAGAACGAGAACGAGAAAGAGAAAGAGAACGCGAAAGAAGAGAACGCGAAAGAAGAGAACGCGAAAGAAAGAGAACGCGAAAGAAAGAGAACGCGAAGGAAAGAGAACGCGAAGGAAAGAGAACGCGAAAGAAAGAGAACGAGAAAGTGAACGAGAGCAGGTATTATGTATCAGAGACTCCACCTGCCTTTCAAGATAACGGTCACAAAGGGAATTCACTGCAGCTTTGAATCTATGGAAAATCTTTTTCTTTTACATCAAAAAGAAACTTCAAAGCGCGAGATTTTTGGCGTTGAAAATTGAGTTGTTTTGATTTCAAAAGACTCAATCCAAAATCCAGTCTTTCGCCTCTCCTCACATTTTTGCGAAATTTCGTTAGAGGAAGTCTAATTTCGAAGAAGATTCCTAAATTAGCTGCTTATAATCTAATAATTTGAATTTTATTTTCTAATAATGAAAAAACAACGCAGAAACAATGCAAAATTATTAATAATTAAAATCAACGCTTTTGAACATTATTAAAATATTATAAAACAATGGAAATGAAAAGCGAGCAGCCTGGCATGTCGTAGGTGGGGAGGCTGGAAGGGGATTGCCCGTAATTATCTAGATCCCAGAATCCAGTAGCAGTAATAGTAGAAAACTATTTTTAGTTATTTTGTGATTTAATTATTATTAGTCTGCACTAGAAATTTTTTTGGAGCTAAGGATCTAAGGAAAGATATTCTAAGAAATACATTCTTCTCATGACACCTATGTAGATTTAAGATGTCTTTGCTGTTGTTTATAAAAAGTCATTTGACTTGTTTAATTATTTTTTCATTTATAATTTTTGCACTGTAATTTTTATCATTTTATCAATCTCATCAATTTTAAACATTTTATTTTCTCGTATTCAGCGTTCGATCTACGTGGAGATAGTAGAAGAAATGAAATTAATTTCCTTTTTATCGAGTTCCGTAGTATTTATAGCTGGGAGAATACATGGCAAATAGAGGTGTGGTTCATCCTCAAACATGAAATAAGTACATTGTCGTATAGTAAATACATGGATAATAACGCTTTTTATTTATCTTTTAAACTGATTCTGTTCCATAACATTATCAATATTATATCATGCTTGATGATTTGGGAGAATAATTTTCTTGCTGTTTACAGGGAATTCAACATCTTCTTCTCTGACGTTGTAGGCTTCAGTGTTGATTTCAAGTTTTCACAACCAGCTGAACAGAATATGTGCTTATTTGCCGACGTTTCAATCAATGATTTCTATCAAGGCAGAACGGTAATTTAGAACTAACGGAGCCTCAGAATTTTCCCATGATGAAGACCACACGTAGATAATTGAAACGTCGTCGGCAAGTCAGCGTAAATCCGGCATCTCCCAGTCAACTGTGCTCCGATTTTCTTTTTGACTTTTCTTTTGAGGGTGCCGTTTCTCTTCCTCTTTGGCGCGTTTTTCTGTGTAGAAAAGCGACTTTGCGCTGTAGCTGCGTGTCACCATCGAAAGTGAGTGAACCGCGACAGGGAGCTCATGAATTTTTCCGTGTGGCGTGTTTGAGCGAGCTGGGGCTGCGGCGAAGTCGCTTCCTCTTCGATTTGCGGTTGGTGAAATCCTCACAAAGCGCCGGCTTTCGCGGAAAGCGAAGATGTTCCTCGGGGAAATACCGAAAGAGAGGACAAAGGAATTTGAGAGCGGACGTGATGTATTTGAATCTTGTTCTTTTTATTCGTGTGCGTTTTTACAAGTGCTCCCGTTCGTAGGCGTGACAATCTTGTTTCGTGTCTATTTGTAGTATGTAAAGGAAACCGCGTAAACGAAAGCGAATGTTGTTTATTGTTGAGAAGAGAACTATCGAAATTTCACCATCTATAATAAGAAACAAATGGTTTGGTGTTTCTCAAAACCAATAATTATAAATACTGTAAATACAAAGTTGAAAATGTAAATCGAATAGTAATTATAAATCATATTTTACATACTGAACGTACTGATACATACTGAAAGATGTGCACGTACCTGTGCGGACAGTAAAAAAATAATGTGTATTTAAAAAAACCACGTCACAAGAAGCTCATAAACTCATAAATGTTTGAAGGACTAATGAAAAGACATTTTTTGCAAAGTACTTCAAGACATATTGTTGATAATGGACGTTTAATATTCAGTAATTCGATTTAGTATGTGATAAACAGTTCTACTTTACAAATATTATATTACTTTTGCTTTAAAAGTATGCATGTGTTAAATTTGGGTGAAATCTCAACTCTTATAACAATAGACGAATTGCAAATGTTATATTAAGTATTCAGAATCATAATCTGAAAGAATATTCGTACATATCGGAATTTAGTCAAAACTATAGTAAATACCGAACTATTACTTTACTTTTAAGCATGTTCATTTATTTTTTTGCATTATAACGAGAAAACTACAGATCTCCAGCATACTGGAGAAGATCGACTTAACGAGGAAGAATTGGTTCGAACACCTAACCAGAATGCCACAAGAACGGCTTCCCAAGACTATCCTCGAATACAAACCAAAGGGGAAACAATCCAGAGGCTGACCCCCCACAAGATGGAAAGAGACTCTTGAGAGCGGAACGGGCCACTAGGCCCAAACCTTGTTGCTAATGATGATGATGATGATGACGAGAAAACGACCTGAAAAAATGGACAATTCTTGTTAAACTTTTCGAATTGATATAATACAGATAAATAATACAGATAATCCATACATGAGATCATACCAGCCCTGAGGAAGACCACGACAGGATGGTCGAAACGTCGGCAACTCAGCCTTCGACGCGGCGTCACTCGGGCAGCCCAGGTCACCCTAAATAATGTCTTGTAACTTGCTAGCTACATGCTATCGCGTAACATGTAACTTGAAAGCTCACATTGGTGTATTTAAAGAGGTCAAACCACCAAAATGAATCAGTCCACCAAAAAATAATTAACAAACTCACAATGATCCATGTACGTGTTTATCCGTGATTAAGTTGTTAAAAACCTCAAAATATGGGAAATGAATAATTTTAAAAGATAAGCTCATAATAATAGAGCAGGAGTGTATAAATTATCAAACTGAATTAGCCTTCCTGCGGCACTCAGATGAGGTGAGGGTGCCTAAGCGCCTTCCATGATGAAGGTCAATGAGTATTCTTATAAAAGAAACCTCAAAACAAAAAGCTAGGGGAAAACAATAATAGAACTAACTAACAATAATAGAACTTAACTAAAATGTTCTTCAGCTTCCGGGCCAATGATTCCTATGTCGGTCAGATTTTCGTCGAGTTTCCCTGATCCATTGAGCAAATGCTGAATTGGGACCTTATTTTGTTTCTGGACATAAATGTAGCTTCACTATGTGCACGTTTTGTTGAGCTCGTCTTTTAAGAGTAGTGGTAGGAACAGAGCCAGGGCTATGTTACTATTTTGTTAAAAATACAAAAAAAATCTGCAGTTCGTTTATCGATACAAATAACTTTTCTATAACTCGGGAGGGAAATGTCTAGTTTTAAAAAGTTGCTAAACCTCGCTTTTTTAACTTTTATTCCACTATATTTAATTAAAAAGCTGGAAAGAGAGTCTGATCTAATAAAAATGTGCGAAATAGTAATGCTTTCCCACACTTCACATTAGGTTTTTACTGTTTTTGACTAATAAATCAAAAATACACATTTTTTTGAAACAGTTCTTGCAGAAAGTGTATATAATGCCACTGACCTCTTCTAATTTTCGTGCTGCTAAGGGTACAAGTATATTGTACCAGCGAGGATGCATTTTGACACTCAAGATGGATGTAGGATGTAGGACGCTGAATGTAGACTTACTGCACCATGTACTTGGAACAATGGATCTCTGGGCAGTAAAATTCTTCATTAGCACGACTGGTAGCGTCACCTGTGTCAGCAGAATTCAAGCATTATATAAAATGTTCGTATTTGCATCAAGGAGAACTATTTGAATTGGATACAACGGTTATAATGTATGCGTTTCATAGACCATGAAATGCAGAAAATTGCCAATGCCAGAAACCAATGCAGAAAATTGAACACAATAATATTGCTAGCGGGCATAGTGGCACAAGTCGAAAAATACGAATTTTGAGTCAATGTAGTCTTCAGAATTGCAAATTAGTCTACCTTTCAGTAGCAGCAGCAACAACAACATATCTTGCGGTAAAGTATTCCACCAACAAATGGCAAATGTGTGAATGCAAGAATGTTTAATTTTTCGAAAATATTAGTATTTTTTGTGTAATTTGGCGGAAACAGAAATCGAATTGGAGGCCGTTGGATATTTTGAGAAACCTATAGTTATATTAAGTTGCAATGTAAATGCATACATAAGCGTAAAAATATTGCGCGGAAGTAGCGTGAGCCATCCGAATATGACGCCCTATTTGTAATTTGGGAATAACTTGAAAATAATTTAAATTAAGCAAATTTTATGGTAGATTTAAATAATATTTATTATATTAATAATAACAATATTCGAAGATCAAATAATATGTACACATCAACACAAAAGAATTAAGAAGTCATTTTGATGATTGAAAAAGATGGGCTCTTAATATGAGACCCCATAAAATTTAGTTTAAATTGGTCTTAATATGCTTCTAAGGACTCCAAGATGCGACTTAGGAGTGTTAATTGATTTTTGAGATTTATGTCTAAAGTTAATTTATGATAATTATGGACAATACATTTATATGTGTTCAATTTTTTTCTATGGGAAATCATTTTATTTTTCAATTATATATATATATATATATATATATTATATATATATATATATATATATTGATTTGAAAAAAAATAACATTCATTCATTCTGTTTTGTTTTTTTGTAGTTACGTATATTCATTATTCTACCGCTTTTATATCTTTAATTCTTCAAATCACTCAGATGTATACATTAAATAAGAAACTGTTAATGAAATGAGACATTCTCAAATCAATTATCAAAATTACTGTTTTTTTAAATTTATAATATGAATAATTTAATGTCCTACCAAATCTAGGGGAAACTTGTTTGATCTAGCAATACTAGATACAATAGAGAAGTTCTAAGATTTCTGATAAAGGTATTTGCATGCAACGTAACATAAAGACTCCTTGTCTGCCATTGTAATTAAACCTAATTGTAAGTTTTCTGAAAATGTAAACTCGTTCATTTTGACTTTTTGCAAGTCAAATAGTCGAAGGTAGCATCAACCTGATAATAAATTAATTTGCGAGTATTTAATCATTTTGTTCAAAAACTTACAGAATACAGATTTAATAAAAGGGAAAATCGCACGTGATGAGGGAGAGGCTCTTTAATTCCAATTTTCCTCCGTACTAGGCAGTGCCTCCTGCGCATTCGCGTAAATCCGCCCCTGTCGGCTCCGCTGGCGCGAGACTCTTATTCACGGCCGCTTCCATGGGCTCACTGAGAGCGCACGCTGCACCTGACGAATTTAAAAGTTCGCAAATTACTACAATAATTTTAATATTTCTATCTTACGTTGGCGTTTACATTCAAAAAATTATTTTTTCGTACCTAATGTTTTAAGTTTTAACGACTAGAAAGCGGATTTTCCGAAGAAAAGATTTCCAAGAAAATTCATGTTGTTTAAGCTTTGTAGAGCTTCCAAACTTTGTAATTAGTATATTTTTTTGTTAATGTGCTGCCTGATTATGGGAGAAAATATGAATCCCGAAACGTCGAACTAGGTGTGTTCTTCAATAACAAACATTGAACAAAAAATATCAATGAGTATTTTTGTATTAACTTATTGTTGTATTAAGTTATTGACTGCCTTGTGATTGTTGCCAGTCCTGATGTAAATAGCATTCCTATGAAAGGTAATAGATTTAAGGAAGGTAATGTATTCCATGTGGAAACAACAAATACATTTATTTTACATAAGAAGTTTTGATCGCGTTTTATGATGAGAAATTGTTAGCTCACTTCAATGCAAACAACGCAAGTTTGTGTGAAATATTATTCTTTCTTTTCTTCATAATGTGCTAATTTGCTGTTGTAATAGTTACATTTATTCATTGTTTTTCATTTGTAAATGTTAAAAATGTCTACTGTGCTTGGTTATCGAAATAAACACCATAAATAATAGCCGTTTCTTTTGAATTAGTCGAAATGAACTTTTTCAAGCTTTTTTAAGCTATGACAGAAATTTAATATTTCAATATTACGGAATTACATCCAACAATGCGGGAGAGTGAGTTTTGTAGCCCTTTTAGTTTAACATCTGATCCAAAAATTCACCTTCACAAAGTGTAAGTTTAACAAATATAAAAGGCCCCGACCCGAGAAGTACAGACTTGGTTTTCTCTCAAACGTTTTCCATACAAAACTATATTTATTAACTGTTTATATAAAACTATATAAACATCCACCAACCACCAAAGACAAGTAGTACTTTTTGAAGTACTTAAATAATGATTAAACATACGAGTAATTACAACGTTATGTTTTTCATATCGTAAAATTAAAAGGTATATACGAATACAAATCAGACCAGATTGTGACAATTTGTGAGAAGATAAATCTTCTCGGTTTCATCTAGTTTAAATAATTTATTGTAAATTCATCCCTCACAGCAACGGAAGATTAAATAAACAACGCAGGAAATGAAGACAAACATACAACAAATAAACATTTATTTCAGTCCGCACCTTCTTAAAAAACAAAGTCAACAACTGATTATATTTGGTTCTTAGAATTTTCGTCTTCAAGAAGAGATTTCTTTCATACACATGAATTATTACTATTATTATTATATTTATTATTATTATTATTATTATTGTTGTTGTTGTTGTTGTTGTTGTTTAAAAGTAATATAAAAAGCTTTAGAACTGCAAAAACGCATTATTCATCAAAACCGATCTTACCTTCAGCAGTAAATATTGAATACAGCTCTTCGTTTTTTCAATTCCAAACATTCGTACGTCCTCAATTTTGAGAATACGAACGTCTAACTATGTATGTACGGCCATTTTTAAACTTTCTGGGATGAGACATGAATGTTGCAAAAATATCTTAAATTAATATATGTACTTAATGACATTTTGTTGTCTCCATGTAAGAAGGTTTGCCATTTCGGCGCGAATCTGCCTCTCTTCGTCTATGAAATGATACCTCATCATGGGCGAGTGGGCGCCGGGATCGCTCGGGCGCAGAGAGCATTCGAGGGGCGGCAGCGCTGGCGCGGACAGCATGCGAGGGACAGCGCCGCGCCGTGCGGCGCATCCCCATAACTCGATCACGTTCACACTTCTGCGAGACTTACGCCGCTTCCGCGACACTTGACGATCGTATTTTTGCTCGTTCTTTCGATCGCCGCTCTCCCCCCCCCCACTCCACTGGCACCGCCGCCCCCGCTCTCCCTGCCCCGCTGCCTCCCAACGCTTTTGCCGACCCCAACTTGACCACGCCCCGCACGCCTCGCCGCTTCACTCCTCCACTGCCGGTTTAAATCCCGCCCCCGCCTCCGCCCCTCGCCTCAAATCACTGTATTGCCCGCCGCAGCACCGTTGCACCCCCCGTACAAACACCTCTCACTACTTCCACCGCTCTCCCCGCTGTCCATCCTCACCGCTGCCACCTTCATCACCACCGTCAACATCGTCACTGCGCTCTCCGACCTAACCGCTGCCAACAGCATCACTAGTGCGCCCTTACCCCTCTCGCCGGTCACCATTCCTCCGGCGGCAGTTCTCTTCCTTCGAACCTCTCACCATCTTCACCACTGTCATTATCCCTCACTGCACTCTCCACCCCCACAGATTTATTAACCCTCACAATTCTCGCCGCCCTCGCCATCGCATCGAAAATCACCGCCCCCATTTCTCCGCCGCCGTCGCCGCTACGTCACCGCCTCTCCCCACCACCCTCTGAAAGCGCTGGCGTTTGTTCGCAAAAACACCTCAGTTGCTGCCTTCCCTCGTCCTGCCCCCTCCTCTCGGCGCGCCTTCGCCCGTTCGCCGGCGAGCGGCGGTGACGCGAGAGAGGGCGCGCCCCGCTCGATCGGCAGCCGTCGGATTTACATCGCGCGCTCGTTCTTGATCCGCGCGCCGCCCCTTTTATGCCGAGTGAACCGATCGCCGATTATCGTCTGTCGACAGAGGAGATTCGTTCCTTCTGCCCTCGGCCAGTGTCCACTCGCTCTTTTCCGCTCGGCGGAGCAGCGCTTTTCAGCTGTCGCCGAGGTCCAATTTGGATTTTTTTTCTTTTCCGGTTGGTTCTGAAGCGGATGTTTCTTTTATTTTTGTTAATATTTTTGTGCGAATGCGTAATTTTCTCTTTAGTTTCGATGATCGACGTTTGAGACCGCTTTAACTTTCCTAATTGACATAATGTAGCAGCTCAATGGGTTTTTCTGATATTTTCTTTCAATTTTGTCATTTGCAAACAATACTAAGAAGATTGGGCTAGACCTGGCAAACATGATTAAGAAAAATATATTTCTGAAATGAAAGAAAATGATTAGTTTAAATGGATTATTTACAGAATATCATTAAAAGTATTAATCGTATTTTATAAGTACCCACAATAGGTTAATAGAAAAGTTTTAATTCCCTATAAAATCAGATAATATTTACTTCAGCCAAAGCAGAAATAGCCGAAATGATTGAAAACCAACCAAAGGTTTAAAGATTTAATTTTATAATACATTTCAAAATATTAATGGATAAAAGATGAGAACAAAGCTGTAATTTCAAAACGTTTTTTAACTTGCTTATTTAATGTCGCTCCATTCCTTGAGTTCAACCTTAGGTTCACATTTCTGGTGGCATGTTTCACGCTGGTGAAAATGTTAATAACATACATTACAATCGTAAGTACCGTGGTTTCCTTGCAAACGCGTAGAGAACGATTTTAGTGCTTTAACGAAGTATATTTCCCCTGAAAATTGGAAACATTTATCAAGATTTGAAGGTTTATTTAAAGCTTACAATCTGATATATTCCCCCATTAGGTCTTTGTCCATTCTAATAAATGTCTTCCAGAACCGAAAAATCAGACCAAAAAAGGAAAAACACAACTGTGTGTGCAAATGCCTTGTTTCTTAACACAATGTGTTGATGAAATCTGGATAGCATTTAGTAACTCATCAGCAAAATAAGTTTCACCAGCTTTTTTCCTTGACCTTCTTAAGTTAACAAAACGTGACCTAAATTTAACTTTTTCTGTCTAGTGCTTTCTCGCGCAAAATCTCAAGGTTTTGGTTTATTAGTGATTCCACCTATGAAAGCAATCGAGCCCCAAGTAATTTAATAGACGAACCTATCGTCCCCTGGTCGTCTATTAGATTGTGCAGTTGCATCTCAACGCCTTCTCCTGAGCAAGTGAAATAGGTTAGTCCGCAGTGCCAAGTCGCTCCCACCAGGCGCAATGCGGCGGCCGGGCGAAGGACCGCGAGACAGAAGAAGGCTCTCGTCGCGAACGAGTCCAGTGAACCGGAAGTGTACTCGTATTCTACGAAACGACGCTGCGATTAAAACGCTAATGGGGAAGGAATTTGGGCGCATGGGGCGGCCTCGTGACGTGGCGGGAGGGGCGGGGCCGAACGGGGCGTGCCGGGAGTCTGTGGGGAAAGAGCAAGCGCGGGCGGCGCGGGAGGAGTGGAGACGAGTGAGGGGAAGAGCGAGACGGGGCGGGGCGAGGCCATGCGGACTGGAGACGCGGACGGACACAGTGGAAGAGCGGGAACGGTCGGCTGAAGAGGGACCGAAGGCAGACGCGCACACGGATGCAGAAGTGGTGGGTGAAGACGTGGACGGAGGGGAGGGCAGAAAGGGCTGAGGGGCGAACGCGGAATCAGAGGTGGAGGCGTTGGCGGAGACGTAGGCTGCAGAGAGGAGGGTGGAGACAAGGCCGATGGCGGAGGGCGATAGCCGAAGGAGATGGCAGAAGGCAGATGCAAGTACATAGCGATAGCCGAAGGTGATGGCAGTAGGCAGATGGCGCAGGTGGAGCCGACGTTACAGGTGGAGGCGAGAGCTGAGGTCGGAACAGCAGGGCGAAAGAGAAACCGAAGGCGGCGGCCGAATGCAGAGGCAGAAGGCGGTGGGCGATGGCGGAGGGGGGACGCGGCGCCCAAGACTTGCAAGGCGAAAGCGCAGTCGCAGTGAAAATGGAGCGGGAGGCGGAGTAGGAGATGCGGGCGACGGCTGGGGTGCGAACAGCAAGGCGGTGATGGAGCGGAGATGTGAGCGTGGCGCTGGGGCAGGTGGTTGGGAAGCTGCAACCCGCGGCGACGCCGTGCAGTCGCTGAGCTGGTAGCTGACGGTGTGTTCTGCAGCGACGTGTGTTTGGGAATGATTACTGGGCCTTTGATTCCTCCCCCTCTAATTTGTGAATCGTGAGTTAAGAAAATTGCTTCTCAACAAGAGCTTCTTTTTAGCATCTATGACATGTGATGAACGGCTCAAGATTCTTGCTAATGCATCCAGTATTTCCTTAGCATTGCATTCCTTTAATGCAAATACTCCCGGTCTTCTTTTATTCTAAATTACTCTACGCTGTTGATAAAGAACGAATAATCGTTTTAGCAATTTGAAATATTTTCATTGGTAAGTTAATAAGACCATGAAAATATCCTTTATTTTAAAAAAATAAAGGTCACGTGAATTTCCGACACCTATGTGAAAATAGAAGATGTACTCAAGAATCATATTATAAGCTATTGAAGTAAAATATGTAAAGAAATAATGTGGTTATTAAAACTTAAAAATAAGAATCAATTAACATGTAATTTCGGACTTCGATTTTCATGCCACTGAATATACCCATGCGAGTTCAGCTAATATCAACATTTAAAGCGATCATTCAAAAGTTGTTTTTAGTAGAATTGCGCATGCAAATATGCAGAGTAAGCTATCTCAAATGGAGCATTTGGAGAACTAAATTCCCAACTCGGACGTGCGAATGCTTGAAGCCTGTGCGGCGCCGCTGCGCGATGCTCGCTCGCTCCCTCCGGGAAAGGAAACCCGCGCCGCGCCCGCCCGGCCGGACGGGGCCGCCCGCCCGACGGCCGCCCGCCCGACGGCCCGCCCGCCGAGCCCGCGCGACGGCCCGCCGCCCCCGGACGGCCCGCCCGCACGGACGGCCCGGCCCCGCCCGACGGCCCGCCCGACCCCGCCACGGGCCGCGGCCCCGACGGCCCGCGCCGCCGACGGCCCGCCCGACGGCCCGCCCGACGGCCCGGCCCGCCCGACGGCTCCGCCGACCGAACGGCCGCGCCCGACGACGGCCCGCTCCGACCGACGGCCCGCCCGCACCGCCCGCCCGCTCCGCCCGCGCTCGCGCCGCCGTCGGCGCCAGCCCTCGGCCGCCCTCGCGCCCCGCCCTCGGCGCCCTGCCCTCGCGCCCGCCCGCACGCCCGCGACGGCCCGCCCGCCGCCGCCCCTCTTTTTATTCGGCGGAGGGCGCGAGGTTTACGGACGTCTCCGGCGAAGCACGGGTATTGCAATTGCGACATGATGCTGTAACACTTCGCCTCGAGGTTTCTTTGAAAGAACCGGGTGAACTTATGAAACCGTAGAAATATTTTAATTTTTGAAACGCGAGATAATTTCTACTTTTTTATAAGAAATACGCCTTGACGTTTCAGGTTCCTTTGAAAGAACGGGGAGAACATATGAAACCGTAGAAATATTTCAATTTTTGAAGCGCGAGATAATTTCTACATTTTTATAAGAAATACGCGAAGTTCAGATCCGAAGCCATAATACGAGTAATAAAGATTCATGTTTCAGATAATAATAGTAGTTGATATTTTTTTAAAGTATTCAATTTCGCTAAATTTAATTATAGGCGTTTTTTTATTATTGTTAAAACTTATCTTACTAATACAGACGCGAAAAAGTAAAAACCAGCCACAACATTGATCTGAATTTGATTCTTAAAACTGTACTTACAACTGAAAAGTAGTGTTCATTGCTTGTACATCTATGGGCAATTAACGGATTAAAAAATACTACATTTTTTCAATGATTGCGCTCTCTCTTAAAATATTTAAAGTTTCACTCATCCGTATTGACCCATTGTATTTTACAGACGGTAATTCTGCAAAATTATTTTAAAAAACCATACAAAGGTTATTAAATCGTCAACATGTTTATTCACTTTAAAATACCATAAGTTTAATTCTACACTTTCTTCGATAACAGTCACCAACAGTTAGTTTTACAAAGTCTACATGTTGCACTACATGTTTCGAACCTGTGAGTTCGCGCCTGCGAGCCTTCATCGGGTGCATTATCTCTAAAATTAATACAATTATATTAAAACTCTGTATTAAACAGGAGTCCTCTCTATATGTATTCGTAGGCTTCCGCGGCCGGAGTCATATGCCGCTGTCCAGGGTGAGCCGCGTCTCAGTCGATCGAGGTGACGTTTCGGCCATCGTCTTGTGGCCTTCTTCAGAGCTATACTGCTGCCGAGGTTTTTCGGTTTCTCCTCTCCAGTTGCTCTGGAAAGGCGGGAATTTATTTTGCTACGGGGGTTAAATATTTAACTGCAGTTGATTAGGCTTATACAGCGGAGGTTAGGGTCTATCTTAAATAAACTAATGTATAATCTAAACTTAGAAACTAATAGAAATGCCGTTTTGAGCCTATTCTGTTGCCGAGAGGCTAGCGTTTTGCATTAATATACGAGAGGGTGCATGGGTGGACTGGCCGCATCGGCGACCCGCAATGGGCGGAGAGAAATAAGAACGATACCGGGACACCAAATAAAGCGTGGGGCGGGAGGTGGAGTGGAAAGGGAAGAGGATAGAAAACTGAACAGGTTGGACATCCACAAGATGAATTTGCGCGATCGGGGACTGAAGGAAATGTCAAAATAAAACGGCCTAATAAGCGGGCACGTCATTTGCCTTTTGCGGGGGTGGAGGGTTCTCCGAGGGGCGGGGCCGTATTGGAGGGAGCGACGGCCCGTCTCCAGGTGTTGCTAAGGCGGAGCCCATCATCTCCATTGAGGTTTGTGGGTCTCCTGGAGATTTCCAAGGCCTCGTTGATTAAACGAGGCCACCATCGGTCTTCTGTAGATATAATACGGGTCTCGTGGTAATTAACGAGGTGACCCGTTTCCGCGGCGAGTTGACCACAGCTGCATGGTATTTCGTAAACGCTGGCATCTTGAAGAGGGCCCGGACGATCCTTCACCTCAATCAGGGTTCCCCCGATTTTATTGCGAGCGTGAAACATGTGGCGGATATCGGCTCTGTGGAGTAATCTACGTATCTTGTCCGAGACTCTTCTGATATAAGTTAATTGATCTGTCTTAAGGGGCGGACAGCAAGACTCGTTCCGTTCCCTCGAGAGAGTAGGCTGGAATTTCGATAGGGCTTGATGCACGGCAAATCCGCTCTGGTCATTACCCAGAAAGTCCTCTCCTAATAGTGGCTTTTCCAGACTCAAGGCTATTGTAGTCGCATATGAGGGAGGTCCGGTAAGAGTTGGAAAGGACACCATTGCTTCGTGGCCTGGTGGTGGTATGAGTCGGCATGTCGGTAGAAATTGGAGTGTGGCAGCGGTTCGCGGTAAACATAATGACCGAGTGTGCCATCAGGGCGCCTGGTTCATAGGACGATCAGGAAAGAATGTTGTCCATTTTGTTCTGTTTCCATGGAGAATTTAATGGATGTTATTGAGGTGTGCGAGGAAGGTTTCAAGAGACTCGGTGCCATGGGGTACGATGACTAATGTATCGTCGACGTAGCAAAGCCGTAGCGACGGTTTTAAGGGTGCGTTTTCTAAGCGCTGCTTCTTCGAAAGCTCCCATGAACAATTAGCTATAACCGGAGATAGCAGATATCGTCAGGGCCTATTCTGGTGGAGGGGATGAGTTCGATGAAGAGTTTGGCGTTGAGGACGGAGGACGACATATGGTAAGTGAGAGGTTTCCGTTTTTTGCCCAAGAAACTAGTTAAATGTTGGGTAGATGAGTTGATAGCACTTACTATTGGGTGGAGAGGAACTTCGGGCTTGTGCATTTTGGGTAGGCCATAGATATAGTATGCAGTGATTGTTGGCGAACTTGAGGATTGTATCATCTTCGTCACTGATGGAAGATGTTTAATTTGTGCTGAACATGATTTGTTGAGTCACCTTCCGCAAAGGGTTGTGGTCCAGTTTCTGATAGGTGTTACTGTCCCTGAGTTTGCTGGTCATCTTAGCATTGTAATCGGCGCAATCTATGATCACAGAGGCGTTGCCTTTATCTGCGGGTAGAATGACGATTTCGTCTCGTTGCTTAATGTGTTTCACGGCCAATCTCGCATTGCATAAAATACGTAATGAGCAAAAAATGATGACAGATTAGCGTACATTCTATTAATGTAAATACTTTATTGAACGCCAGTGTTTATATCATAATCTCGGAGAAAAATAGCAGCGATAACACATCTGGGGCTCATTATCTTTCATTTGAAGCAAAAATCACGGAATTTGGTTGAGTAAAAAGCTCGAGTTTCTTTCTAAACGTAGTTTAAAAAGCCGTTTCAATATATAGATATGAACTGAAACGCTTGTGGAGAATATCTTATTCTCCTTGATTTCCAATGAGTCACGTTCATAACAGATGCCGTGCACCTTCCAAACGCCGCGCCCTTCTCTCAGCCCCTGTCACCCCTGTATCGTGCGCGGAGTGGGCACGGTTAGCAGATGGCTTGTCTTTCCGCGAACTTCTTTCAACGGCCCCGTTGCGTGCACCACCCCTCCGGTAATAACACGGGCGGCGGGCGCGGAGGCAGCCATTGCACCAGGCGAGCGCCGTAATTTCAGACTGATTTTCTTGACTTTGGCAGGCGCGTGGCGACCGGGGGTAATACTTCGTATCGGGCACGGCGACAGGCCGCTCCGCACACGGGATGTGTGAGCGCTACGGAGGTAAACGGTTGCGGGAATGGCCGGCATCGCTTACTTTCCTCAGTGACGCCGCATTCACGTCACAGACACCGCCTCGAAGAGAGACGTCATGCGGGCGGTTAACGCACGCCGAGCTTTTGTTTCTGTGAACGATTCGATTGAAATCGTCCATGTGGAAAAAAATGACGACTTGTCGCAAGTGGGTCACAGAATGAGCTAACAATGAGAGTTATTAAATGATTGTTTGCTACTGTAGACAATTGTTTTGTGGATTATTTAATGGGTTATTTGGTAAAGATCTATTTTAAATTGCAAAATATGAAAATAAAGAGTCTGAATCCGCAGGTTTCAGACACGACATCGAAAGAGTAAACTGCAAATTATTTAGTAGAACAATGCATATGTAGGCTGTTCTGCTTCTACTTGACCAGAAACGCTGCCAGTATTGGAAGAAACAATGGAAAGACAAAAGAAAGACCTGGGTCGCAGCATGTATAGTTTTGACCCAAGTCTATAATAGTTGTCATACGGTCATTAGAGATTCTGCGTATTAATAACACGATTTTTCTTTGGTGACATTGCTGCAGCTAATCTACAGACTTGCATGTTACGTAAATTCTGCTATATTACTGAGGAAAGCTATTTTTGTTTGTTTTTGTCTTATGTAGTCATTATAAACAGCAGCACATGTTATAACAACACTACCTGCATTCTTCAGTCACATGCGTAATAGCACATAGAAACTAACTAAGAGAGTGAGGTATTCTAGGAGACATATTACTACTGGTCATTTGAATAATGTTTGGCAGTTAAATGTTTGTCTAAATTAGACTTCTCATTTCGTAGTTAAATAGAAACAAGCGTTATGTAGCATCTACTTTTTTGCTATTTTATTTTGTAGCTATTCACTTTTGATAAAAATTGAAAAGAGACAAAATACCCACATTGACAAAAGTGACAAAATAATTATTATTAATTTCCCAAGACGAGTGTACATTACACATTAAATATAATAAAATACCAAGTGACTTAAAAGAAATACGAAGGTGAATAATCACACAAAAATGTCCCTAGGATGCCTGATATTATATATTTAGCATTGGGGTTATTTTTTTTTTCATTCGACTCATTGTGTTGTTTCGTCGGAATATAGCCTACTTCGAAGCTCCATATACGTCATCTATGAATCATTTTAAGCATCATCATTAATATCAAACATTTCGGGTATTGGCAAGTCAGTCCATTAATCTGGCCCGTACTTTATCCCACAAGGAGCAGGAAATAAAAGCGTTCTCCATTCAACTGCAACATACGTTCAAATTACCACTCAGCCGGTGGAGTTTCCCGAGTAATGTGGGCTGTACGCGCGGCTCCGCCCTTCACAAACTAGCCATTAGTTGCAAATAGGGCAGCCCGGTGAATAAATGACCCGTCCCGGAACCAGATGTGAGTGTGTTGGTGTGCGTGTGAGTGCGTGGGAGTATGTGGGCGTGACGTGTGCTGACGGCTTCGCGTGGGACTCTGCTGTCTGTCCAGGAGGTCGACGGAACTGTGGTTTAGGCGGCTTCGGTCGCCCCCAAAAGAGCACTCCGCGACAGGTTGGGGTTAACTCAGTCCGTTTGTTATTCAAAATTGACCAGGAACTGGAAGGATTATTGGTTTCTTAAAGAATTTGCAGGCAGGATGTTGGAATACAGCAGAAAAAGCGCCAAGAACTAAACAAAATAACAAACGAGACATTTTGAAGTTGAGATGAGGTTGAAAAATTACGCAAATAATGAAATGAAAGTAATTCTGCAGCTTGATATGGCTAGCTAGGCTCAATATAAAAAAAATACGTTTACGTTTACGTGTTTTATTAAGACATATCACAATCTTTTATTTTTAGAATACTTTAAATTTGCAAGCAATTGTTTCATGTTTTCACCATAATTGTAATGTTTACTCAAGAAATAAACATTATTCTATAGCCAATGAAGTCTACGCATCGAAAATAACTCTTTTTTTAATCCATTACCCCCTGGAAGACGAGGGAGGCTGTGGCGATGGCGTGGGAAGAGGTGGTGGTGGTGAGGGTGGTATTGGTGGTAACGTCCGTCGTCCATTGCGACGGGGAGTGAGTGTAGCGAATGGGCAAGGGCATAATCTGCATCGACTACCCAGGTCAATAGCACCGTAAGTGTAGTGCACGTCCCCCCCTCGGGTAATTCGTTGCGCTCGGCACCCCCTGCGCATCCGGCACACGTGACCACGGCCGAGGAGGCACTGGGTTCTGGAAGGCTCGAGGCTTCGCAAGAGCAAACGGGCACTTCCGTTTTGTGAGATTCCATGCGAATGTTCATCTTAGCTTTATATTTTTTGGGAGGCTTTTTTTAGAATTATATTTTTTTACCAATAATTTATACTTCGATTTTTTAAAGTGATCAAGGACATTAGCTCGTTACACCTCCTATCTTATAAAATTCATCTTTTAACGAAGGTAAGCACATATCTGAGGCCACGGGCCCCGTTGAGAAGGACGTTTGCAAATTAAAAATATTTATTTTATAAGGCAGGAGGTGCAACAATGACCTAATGTTAGATCTTAACTAGATGTCACACCAAGTCACATATGCCTATCTGATCACCAAGAAAACTGTGACATGTGTAATGTTTCATTGTGTATTAACCATCTATTTCTGTGCCCCAGGTTTGAGACCGATCGGTCGAGACATTGTGTTAATAATGACATGTCAAGAGTAATAAAGGACAGAGAACAATGTAGTCGGTTTCATTGTAGTCGGAAATATTGTAACATGTTGGTTATTCAGTTCTGTGAGACAACTCAAACGTTATTGGGAGCAAGAGTGATTATTGTATTTAAAACGGTGTATTAGGTAGTCAAATCAAAACGCACATCTGATCACTACTACAACCAGTATTTTCTTTTGTTCGTTCAAAATACACACAATTTTTATACATTTTTAACATTAAAGGAACTAATGAAAGAGAGGTAACAACATATTAAATTTAACTCAATTACGTTCATTAACAATAAGATTACATTGAGAAAGAAATTGTGATTGGCTACGTTCTGGTCACTATCTTATTTGTACGTTATGAATTAATGCAATTGTAAGCAACTTATAATATTGAAAATGTATGTTTTCATCTTTGCAACAAGCACTGCAAGCTTGAGAAATAAATGCACGTTTAAGAGCGGGTCTTTGAGATTGCAGCTCTAAAGACTCGGCAGTTTGAAGAATCTTTGAAGAGAACGCAAAAAGTGGAGAACTCCTTGAAGGCAAATTAATTTTTATCTGCACAATTATAGCTGCACAAAAATGAGGCTAACTAGTATTATTGCAATGCGGAAAGAGAAACATATTCGTTTTTAAACGAGTAAATGAATAGATGAAAATTAGAGTGGTATAAGTGACATTTTATATATTCCGAGAAAAATATGTTAATATTATTCAATACCAATGTAAAGTGATTCATTGTCACGGCAGTTAAATTATTTCATAAACCCACACTTTCACATTCACTGTAAATTGTATAAACACATTGCAAATCTTTCTGGTTTTCACCCATTCAAATGAAAACTAAATAAAAACGTGATACAGTAAATTGTTGACATGGTGGCATGTAGTTGCTAAAAGCAAAGAAGGAAAAGGGGTAAAGCTTGTGTGCATGTGGGCGAGTGTCAAAATATTTGAATGTGTGCGTGAGTAAGTATGCATGAGTTTGAGGTCCTGCATGTTTATTTGTGTGTGTTGTACATGTGTATGTGAGTGCACGTGTAAGCATGTGTGCGCATGTCTCAGTCAGAGTTGCGTACTTGTGTGTGACAGGGAGCGTTGGCTCAGTGTTAGCTTCTCAGCCATGTCGAATACAGTCGCTGTCTGGAGGAGAATTCTATCGGCCGGCTGCTCTGATCGGTAGTTTTACATGGTTTCCCCATCAACACCAAGCGAAAGCCGGAGCAGTACCCTAACAAACAGGCCATGGACCGCGCGCGACCTTCCCTACCTCTTCCTTTTTCTTCCCTTACCCCTTATCACACATACTCATATCAACATGCACTACACTACCACACATGCCGGGAGACCTGTCGGGGGCTTAGAGCTGGGGAGGTGCCTCGCTGGAGTGAGATACGGGGTTGAGGGGAGCCTCTCTAGCCGACTGAGGTCTTTGCCGGATCTCGCCATCCCGCGGTGGAAGATCACCACCACTATCTCCTCCCGAGGGGGAAACATGCACTATACTTACGGTACTATTGACCAGGTTGATGCGCCCGGAATCGCCGACAACCATCTAATCTTTGTGTGTGTGTGTGTGTGAGAGAGAGAGAGAGCGAGAGAGAGCGAGCGAGAGAGAGCGAGAGAGAGCGAGTGAGAGAGACAGCGAGTGAGAGAGAGACAGCGAGTGAGAGAGAGACAGCGCGGAGTGAGAGAGAGAGCGCGAGTGAGAGGACTGAGAACAGCGAGTGAGGGAGAGAGACAAGCGGAAGGTGAGAGAGCAGGAGTAAGGCGCGAGTGAGAGAGCGCGAGTGAGAGAGAGACAGCAGAGTGACGAGAGAGAGACAGCGAGTAGAAGAGAGAGACAGCGAGGATGGAGAGAGACGCGAGTGAGAGAGAGAAACAGCGCAGTGGTGAGAGAGAGACAGCGAGTGAGAGAGAACAGCGAGTGAGAAAGAGGCAGCGAGTGAGAGAGAGAACAGCGAGTGAGAGAGAGAGCAGCGATGGAAGAGAAGACAGCGAGTGAGAGAGAGAAGCGAGTGAGAGAGAGAGCGAGTAAGAAAGACGCGTAGTGAGAGAGAGAGCGTAATGAGAGAGAGAGCAGTGCGAGGAGAGAGAGAGGAGGAGAGAGAGAGCGAGTGAGAGAAGAGGAGAGAGGAGGATGAGCGAGTAGAGAGGTGAGACGAGTGAGAGAGAGACGAGAAGACAAGAGAAGTAGAGCGAGCGAGTGAGAGAGAGACGAGTGAGAGAGAGAGGCAGGGAGAGAAAGAGCGAAGTGAAGAGAGAGAGCGAGTGGACAGAGAGAGAGCGAGTGAGAGAGAGAGCGAGTGAGAGAGAGAGAGCGAGTGAGCGAGTGAGCTTAGCGGAGTGTGCGCGTGCGCAGGAACCTGGACCAGAACGCGCTGTCGGTGCTGCCGGCGCGGGCGCTGGCGGGGCTGGGCCGCCTGGAGGTGCTGTCGCTGGCCGCCAACCGCCTGACGGCGCCGCCGGCCGACGCGCTGCGCCCACTGCACGCCCTGCGCGAGCTGTGAGTACCCGCGCCCTTTGATAAGTTAACCCATTTCATGGTACCTTCTTCCCTTAATCACTTGTCTTAAATTATAGCATGGTTCATCAGACTTCTCTTATCCCGTTATAGTATATAATTTTCTGAAATGTGTATGTTGTGTTTGTAATTGCCAGTGCACTCTCTAGTTGGGCGTAGTAATTACACTTGCGGACATAACTCAGTAGCGTACTTATGGTATTTTCAGCTAGGATATTACACTTTGTTAGTTTCTTGTTGTTGTTTAATATCCGTACTCTGGAAACTTTGCCCTCCCATCTATTGTCGGGAGCTTTCTAGCTCTACGAGAGCTCCTGTAACCAAAATAATTTTTTACGCCCATCTTCATCACCAGAAACCTGCACAATAATATTATAGTCATTGGGTTTCCCTGTCTGAGGAAACATGGAATGTGATTAGGGAACTGTTGTAGAGATCGTGTATATTCACAGTTCTATTACATCCTTCAAATGTGACGTGTAAATTTCAGAAAGGATTCCCCACTCTTACAAATCTAACCGCCTCAGTCGACTGTGTACACTCAAATTCGAGGTTTGAAAGTCAGTGCGCTAACACCTTTGCCAATACTGTCTACTCATATAGATATAGTTGGTGTCGGCCAGAATAATTTAAGTTCTTAATTTGAGCGTCACATTGGCACAAAGAGGTACACGATTATCTGAATCAGTAAAATAGTTTAATTTGATTTCAACGAAATAGACTTTCTAATTCTCCAAATTTCTCCATAACTATTAATGATGAAAGGGTGATCATCTTTAATGAATGAGATATGAGAATACTTGCTACTCTCAAGAGCTTTCCCAATGCTTCTATTAGAGCAGGGTTGTCCAACTGGCGGTGCGCCGAGCCATTTACTGCAGCCCGCGAAAGTTTATTAGCCAAAAGTGAAAGATCCCCCCCCCCACACACACACACACACGCGCGCGTTTCAGAACAGCCGGGCAAATTTCCGGGCTCAACACTGCAGGGAACTAAGATCTGGATCGCCCGAGTAATGAAAATGTGGCCCGCAACCTTATTAAAGGTTTTAGTTGTGGCCTTTTAGGCCTTGCAAGTTGGGCACCTCTGTATTAGCGGCTTCAATAGTCAACCATCAAAGAAGGAGCAGCCTTGTTTGGTGCTTTTACGAGACAAGTGCACCTATTACTGTATTTCTACACACACTCATTTATGAATAATTAGTATTTTTAAGGTACTTGTAGCCTCGTAGTGATTATTATTTCAAAATCTCTTTTAGGCGTTCAACGCATAAATTCTACCAGGTGGGCATATAGAACTTTCATATGGAAAACAAATCATATTCTCTGATTCTATAACGCATCATCATATTTTAGATTCAATGAAGGACGTAGAACATTCTTCCACTTTTATTCTCAGAGAATGAGCAGTCCAGATTACCTCCGACGTGGCTTAAATTATGTTCTAAGTCTTCTGAAACGATAGTATTGCTTTTTATTTTCTAATTTTCCTCTAGTTTAGTCAATCTAATTGAACTAAACTAATCGAAAAAAACATTCAGCATATACTTTCTCCATAGTTTGTAACTTTTGCAGTTTTCGAAATGTAAATTGGACTTAAATAAAATTGGATAATTGGATACAAAATTTAGAGACATTTTTGTAAAAATCTCGTTTCTGAAACAGCCTTTATTTAGGAAATTAAAATGACCTTAAGACGTCATGTAAAATACCTTCAAGAATTAAAACATTCGTTTAGAATTCAATGGGCCTTCGCATCAACCAAATCTATTGGAAAAGATCAGTTTTAATGAAAATTCTGCTTACGGTTTGGCCCCTAGCAAAATTCACACACTGACAGACCGAGAGCCGGACAGACAGACGGATAGACGGAATGGACGGGCAGACGTAACTAATTTTTCTTAGGCTTAAAATGTAGATTCTAACTAAACAAGTTTTTAGATGAAGTCAATTGCAACATAAGAATAATTCATTTTTTCGAAATCCGACGCCTTCATTACAAGTTTTTCTACTGAAAAATAGATATTTTCACTGACTCGTTACATAACTTTTTTCTAAACTACGTATGTAGTATGTGAGAAAGTAAAAAATGACAACATTAATTACTTACAAAGCGGAATTAGAGATTACGCAGGTTTAAACGAATGTGGAAAAATTACAATACAAATAAAAAATAATCAGTATGTTGTTTATATATGAGAAAAAATAGTTCAAATTAATATGTTTTGATTTTTTTCACTACCTTAACTGGTTGATTAATTTATCATAACGTGCAACGTTCTGATTAAATCATCTTGATGCATATAATTTGCGATAATGCCCAATCGTAAGTAATACTTGCAAGAATACTTGCGGCCCAAGTAATATCTGAAAAACACTGAGGTGGTAAAATGGACTCGTGCTTCTTGCTCGCTGGGCTCTCTGTAGTTTCCGGCAGAGTCATTCCCACACCCTAAGGCGACACCGGAGCTATTCAGAACAACAGTACATAGCATTAACACATGTGTATGTTGATGTGAATGACAAAACCCATTTGCATTCATTAGAATTAAACATTATTTGCGGAGTTACGTTTATTACGCCTGTAACATATAATCTCCATGCCAACCTATTGTTCTTCCGCTTCTTAAAGGTGTATATGTTCATGTGATCTGTTGGGCGACATCGTGCATCATAACATTTCCAAGCGCTGTTCGTTGTTCTACGCGACTGACTGCAATCCGAAAGAGTAATTTTTTGGACATGTTTATGGCGACATATTTTAACACCCCACTAAGCAGAAACTCGCTTAAATGTTATTTGCTGTGCAGTAACAGATGGCGAATTCTGTGGTTAAAGTCCTCGTCAACATTATTAGTCGTAAACTTTACTACTAGGAAGGTGTATTAGACAGTGTTACGTACGAGGTAGATGTGAGCAGCAACATTATTTATCTATAACCTCGCGTAACGCATATTCCAGTTCCTGCCACTTGCATTTCTTACAAAGTAGTCTCGTTAGAGAATATTAAGACAGAACCACAAATAAAACTTTAAACTTTTCAGAGAATAAAGATGTGTTCTCCCTCTATTCATTGATGTATTAAACTAATAGATATTAAAGTTAATTATCCGCAATATAATGTTTCGTCTCTCATGGCAGCAGACTTTCCAAGACAAAATACAATTTTAAGTACTATATTTTTTCCACTATTTAGAACTCTCTAAACTCATTAGTAGTAAGAGGATTTAAAAAAAACTTCACAACAATTAGAAATGAAACTCACGTTTGTCCTCAAAGTCCCTATTTTTCTCTCGTTATAATTGTTGAGTATATCTCTAAGCCGGTGAACAGGGTGGAGAAATGCTAGAGGGGACTGAGCGGATTGGAGAGAGTGGCGAATGGAGAGAGGTCGGGATGAAGAGACACGCTTGTGGAAGAAGTAGATGACCCAAAATAGGATTTTCACGCTAGCAATAAAGCTAGGTCAAGACAACCAATGACAGAAGGAGAATTCTAGCGGCCGTCTCCTCTGATCCAGTTTTCCGTGATTTCTCACTCAATACCAGATAATGCCAAAACAGTACCCTAACAACCAAACCACAGACTGCGCCTCTTTCTCTTCCTTTCGCTGTGCTCAATCCTTACTTACATTTATGCATTACACTACCACACATGTCACAAGACTAGTCGGGAGCTTAGAGGTACCCTGGTGGTGGGAGATACCTTGTTGGGGAAACACCGCCGATGTGTAGGTCGGCGTCGGATCTCAACATCCAGAGGAGGGACGAACAACGCTATCTTCTGTGATAAAACACTTCACTTACGGATCGAAACTTGGAAACGATACTTGGAAACAAAATAATTAAACAGTCAACCACGAAATTATGAGTCAGAGTGGAGAAACACGAGAGAGCAGAGAGGTACAGCATGAAATGGAGAAAAGAATCGGAGCTGATAGAAGCATGATTACCTGATAGAGGCAGGGCGGGAATTCGGATAGGAAATAGGGGTAGAGTACGAAATAGAAGGTAGGCAGTGTGGACAGAGGTGGAGAGGGTACTTGTTATATAGTGAGATAGGACGGATAGGGGAAGGAATAGGGTGAAGAGGATGTGGGCAACATACCAGGGAGTGAAGAAGGGTAGGTGTAAGAAGTATGTTTCAATTGAGTTTTATAACGCTTGAACTGCTATTGTCACCGCTATTTCTCCTGCAAAAGGAAAAAAAGAAAGGAAATAGATTGCAGAGAAGATGCAGAGCAGAGTATGAGAGGAGACAAGGTAAGGTCACGCTCAGTCACTGACCCATTGTACACGTTGCTGCTACGGCTGACGACTGAACGTGATCAGAAAACCATTGATCAAAGCAATCGGCCTTCGAATTGGATTCTGGCAACCTCCACAAACTCACTGACGTTATACCCATCAATTAGATTTCCGACACTCTTCTGATATCGAAACCGAAAAGAGGTGGCTCAGGGCATTAATTGCCACCATGTCATTGCAGTGCTTTTGATCGGAAGGTCCTAGAGTTTGAGTCCCGACGGTGGCAGGATTTTCGTCATTATTTTGCCAGGTACGTCGAATTCAGTTGCTGTCTGGAGAGAATTCTAGCGGCTGGCTGCTCTGATGAGTAATTCTCCGTGGTTTCTCCGATCATCACCAGGCGAATGCCAGAGTAGTACGCTAGCAAACGGACCACGGACCGCGCGCGATCTTTGCTTTCTCTTCCCTATTCTATCTTCACGCCTTACGTACACACACACACACACACACACACACACACACTCAGTACACTACCACACATGCCAGGAGACCGGTCAGGAGCTTAGAGCTTGTCCTGGCTGTGGCGTTACAGCGCTGGCGGGAGATACCAGGGTTGAGAACTATACCCGCATGCCGGCAGATCTCGTATTCAGCGGGGAAAGATCACAGCTCCCTCCCGAGGAAAAACATGCACAACACTTATCGGACAAATGACAACATTTGACGCGTCCAGAATCACTGACAACCAATCAAATAGAAGCCGCGACCTCTCAGCCTTCGGCACACAATTCTCGACCGTAATGGCTAGCTAATAGGCTACGCATGCCGCTACCCCCCGCTGTTGGTGACGTGGAGGGAACGGCATTGCAGAGGAAGCTGATTATAAAGAGCCCGAAGTGGGCGGTGGGTGTGGGCACATGACGCCAGGCGCTAAACTGCCTCGCGCAGCGGCGGCGGCGTCGTTTACTTGCTCCCCCGCTTCGCACCTCGTCGGCCCTTGCCTCCGCGCGAGCACGCCAATTCAATTCAATTGCTCGTGGGGACGCGCAGGCCTGCTCTTCCGCCTGACAGCGCAAATTACGCTGCGCTCCTTTCGCCGTCTGGCAGAGAAAGGAGGTTGGCTCGGGCGGCCAAATAGGCGATTTGAATTTAGCCTAGAGGCTTTTTCTTTGAGGGGGGGTCTTGATGATATTTGACATGCAGTGAATGTACAACACGGGACAGCCGGGTATACTTCCTCCTCGAAGGAAGGCGTACGCCCTGCTGTTTCATGATAAGAGACATGATAATAGAAAACCACAAACCTTACGAAGGTATACACTGTTCATTTGCAACTTTGTATTCAAATTGATTTAGCTCCTAACCTTCTGTCGGGAACTTAGATGCAACATCCGTAAGGTAGATTGACTAAATCATTACTTCGTGTTTCCGGGCGCGTCAACTGCCACAGATATGTTACGTAATGAAAATATAAAATATGATACGAGTTCTGTGAATTCGTAGGGAAAAACAATTGAGGGATGTAGCGTCGGTTACTACGGACGCGAAAGTTATTGGAAGAGCCTGGAATGAGAAGAATAGACGCCTGAATGTTGGCCGAAAATATGGAGCATATTCATAACCGAATTGAATCTATTATTTTTAAATCCCCGCTAGTCAGTAATTGTAAAGTTGTGGGAAAACAACAAAAATTGAATACTGAAGTACATAGAGAACTTTTCTGTGTTTTTTTCTGATGAATTAATCTTCACTGAGAATGCCATGGAACCCCCCTGGGCGTTTCTTTGTTGCCCCCTTTACATTCCTGATCACCAAAGGCAAGATGTGCCAGCGAATTCACCCATAATCGCCAGCCCACCCTCCGCTGCATATTTCACAATAGAAGATGGTTGTCAACGAAAAAAGAACTTTTTCCGACATGGTCATCGTGACCTTATCTCAAGAACATTAATTGACTCAGTTCTTCAAACAATAAACAACTGATTTTCATTCAGCCCTTTCTAAAAGCATGAATTCAATATATACAATTGAACAGTGACCAAATATTTTATCTGCATTCACCAATGTAGGGCGTAAATCACTGATTCTCCTCCGTAGTATTCCAAATTACAAACTTTATATATTCTAAAAACATCTCACAACCGACAAATTGAAAAATGTTGGCCCTCTGTAAACCATAGCCGTCATCCAACTCAGCGTAATCAAAACCCAATCAACAACCACTATCCACTGTCCCCCTCCCTATGTAACCATGGAACTTTTAGGTCACGTTAATGATTCCAAATATCTGATTAAATACAAAATGAAGGATTCCCTATTAATCACAAATGATAAAGAATTAAACATTTTTTATCCCAACAGAAACATACGTAAAACGACTAGGAGTCGTACCACCTGTTGTACGTTGAATACGAAGTGGGATCGAAGGAGCCCTCCTCGGCGTCTTCTTGTTCATTACTGACTTGGTTTCACTAAGTACTCTGTCAGTCATTGAATATTTCGCATTTATTCCTAATGGAATATATTAGTTTTAATACTTTTCTTGTCATTTTTTCCTCTTGATGTCTTCATCGATCATAATCCATCCAGTTAATTCACTCCGATTAATTCTCTTTGCTCAGTCCACATTTTCTTTTTTTCTCCATCCGACCGTATCTCGACCTAAACCAGTTTTTAATTATTTTCTGCGTTCATTTGTAAATCCACATACGCATCTTTTGGTTTATTGATTCACTTTAATATAGATGCGAGATTATTTCTCTTGAAGAAAAATTATAAATTCATAAGTAAAGCGATGCACATTAATTATGGATTATGGTTTGTCAGAATGTGGTGTAGAAATTGAAAGACCCTAGACTGGCTAGAAAGGAGTGAGGAACAAAACTGCGGGTACACAATAAAAACTACACGCAAGTAAATAACAATGTTCGGCAATATCTACAGATTTACTAAAGAAGAGATTATATCTAATTGTGCTACGATATTTGTTAAACAATTTGTGTTGTATTTCAGGCTTTCTGGTGTAAATAATGGTATTTGATATTTGACATACGTAGGCTTATGTTGATTGGTGTTTCCGAGCGCGTCAACTGTTAAGGTCAGTAGTCCCGTAAGTATAGTGCATCGTTTTGTCGCGGGACGACACGGTGATCTTGCCTCGCTGAACGGCGAGAACCACGGTCAACCTATGTCGACTTGCAGATTTTTTCCTCAACCAGGTATCTCCCACCAGCATGACACCGATCCAGCCGAGACAAGCTCTAAACTACTGACTGGTCTCCCGCCATGTGTGGGAACGTAGTGCATATAAGCGTGTGTGTAAGTAAAGGCTGATGAGAGGATAAAAAAGAAGAAGGAAAGATCGCGCACGATCGGTGGCTCATTTGTTAGGGTGATTCTCCGGCATTCGCCTGTTGCTGCCACAGAAAACTACCGTTCAGTTCAGCTGGCCACTAGAATTCTCCTTCATGCAGCGGCTGAAATCGACCCAGCCAATGCCATAAATCCTGCCGTCGCCGGTATTCGAACCCTAAGACTTCCCGCTCACAGGCACTGCTGTGAAATCATTTGAGGAACTGAGCCACCTTTGCCGGCATGTTCGTAGGAAAATGGGCTCTGATGCCATTGATTGCATTAAGCGAGTTGTACACTTACGAGTGTATTATCATTGCCATTTGTTGGCCTTTTTGGAGTTCACTTGGGATACAGAATTAGTAATTCGCTCTCCTTCATAAAAACAAGTCATATCTATTTCATCCAAAACATCAAATTCTTCGAACGTCTCACTTGAGAGCTCTAAATAAGTTCCTAGAATTACTTCCTCTCGCAGATTTTCTAAGAAAAAAACTTTTTGAACGTAAAAAGAATCAATCCATTGAAATAGAACTTTTTAAATGATAGATAATTTATCAAAAAGTATCTGCCTCGTTACATCTTTGTCGCACATTCACAATTGAATCATTAAATCGTCTCCTATTACCTCTCGCCCATGGTGTGTTGAACGTACTTTTCTCAGAATATTTCATTTCATTCCGAATTGCACCTGAGCACGGGAGCAGCAGCAGATTGAACCTCGGTCAGGCGCCAACTAACCACTCGCCTCTGATACGACAACACGCAAGGCGTTGTCGGCCTCGCAACGACTTCATGAGGCCTCGCAGAGAACCCGTCCACGAGAGGAAACTGCGGACAAACCACGAGAACAACAAAACGCGGAATTCTTGTTTACTCCAGTTAATTCATTAAGGAAAACATTGGTTGAGTGTTAGCCATTAGGACTTCGATTTTATTCCAAAATAATCATACGGTGTTTGTGAGTACAAATGCGTCAGATTCCTAAAATCAATGAATGTCCCAAGATGATTTCAGAAGCAGCAGTTTTAGATAATGTTTATATTTTATGTTTTCATCATAATAAATATTATTAATATTATTATTATTATGATCATCATCATGTTGCAGTTACAATTATTGTCATCGAGAAACTAAATATGAAAGTGTCATTAAACAAACAACCCTTACCGAAGATCTTTGTAATTTTGGGAGACCGAAAAACGTAGTCCACTGCAGTAGTGCATTTCATTGTGAACTTTTGATACAACAAAAAATTTAGTGTGTTATTGTAAATCCACGAAACATTTACTGACAAAAACCTGGAAAGAAATGCGAAAAATTCGTAAAAATGACAAAAATGACGCAAAGATGCAAGAAAAAGACCTAAAAATTGAGAAATGGCAAAAAATGACAGAAAAGACTCAATAACCATACATATTGTGATAAACATTCATTTACAAGTTAGCTACGTCTGAAAAACACCAATGAAAAGATGACATTTCATCAGAATCCGAGCCCTGGTGATAACCAAAAATTGATATATTTGAAATCGGCACTCTCAAGTCTATTACAAACACTTATTGGTTTTTGTGGCGAAAACAAACAAACAAAAACATTATTGACCTGTGTGACAAATCATGCATTTTCTATTTTCCATTTGTATTTAGCGATGGTAGCTTGTAAGGAAACCAATTGATTCGTAGTTATTTTCGTTGCGAATCATGGAAACTCGCTATCTGATGTAACAAGATTTGCCATGCATTCCGTTCTTATACATCAGTGAAGTCATTCATACTGTTTAAAGTTAATACAAACGTTTACATTGTTTAAACCTTGTTAAATAGCAATATCAACTTTAATTAAAAATAAAATTAAATAATTTCACAAAGTTATTGGTGTACGTTTTTTAAAGCTCAGGAGGCAATTTCGTAATGAAATCCTGTGCATGCAAATTACTCGCATTTACGACTCTCTTTGGTACGTTTCGCCCTACAAATAAATATGTATGAATGATGGCAGGTTTGTAAGCGCGGACACTTTTATGTGCATCCACGAATAAAGCTTTTAACAGTTGAAACGCGATAATACTGGGGAATTATGCAGTTAGTGAAGAATCCGGAAATTAAACTAATTGTTCGTTTTTATGTGTGGCGAATTTTACCCCGATGTTATATAAAATACTTAACGGTTAAAAATGGCAGAAATAGATTGATTGTAAATATTACAATTATTGGTCTTAGCATAGATTAAATTTTGTTTTATAACGAACGACCTATATTACATCTAAAAAAATATTTTGTTTGCTTTAAGATGTTTCACGCGATTTTTAAATTTCGTAGATTATCAGAAATTTTTATTTCATATTGTTGTTCATATATTATATGCTAATCACAATAGAATAGAATTAGTCAACGGTGAGACAGAATTGTGAAACGAGATTTCTATCATGTCGGCGAATGTATTTTTAACCATCTTCTGAAAGAACAGAGGAAAGCAACAAAAAACACATTATGTGTTACTGTCAATATTGAAGGAGGCATAGCATTTGGAGAGTATTTAGTAAAAGAAGCCCAAGTTTTGTTTCCATTTCATTTCGTATAAGTAGTTATTGTTTCTTAGGCGTTTTTAAAGTTCAATTCGTCTTTGTCTTATGCGCAAAAGATTATTTTGTTTACTTTGGTTGTTTCGGTCTTTCGCTTTTTTCTTGTTTGTGTTATCATTTCATTCTTGCCACGTATATAAAAAGCAGTTTATTAAGTGATTGGATTGATAGATTGATGGTTAGTGATTCCGAGCACGTCAACTGCTGAGGTCAGTAGTTCCGTAGGTGTAGTGCATGTTTTATCGCTGGAGATGGCCGTGATCTTCCAGCGCTGGATGGTGATATCCGGCGCCGTCCTACAGTCGGGTAGCGGAGTTTTACGCAGCAGGCATCTCCTTCCAGAAGGGAACAGTTCCAGCCGGGACAGCCCCTAATCTCGCGACTAATCTTCCGGCATGAGTGATAGTAAGTGTGTGTGTGTGTGTATAAGGAAGGGGTGAGGATAGGATAAGGAATGGGAAGGAAAGATGGCGCGCTTTCCATGGCTCATTGGTTAGGGAACTGCCACAGCATACGCCTGGTATTGATCGGAGAAACCACGGAAAACTATCAATGAAGGCAGCCGGCCGCTAGAGTTCTCCTGCAGACAGCGGTTAAAATCTTTTTATCTATGCAGATAGTGACGAAAATCCTGCCACCGTAGGAACTCTGACCTAGGACCTCCCGGTCAGAGGCACTGTCGTGACGTCAGTTCATGTCCTGATCCACCTCTCCCGGTTTAAGTGATTAGAAATTGCTCTCTTGAGTGCAAGTGCTAGAAATTGGAAACGACCAAATAAAAGTGTCTCAAGAATTCTCATCCAGGCAGTGACTTTGTTCGACAACTGATTTATAGCGAGACTCTAATATAAAGATCATTAGTTAGGGCCAAACCACACATTTGCGCTTCTTCTGCTGGTGAACAAAGTTCCATTGACATAAATTGCCTAAGAGACTCAAAAACCCACGAACGAATATTCAAGAATTTCTCAAGGCACATCGTAATTAAAGAACCATTATTGAAACTTCCCGATGAGCGCCCAGAAATCTCTTGGGACGTGCACTCGACAAACCCGCAACCCAATATTCCGCGGCGAGCCAGCTCTCTCAGTTGCGTCGGAATACATGCAGAAGCCAGAGCCGCGCGACGACCAGCGTGCTGTTACGTCAGCCCCGGTGATTTGTGGTCTATCAAAGCTGCTCTCGGGGTGGCTCCGGGATGTGCATTCTTGGCCGCACGGGCTGCGTCATTACTCCGTCCACCAACCTCCGGCGGCGACGGTGCGCCGTGGAGGGCGGCTGTTTTTTGGGCCCCCGCCGCGCCGCTGTCGCCGCGCCCCGGTCACGCAGCCCACGAGGTCGAGGACCCGCGCGGGTAAACACACGTGCGAAGGGGGCGTTCACCTCGCCTCCATTCGTTTTACTTTCTCGCCCGTAACAGGAAGTATTGCAATCGGGAAAGGGGCGATTTTTTTATACAAAACTATTGCCGAGCCCTGGTAGCGAAAAAGTGGATAAATCCTGTTCTTATATTTAGTAAATTACTTCTTCTAGCATATGGTGTGACCATAATTCATGTTTTGTGTAACGTTGATACCGAAAAGTCGAACCCGCCTGTCTATCTGTCTGTTCGACTGTCCGCCCGTCTGCCTCGTCATTTGAGGCCTATTCTCTCCGAAATTGATATTCACCGATCGATTTGAATGAACTCAAGGCTTTGGGTGTTTTAAATGGATATTTTTATTTTTAAGTGTACTTCACCTGAAGTCTCAAAAACATTTCCAATAATTTCTCAAACATTTTTTCATTAAACTTTGTTCTCGGACAGCATAAAGAAAGCTAAAGGAATGATACAGGTCTCTTGTTTGTTGAATATCCTTTTTTTTCGAAAATTGCCAATGGGCGTTATTGAGGGGTGTCTACCTATACCTACAATATTGACGCTAAATATTTTTTGTTAGTGAAGTGAGTATCTTATCTTTAAAGTCAGATCTTGAAATAAGTTACTGTTCCATTTTTCGAAAATTTATGTAGTTTTTGTGTGATATTGCGCGCTAATAGAGATAAGATTTTTCCCTGGGCCACTCCAATTTTTGTCTTTAGATTTTCTCCTCATATGTATCAAGGAACGACAAAAATAGTTCCATTGCTTGTCCCGTTTTTGGTAATCTCTCAGTATTTATAGAAAATACCTAAAAGTTAAAATTTCAAAACGAAAAAAATGAGGATTGAGATTTTGGCCTGAGACAAAGTCTGACCCAAAAACAGCTCTTTAAAGAAAGTTCTTGTACATTTTTTAATGAGTAATTTTCGCGTAAGATGGGCTTGAAATAAATCCAGTGTATAAAAAAGTTCTCAAAAACCACTCCAAATTATCTCATTAATTTTTGTTTCACGTATAGAAGAACAAACTCTTAAAATAAATTGGCGGGTCTCATTTTATAACTCTCTGAATGTTCGAAAATTGCAAATTTTGAAATAGTGCAAGCAATAGTGCGTGTATTGTTGTAGCACCACTAGTTTTTAAATCTCTTTCCCCTTCACAATACCTCTGATTGATTTGTGTTCTCGGTGTGTCAACTGCTACGAGCATTACTTCCGTAAGCAAATAGCACGTTTTTATCGAGGGAGGTGGCGGAAATCTTACCCCGTTGGACGGCAAAATCCGGCGCCGACCTACAATTCGGGTCTTCTCCAACTCAGGTTTGTTCCACCAGCCAGAACAAGCACTACGCTACAGACCGATCTTCCAACAAGTGTGGTGATGTTAAATTACAAAATAAATTACATGTTAAATTACAAATTAAAATAAATTACATGAAAGCGTAAGTGAGTGCAAATAAGGGGTGAGGATAGCACATGGAACAGGAATGAAAAATCGTGCACGGTTCATTTTTTAGAGCACTGCTACGGCACTCGCATGTTGACCGGTGAAACCACGGAAAACTACCGCCCGATAGAATTCTCTTCCAGAAAACGACTGAATTGGACCTAGCTAACTAGCCAGTGTCGAAAATCCTTTCGAGACCTCGGGACTCAAATGTTAGAACCTCTCCTTGAGAGAATCTGCAGTAACATCCATTGATGCCCTGAGCCAACTAAGCTAGTCACAGTACCAATGTGGAGGTGCGACTTCATTTTTATGTATTTATGTGGATATTTATTTTTGATACATTGTGGTACTGTCTCATTGGTGAAGGAACTAAGGGGAGCTACGAGTCTCTTCTACGTCAAATTATTTTAGTAGAACATAATTGCACCCTTAAAATTTATCCACTTTACATTCATAACTTGATTTTTTTTACTTTAATAATAGTAACATCCCCTCCAATCAGAATTATTTTCTTGTCTCGATGATTTGACATAATTAACCTTTTGGCTGTATGGGATGTAATAATTTCCGAATTAGTACAGTATAATGTCGATGAAAGAAAATCTGTTTTGCACCTCGGAATGATTTAATATTTTATGACGTATTAACGTCATGTGAGGCAAAGAAATAAAGACAAAGTAACGGTTTGTTGGTCTCGAATTTGGGAGATTTTTGAAGCCAACTTGAAAAGTAATAGGAGCATGTGGTGCTTGTTCGGTCTGATAAAATGTATTTCCACCCACATAAGCACACTCCAAATATTGGAAAGTGAAATCTTTACAATGCTCATGGAAGGGTATCCGAAACAACTCTCTCAACTCCGACTTTTTCCTAATTCATGATAGTCATGACGAGAATGAATTGACGAACACGCTTTCAAGGACCCAGACACTATGCTGGACCTAGTACACCAGAACGCGAACCCTGAACAACCAATCTCCACAAACGGCTCATGTGCGTTCGCGTTCGCGAAGGTCGTCACTCAGTCCGTGGCGAAGGGAGCGCGCCACCGGCGTTCGCAATTTGTTCGATGGTTGTTGGTACATCAAAGGCAGCGTCAAGCGACCGCGGTCCGAACAGGCTCTCTGTTTACTCTCTGCTTCGAGTCGCCGCTGCAGCCGCTCCGAGTCCGCCATGGACAGTGTCCAGGTAAATAAACGAGCTCTCGTGGATCGGGTGTTGAATTCGTTTGATTCGCGCGGAGCAAGCGCTTATGCCTATACTCAGCCGAAGGCAACGACTCGTGATATTGCGAACTGTGTTGCTGCTGTAGCGTCGCACAGCAGCGTCGCACAGTACAACGCATTAGCAACGTCGTAAGCAGAGGACCTCCGCAAATACCTCATGTGATCATAAGACGAAATGATGGTTGATAAGTTTGGTAAAAAAGGAACAAAACGTTTTCTATTAGGAAAGCTTACTTTATTTTTCAATATAGTCTTCTTCCAGCTCTATGAATTTGTCTCACCGTGTTTCCCATTTGTTTCATCTGAGAAATAAATTTTGTCAAACTTTGCGACGATCCCGGCTACTGCAACAGTGTCTTCATTTGAGAAAAATGTCTGCCCACCAAGAGGAATATTTAAGCTGGTGAATGTAAAGAAGCACTACAAGCTAAATTCTGGGAGTATGCTGGATGAGGAACCAAATCCAACCCCAAATGATGCCCTTTTGCAATTGTGGTTGATGCTGTGTGAACTGGTGCGTTGTACTGATGAAACAATACTTTCTTACGTTTCTTCAATCTTGACTGTTTTTCAAATTCCTATTTTAAACTATTCAATAATGAAAAGTCTTATATCCCAGTTATAGTTCTGCCTTTTTTCAAATAATCTGTTTGGAGTCTATCCTGATAATCCCCCCGAAAAAAAAGTGGCCATCTAGTTTCCTGCCGACAATACGTCTTTGCCTCCTTCGCCACCCTTTATCCACTGTATTAAATCATTTCTTTTTCGTTTCACGGCTTTAGTAATGAATCTAGGTTTCATTCACGATCAAACATGACCACCAAAAATTCTACTGATTGATTTTCCAGATCTTGCTTTGAAATGTCCTTTGGAGTCAGTTTTTGTTCTAAATTGAGTATTCGCGGCATCCATCTCAAAAGTTGAGAATGTTAGAGCACCCATTGCAAAAGTTTAAAATGTTTAGCACTAATATAAAAAAGGATATTTTGTGTTGTGGCAATAAAGGCTTCGTAAATTTTTCAAAAATTGTTATTTCTTGTTTAGCCAGCAAATACTCTGCTAATGTCCTGTGAAAAACGATTCTGATGGTGGAAACACTTTTTTGTCATAATTCACATAAGAGAGACGAACAGCATTGTGACGGGAAGTCATCAGAAACATTAACACTGTTCTCGAAATTTATTTGCCTTTTCAATATCAGTGGGAAGAAGACCTGGCCAGACAGGATAGCATGTGTCCTGTGAAATTTATTGTGGAGTCACGACTCGGCTTGACCGAAGTGATGGGCCACAAAGAACGTAAACCTTCTTCTCCACTACTTTTCGTTCTCACGCAATCCAGTAGTTTCTTCAGATATGTTGAGCTACGGTACCCTAGACTCATTTACTACTGTTATCGTCCTCTGATATCGTTGTACACTATTGACTGAGGTAGCTGAGGACAACTATTGTCATTGCGATGTTAACGTCTAGGAAGTCCTAGGTTTCGAGTCTCGGTGTGGCGGATTTTTTTATACTTGATAGATACCCAGGTTCAATTCAACCGCTGTCCGAAGGAGAATCGTAGCGGTCGACTGCTCTGATAGGTAATGTTTCGTAATTTTACAATACCAGGCGAATGCCGAAGCAGTACCTTAACAAATGAGCAAGAAACCAGCTCGATGTTTTTTTCATCATAACTGACCCTTCCTCTCTCCCTACACATACAGACTTCCACTTAAAGGCATTACAATAGCAAACATGCCAGGAGACCAGTGGGGTTCTTAGAGCTTGTCCCGGCTGGGGCGGTTCGCCTCTGGTGGAGATACTTAAATGGGAAAAAAACTTCATGCCGATATGTAGGTCGGCGCCGGATATTCCCGTCAGGAATACCGCCACCTCCCGAGATGTAACATTCACTTCACTAATGGGACTAAGGGCTGTAGCAGGTACGCGTGCAGAAATCCAAAAATAATCAATGAATCGTGACCTTTCACCTCGTTGCCATCTCTGATATTGTCGTGCAGCGATGTCGGAGCGCGGCAGCTGCGCGTTGCCAGGAGAGTCGGTCCGGCGGCGGCCAACGCATGCCGAAGCGCCAGAGCGTCCGAGCC
>BOPP01000003.1:19394940-19410851 GCA_017312745.1 Gryllus bimaculatus
TATAGTTGTACCTCTTTTTTATCACCTTCCTCCTCACTCTGCTTCATTCGGCGGGTAGCTCTCGAGACCACTTCTCACGCCACATGTTCTTCGCCCAGTTCCTCCCTCCCAATCCACACCGCCAAAGCACATTCGCAGCACATACTCCCAACCTAAACGCTTTCAATCCTACTCTTGCAACACCCCACTTTCAACTTCCTCATTCCCTAACTTCCACCACGAAACCACACGAAAACCCCCACTTCCACTCTCAACCCCCCACTCCCAACCCCGACTCTCATGCCTTCCCACAGTTTTTCATTTTCTCTTTCTCTTCACACCATCAATTTACCCACTCAACTCCCAAATCCGTACTAGCGTAGCTCCTCTTATCCCGCATCACTCCTGTTCGCCCGTACTCCTATCCTCCATTGCCCGCATCCCACCCGAACCTTACTATCACCTTCATTTGTTCTGGGCATGTATCATTCCTCTCCTGTCTTCCTATACACCTTATCCTCGTCTGTCGTCAATTAATCCATCATATTCTCTTATTCGCTTTTCGCCATCAGCGCAGACCCAATCTCTTTCTGTCACTTCCCTCTGCCCTCTTTTGACCCCACATCCTTCTGCTTGCAATACCCCTACGGCGAGTAACAATTCTTCAGTCAAGCATCCCGCGTCCACCTGCCACTGCGCTTTCAGATCCTTCGCCACGTACCCGCGCGTGCGTGCCTGTCCGCCCGGCCGCCAGCTGACGCGCGCCTAGCCGCGACCCGTGCAAGCACCGAGGCAAGGCCCCTCGTTGCCGCGCTGCGTGACACGGCGGCAGGGCGTGGGACGGAAGCTCCACTCCCGACCTCAATCACCGCTCTCTCCTTTGCCGAACGCACACTGGCGGATGCAGGGGGGGGCATGACAAACATGGGACCTCTCCCAAAGGCCTAGATTTTTTGTTTATCGTCCCTTATTTGGCAAACTTGATTTACATATTTATTTATGTTCGAATTGTGTAATTATTTGAACAATATTGTTGTATAGTATGTAAAGTATATAAACAATAATAACAAATATGATTATTATTTAACCAATATCTACGATCCCTGTGTAGTTGCACACAGTTAACTGTGAGGTATTATGACACCTGTCTCCGTGCGCCGTATCGTTTTCTGTTGAAGCACTTTATGAAAAGAAGTATCTTTCCTTCACACTCAACGGAAGCTTTTGTTTTCACAGGCTTACACAAGCGGCGTAAGCTCACCGTTGAATTTCACGATGTTGGAACAACTGAATATTTTCCTATGTGGGTTCAACATTTGTGTCCAACATTGATTGTTGTCATGCTTTTTGTTGTGATTGTTCAATATCGCGTATTGCGATTCAATTTACTTCCCTTTGCAAACTTTAATTTCCTAGCGTACTTGAGAATCCTTTCAGTATTATAACTGACTCTACAGAGAAATAAACTTAACACTCGTAACTTACCACTCGTGTTTCATTAGAATTTTTCCCTTGACTTGCCAGTCCTTCACAAATAATCTTAACAACCTACCTATTTGCTAACCAATGTAAAACAAGAGAATCCCAAATAAACAAATTTGATATACTTTCAAATTATTATTATTATTATTATTATTATTATTATTATTATTATTATTATTAGAAACATTTTTAAACAAAATTTGCCATTTTATTCTACTCCTTCAATGTCTTACTATTCTGTAAATACACGCATATGTGTCCTCCTCCCCCCCTCTACAAACAATGACACGACTATAAAACGACACAAAACGTTACGTAAAATATCCACGAACGTCAATGCATCCGAAGAGAAATACACGTTCCACGACTCGCTGCTTCCACTAATTTAATGCGCCCTTGTTCTCAATACAACGTTCCCACACTTTCCATCTACCCTCATCTAATTTCTTTCGAGGAGAATTCTAGCGGTTGGCTGCTCTCATCGGTAGTTTTCCGTCCTTTCTCTTATCAATACCATGTGAAATGCAATATTGCTATATCTACCCAAAGGCATTCGGCCCTGAGGAAGGTTGCTGCTCGACGGCCGAAGCATTGGCGTCTGCGCATAGGACGCATTTCTGTGTCTCCCTGACAGTAGAACTCCGACCGCGGCACGGGGAGAGATGGCTCAGGCTGATGTCACTGCAGTGCATCTGACCTGGAGGTCCTTTGGCTCCACACCCTACTCTGGCAGGAGTGTCTCTAGCTTGTCGAATTCAGTCGCTGTCTGGAGGAGAATTCTAGATGCCAGTTGTTCTGATCCGTGGTTTTCGGTGATTTCGTGGATCAACACCAGGCCAATGCCGGATCAAGACTAAGAAACGGACCAAGGACCGCGTGCAATTTTTTCTTCTTCTTCCTTGTCTTATCCTCACCTCATACACACACACATACACTATCATGCACTACACTACCGCTCATGCCGGGAGTCTGTCCCAGCCGGGACGGTGCCCTGCCGATGGGAGATACCTGGTTGGGAGAAACCCCGCTAGCCGACGTTAGGTGGGCGCCGGATCTCGCCATCCAGCGGAGAAAGGTCACCTCCACCGCCCGAGGAAAAACATGCACTACAATTAAGGGTCTAATAACACCAGAAGTTGACGCGCCCGGAATCACTAACAACCAGCCTACCGCGGAAGCGTACGCTTTCACCTCGTCGTCTTGCTTCCCCCATCTTCCCCCATCCCAGTCACAGCCCTTGCTTCCCATCATTTCTTTCCTACCGCAAACAGCCACATTCCGCGCGGCGCGGTGCGGGAGCGCATGCGCGCGGGATCAGCCTAAGCCCTTCGTCGTCCTCTCCCGCGCCTGTCGCTCTCGCCGCCCGTTCCCCGTTGCGCGCCAGCCTCAACCCGCGGACAGGACAATGGGGGCGTCGCGGCCAGACGCTCCGCAGAACGAGCGTGGGAGTGGCCACGTCGCCGACCACCGCTGCTTTTGGACTTCTGTCTGGCCCTTATGTACTATGTGCTATTGTACAATCCTTTCACTACATGCAATTCTATTATTGATATTGAAATAGCATATACTCGTTGACGAAAAAAGTACTCCGTCGCTTCAAAATTATCCTCATCTCAACAACCAGCTCAGCTGATGGAAATCGTTTCAGCATGAATTTCTTCGTAATGACGGTGCAATTTCTTTACGTGGAAAGGTAGATAAATGATGATTGAGACAGTGTAATCTTGTCAATCTGTTCATGCAGCTTGTATTTTCGCTCATTTTTTATTAAACTATCTGCTTATTTATAATTGATTCTACAAGTCTCCAAAGCACAGTGTCCTCCAGCGTCTGTAATATCTGCCACCCTTGACCACCACCTCTTTCCGGGGAGCGCAATCTGCGCCACCAACAATGCCTCTGCTTGCGCCACGGTGGCCGCTTTCGTTGCTGGCTATCCGTTCCGGGTTCCTCCCTATCTGCTGCCTCGCCCCCAAACTCACCTCCCACCCTTCATCTCTCCCCAGGCCGCCTCCCGTTTCGGGCTGCCTGCCACACTAAGCAACGCGCGCTCTTCTCTGCATGACTCCCACTCCACAACGCCCCTACCCACCACTCCAGCCATCATCCGCCCCACCCGCCCGCGCTGCCCGCCCCCACCTACTTCCACCGTCTGTCCCCCGCTCGCCCGACCTGCTCTACCCGCCTTACATTCCTATATCCTCCCACACCCACTCGCACCCGCCCTCCACCCGCCCTCCCAACCCCCCCTTACCCACCACACCCGCCATCATCCGCCCCTGCCCGCCACCCACCCACCTCCACCCGACTCTGTGTTGCCCTCTACTCTGCTCGCTTCCCGCCTCTACACGCCTTCCCCTCCCACCACCCGCCCCCCGATCCGCCTTCCCACCCGCCCCTACCCATACACCCGCCCCTACCCACCACACTCCGCTTCCCTATCCACCCAAACCGCGCCATTCATCCGCCCCTGCCCCACCCCCACCACTTCTACCCGACTCTGTCCGCCCTACCTGCTCCCGGCACCCGCCCGCCTTTCCATCTCCCTGCCCATAACCAGTCCATTCCTCGGCCCAGCGCCTGCCAGGGCCGCCGTATGTTCTTCGGGCGGCCGCCTTCGTGGTGGGGAAAGCGCGCGCCGCGGGCGCGGTGCAGTGCGGAGGCGCGCCTTTTCTTTCGTGGTCAGGTTGCGGTTAATCCGAGCAGCGCAGCGGGCGCGCGGCGGGCGAGCGGTACGAAAGGGAAGTGGCGAGGCGGGGGGTGTGTGAGCTTCAGCCCGCACAGAAACGCGCCGGCGAGATGCATGCGGGCCCTAGAGCTCACCTCAATTTGAGCCAATCGCACACTTCTGGGATCTACGTAAGTCGCGTGGAATTATCTAAAACGACTGAGAGGAGATATACGAATCAAGGACGAGAGAATTGCAAAACAGTTATAACGATTGACTACAGGAAGAGTTAGTATTCTATTATCAAGTAATAATTGATCGAGGAAAAGGTATTTATACCGTACTCCTCTTCAAGCAGTTCCAGCAGAGAAGAAAGTCTCAAGATAAACCTGTCTCCGAAGCGAAACATTTTAGCAATGGAACAAAAAGGTGTGTTTATTTTACTTTCTCGGTTACGTATACGTATACTGTAAATAATATACGTGGTATGTAGGGAAGTATGTAATGTTGCAGGAAAATAGAATTTCGTATTTCAAACGGAAAATACAGTCATTGAAGTAAACATTTAAAGCAGTTGTTGAGAAAAGTGACGTTGGATCCTTCTCCAAAATGCCGAATTTTGAGCTCATTTTTCACCAATCTGTTGAGTTTAATAGAGCATTGGAGTACATTTTAAAGACATGATTGTGAGACTTGCTTCAGCAAAATTAATAATGAAAAAAATTCCGCTACTGTAATATGAAACGAGCATGAGAGACAAGTCAAAAACAATGCACTTTGTAAATTTTGAAAAAAAACAGCAGAATACAGAAAAATTGCGTTGAAGTGTCTGATTGAAAGCAATTAGTACTATCCATTCCAAAAGTTGAAAGAAAAACATGAGTTATTTTGTTGTTTGTCTATGCTGTTACTTTTTAATATTCCACATATTTCACGCATTATTGCGCCAGAAAGTAAAATTTCAAGAGAAATGTATGATGATAAATGAATAAAACTAATTATGATAACAACTTTTATTTGAAAAAAAAATCTCTATCTCCAATTTTTTAATTTTAGAAAGTCGCCGAAATAATTTCAAATTATTGAAATTTCACAAATCAGAATTGAAATAAACACATCAGTAAACATTCCTGGACCTATGCCCGGCACGTTTTTAAAAGTTAGTTTACTCCTATTTTTTACTGATACAGAATTTTTTAATGTGGACGGTTTTTTTTTTTTCCGTTTTAAAAAATTCTCAAAATTTATTTGCCCAGCAGCATTACAATATACATTTCTCGCTAGTAATTACTCCGTCGAATACCCAAGAAAGTAAACAAGAAGTTAAAATACCCATATTCTGTTCTTACACAAAATCCATTGCATGCTACTACAGTTCAATAAAATATAGAAAAGAAAATATACATACTACATGTTTTACTACAGTTTCTACTTACTACTACACTACGTATGGCAAAATCGAATGTTCAATATGCCTTAGCTTATGAAGTGCATTTTATGCATTATTTAGAAAAAATCTTTGTGTTATTGACGTTTGAATAAGAGAAACAATGCATTCCTGCTCTGTAAAAAAATTAATTCTAAGAAGATAAGCAAACCACACGACATTCTGACAGTTACACATCAAAAATTACCTTTTTAAAATATACTGAAGCTAAAATAGTTCAAATATTACTCAATAATGAAAATTCTGTGACAAGATCAATGAGCAGAGCCAGCCATCAGACTAAAATCCTTTACGCATTGTGAAGTCCCCATTGAAAAGCGCATGACTTAGCGTAAAAGAACTTTCTTTCCCTTGTGCCACTATGTGGTCAAAAGTATCCTGACAAGAATGGCTGAAAAATGACTCTAGCAGTCGTGCGCCCCTCCATCGATAATGCTGGAAATATAAAAGGTGTTGGCTCACTCTTAGCCTTGATGACAGCTTTCCACTCTCGCAGGCATACTTTCAATCAGGTCCTGGAAGGTTTCTTGGGGAATGGCAGCCCATCCTTCACGCAGTGCTGCTCTGAGGAGACGTATGGATGTGATTCGGTGAGGCCTATCACAAAGTTATATCGCAACGGTCAGGCCTATCACCTTTCCAAAACATCCCAAAGATGTTCGATAGGATTCAAGTCAGAACTCTGTGCAGGCCAGTCCCTTACAGTGATGTTATTGTTGTGTAACCACTCCGCCAAAGGCCGTACAGTATGAACAGGTGCTCGATCGTGTTGAAAGATGCAATCGTCATCCCCGAATTGCTCTTTAACAGTGGGAAACAAGAAGGTGTTTAAAACATCAACGTAGGCCTGTGTCGTGAAAGTCTCACACAAAACAACAAGGGAGCAAGCCACCCCCCATGAAAAAGATGACCACACCATAACACCATATTGGACGTGTCCGGGTACTTTTGATCCTACAGTGTATGTCTCTAAACAACAGTGTGTGTGGTTGGATCAAAATTACGCAATTTTGGAAGCCATTTCTGAGAAAATAGAAAACGTCGATAGACATCCTATAGTTATCGCTGGTGATTTAAATATTCCAAACTCAAATTGGAAAGTCGCTGTGAGCGAAGCGAAAGTACAGTAGTTAGTGAACAGACTTGTCTGGGAAGGGGGATTAGCGCAGATAGTAGATAAACCGACGTGGCAGGAGGCGCTTCTGGATGTATGTCTAATGACGCCTCAAGAGTTGTTCTTATCTTGAGATATCATTGAGGGCATAAGCTACCACAAAGCGGTGTTAGTTGACTTAGACATAAATATCTCACAGAAAAGAATTCATAACCGAACAAAAATATGGCAGTACAAGAAGGCAAATGGAGATGGGTTCACCACTACCTGAAAGTACGATAGTTCTCTGAGTAGAGACGGGGTCATGGAGAATATTTGAAACGCGTTTAAGAGTATTCTAGATAATGCGTTGCAAACGTATGTGGCGGGCTAACACTTAAAAAGTAATTCAGATCTTGATTATTACAATGCGAAAATTCGAGATTTGAAGAGAAAAAACATAAAGGCTAACTAGGCATCGTAGTGAAAATTGAAGAATGCATTTTCGAAATTTTTCAAAATAATTAGAGCTAGAAAAGAAAATTGTACAGAATAAATTTTTGAAGAATATTCTCGACAGGCAGAAAAACAATTTGTCGGGGTTTTGGAAATATGTTTGCAGAAGAGGAAATAAAGGAGAAATTCCTATCGTTAGAGTTACCAAAAACATATTGCTAATAGATCATCGGGAAAAAACAAACGCATTTAATGTCTACTTCAGTTCCTTTTTTAAAACAAAATCTGACCAAACTCAGATATCGAGGGAGGCCGAACCAAAACAGTTCAATATAGACGTAAATACATTGCGAAAACGAATTAAATCTATGTAAAACGGAAAGTCGTAGGGTCCAGATGCCATTTCAACTGATATAATTAAACTCAGTGGAGAGACAACTTTATCTTATTTAATAAGATTATTTTATGTATCAATCAACAATTCAAGCGTACGATTGGAAGCTAGTTACCGTTGTTCCGATTTTTAAGAGTGGTGACAGAACTGTTTTATATAGGTCTTGTGGTGCGTTATCGTTGGCATTTTTCATGAAATAATTATAAAGTTGTCATTGCCAACAATAGTAATACCATTGTTGTAATACCATAGCAATACCAGTAATACCATAGCAATACTATTGTTGGCCATGACAACGTTTATAATTATTTCAGAACTGTTTTAGACAAATATAGACCGGTAAGTCTTACGTTAGTTGTGTGTAAGCTAATGAAACATTTGATAACTAGCTTTATTAGACAAGAATTGGAGCAAAAAGAATAGCTATTTCAGGGACTGCATGGTTTTAGGAATGGTTTCTTTTGAGAGAGTCAGATAGTATCATTGTTTCAGGATATAGCATATAAAGTTGATGATAGAGAGAGGGTAGATGATGTAATAGCAGATTTGGCGAAGGCATTTGATGTCCCACACTGTGCACTGGCTCAGAAATTACTGCATTCGGGTACTGACACCAGAGTTGTAGATTCATGAACTTCTTCGAGATAGGAACCAGATAGTCCGAGTTGGACCACAATTTTCAACTCTACCAAACAAATACTCCTGGCTGTGTTATGTAAATTGTAGTGTTCTGCCACTAGGTTGCATGAACCTACCTGCAGGAATAATATTAATCTATGGATCTATTTATCGGTCTGTCTATTTAACTATATATATTTATTGGTATATTACCTATCTTCTCATTCTCCTCCTCTCCTTCTCTTTCTCTCTCTCCTTCCTCTCTCTCCTTCTCTCTCTACTCCTTTCTCTCTCTCCTTCTCTCTCTCCCTTCTCTCTTCCTTCTCTCTCTCCTGCTCTCTCTCCTTCTCTCTCTCCTGCCTCTCTCCTTCTCTCCTCCTTCTCTCTTCTCCTTCTCTTCTCCTCTCTCCTCCTTCTCTCTCTCCTTCTCTTCTCTCCTCTCTCTCTCCCCTTCTCTTCTCCTTCTCTCTCTCCCCTTCTCTCTCTCCTATCTCTCTCTCCTTCTACTCTTCCTCTCTCTCCCTATTCTCTCTCGCCTTCTCTTCTCTCCTTCTCTTCTCTCCTCTCTCTTCCTTCTCTCCCTTCTCTCTCTCCCTTCTCTCTCTCCTTCTCTCTCTCCTTCTCTCTCCTCCTCTCTCTCTCTCTCTCTCTCTCCTTCTCTCTCTCCTTCTCTCTCCTTCTCTCTTCCTCTCTCTCCTCTCCTCTCCTGTCTCTCTGTCCTTCTCTCTCCTTCTCTCTCTCTCCTTCTCTCTCTCTCCTCTTCTCTCGTGTCGAAGCCTATACTTTTCGTGCTTCGTTGTAGCGAAGGCATTGCGTGTCTGGTCACTGACCCCCAACAAGCCGGCCTCTTGTGAGGTGAGGAGCTCGCAGCGATCGACCTGGGAGCATTGCGTATACTCACGCAGCTTTGTTCTCCCCACAGCTCGCTCACCCCTCTGCTTGTTCTCGTGGCACGCGTGTTCGCACGGCTGCTTTCATGTCCTCCCTTCTCTTCCCACTCGGCTTCCCCTCCCCATTCCCCTGTCAAATATCACGAAGTTGGTTACTCGCTCTAGAACACATTATTTACAAAAGGTACGTTTTTGCGTCATTTTTCAGAAAATTGGATTTGAATGTTTCAATGAATTTTTCACTAATACAGGCTTAAATGAGAATAGTTTTTAGTCCATTTTATACATATTGACAGGTTTTTATGAATTATTTGGACATTTCCCAATTTAATTTTCTCTACTGTCTTAAAATAAAAAGAAAGATTGAAAATTCCCATCATGTTTTGTCATCATAACGATCAATTTCCATTTTACAAATGTCCATTAGAAATATGACTTTTTTTCTAATTATTGAAGTGATATGTATGATTTAAAAATCAAAATGTATGATTAGCGACTCATGTTAGCACGGAATCAACTTTGTTCTTTGTGCTTCAACTCTGTTTCTAAACTACACTTCCCATTCATTCTCAACTCGTGTTCTCTTGACGAAGTGGTTCGCGTAAATCCACTCCAGTTTTTTTCTGATTTACTTTCGATTTTTTTCAGAAATTCACATACAATTTTTCACTGATTGTTTCCCTCTCTGCCTTTTTCCCTGCATCTCTTCCTCTTTATCTCTCTTTTTTCTTTGCTTTAATTTTTTCTTTGCCACTCCGTTGCTCACAAAATTTCTCTCCTTCACTTGAGCTCTGACAATTTTATCTTGTTTCGTTTCCTACCCGCATTCTTGTAGACTTCTATAGGGATCAAAGGCACCTGTTTGCTCTTGTTGAGTTTAAAGATGGGAATTTTTCATTGTGCTGCGGGAGACTAACGTTACCCCCCTGAGAAATTAAAGGAAACCTGCCGTTGTTCGACATTTAAAGGGTAATTTTGTTCAAAATAAATGAACATAAGTTGATATTGACAAATATTTTTACTATGTTGAATGCAATATTTTTCTTTCATGTCTTTGTGTGTGCATGTGTCTTTTCTTTTTCACTCACTTACTTGAACGAGAGAAGACTATCCAACGTACAAGGAACCCTCCCGTGTGTATTCGTTACAATTTGCACGTTATTATGCAAATATGAGCTCTTTTCGTCAGGTTACTAAATTAACTAATCAAGCAGTCTGCTCGTGTATTAGAAACACTTTTATTAAACAAGTTCTACATAACTGCAAATTATTCACTATTTTAAAGATACTTTCTTCAGTTTCTTTTATTTTCACCAAAACGCTGTTTTTATTACATTTTTGACCGTATTTTCATAGTTAATACTCGCTACAAGAAATTCATTTCATTTTATAGTGTTTCTAATATTTGACATGAAGGAAACATAAAAATTTATTGGTGGTTTCAGTACATGTAGTGTGTATTACTTTTCTTCCCTACACTCTCACCTACAATTCACTACACACACGTATACACTTGCTACGAATGTATACAAATTTTCTATTTAAATAAAAATCATTGAAACATACCCGAAGACATTTCAAACTGTTTGGGAAGAAGTTTCCCTTTCCTGACTGGTTACAGCAACATAAATTCTACAAAAACGTACAAATTTGATTTCGTTATTTAAATTAAAATTCATTAACTGATAGTACTTAACTGTAGTCGCTTACTGCAACATTTTAAACAAAACCAATATTTTCTTAGTTCATTTTACTTAATATTAGATATTATTTTCGACACAAAAGCAACTTTTAACATTTTTGACCTTGCTTACATTTTCCAAATATTGTTTCCGCAACTTCATTTTCGTGAAGTCAAATTCAACATTTGCGTCATAAAATTCAAACTATGACGGAGTAAAATGTTGATCAGAAGCCCCTGTGGACTGCAACCTGCCTAACGCGAGTGTGTTGCATTAATCTCGTCAGGGGCTTCAACGAGCAAATTCCTACAGAATGTTCTACGTGATGATTACATCAGGACACTCTTGTAAACGTAGCAATTATTAGTTATATTCTTTAGTTACGTACATTTTTATTGTTCAATTATACTAATAAATCTATCAATATCTACAAATAAAAGTAACAAAATAGTGTTAGAACAGCTCCAAATGCGACTTTTGGGTGTGCATTTGAAATAAAATAACACATCTCAGTTTTAGCTGGAATGTTAAGTTCCTATCTATGACTTTTTCACTTCTTTCCAGATCGCTAAGCAACAATCAGCTCACGTCGGTGCTGAAGGATGCTTTTCCTGTTCTGCCAAACCTCACGAAGCTGTAAGTTTTTACATTTTTCTCAAACATTACTTACATATTTTTAAGAGCTCACTGCCAAATAATATTATGCGTGATAACACTGATGGACTAACTATAACAAATATAGTTTAAAATTTTATTTTCCAGTATACGTACATATTTACGGAGTAATAAACGTAATATAAGAAAAGTTTTGTAATGCTGCGGAAAAACGAAATCCAAATTTCACGTTTTGGGGTCCCCTGATACCGAAAGAGTGGTTTTATTCAAAACGTCTGTCCGTCCGTCCGTCCGTCCGTCCATCTGTAGGTCTTTGAACCAAACGTATTCACGTATGGTTTAGTCACTATTTATAATTAAAAGGCCTCGGTTCCCCTACTCCGAGCACTCTTTACCGCCTCCTTCGGTGTTCGTTGTCGACGTTCTTGGACTAACTAGGATATTCCCTTCCCTTTGGCTCTTTGAAATCGGGTCGCCAGCCTTCAATCACACGCTTCTCCCGCGCTCGTGCTGCATCTGCGACGTGCCTAATTCGCCCAAGGGAGCGTCCCAATCTCGAGCTGTCACTTGATCCTCTGGTTGCTGAATGCACTATTGGCTGAGGTCGCTGAGGACAACAACTATTGTACACGTAAGCTTCCGCGGCTCGAGTTCATTACTTCTATGCTGTCCTGGTGACGCCGCGTCGTTGTCAGAGAAGCCGACGTTTCGCCTGCCATGTCGCAGGCTTCTTCAGGGAAATTCTTGTATATTCTTCCACCAATTCCTGACTGCGCGGGGTCTGTTCAACACCGTCCGATCTCTAGGATGGCTGGTGCGAGGCCCGGGTTGCCCCAAACCGCGAGCCAATGAGAGGGACCTCTCCGCCAATCACGGTGCACTTGCGTCACTCGACCCCCTAGGCTGAAAAAGATATAACACCGGAGGCGGAGCTTTACTGTGTCTCTACCCTGAAGAAGCCTGCGACATGACAGGCGAAACGTCGGCCTATCTGCCAGCGACGCGGCATCACCAGGACAGCATAGAAGTAATAACATGACGGAATGTCTTATGCGATGTCCGCCAATTTCCTCCGTTTGTCCTAATTAAGTTTTGTTCACAAAAGGCTGACATCCCAACCCTACTTTGCTACACTATGGGTAGAAGAATGTATTGTAAACTTCACAGCTTCTGACAGCCGCCAGAAGTAGAACCATTTAGAGTTTGCTGCTTCGACACATGATTTGTTTCTCCTTCTTTCTTTCTGTGTAGAAATGTACTCATCGAGAAAGCTATGGCTTCGTCTCTTTCTGAACATTTTGCCCCGTCTCATCCGGTGTGCGAAACGTCCTACCGACTTTTCCTCACAAGAGACGCAAACAGAATCTAATTGGTCACAGTTTGGTGGCAAAGGATATTCTTTTCTCACACGCCATGCTTCCACTTTCTGCGTCGTTGAAATGTCTGAATTATATGTTTATGTGTTGATCGACTCAATCATGACGTGTGTTAGATTACAGTATCAATGAAGAAACGAAATACCATTGTAAATTACGCTCTCGATATCAATGGCTAAATATATGCCTCCCGTTACTAATTTGTGACGTAAAACAGGCAGCGAATCGAAGCATCCTCATTATATTACATTATTAAATGCATGAAAATGGTGCTCGTAGAGAACATGTGATAGCCGTCCACGCTGTTGCGCTTATGTCATTCTTCTCCTTTCTGCACTGTCGATCACACTGGGCTCTTAACCATACCTCCGTCCCTAACTCCTTCAGCCACTAGAGCTCTTCATCCAACGAAAAATGGTCGACCACCGCTCGATTATCATATCTGGCGAGTGTCCTTCACAATGTACCAGCTAGCTGTGTTTGCAATTGACGCGTCTGCTGTCAAAGCATTAGTTTAAATGGAGGTATTCACACCAGCGGCGTACTCGTGCTGCTTGGTGGCGATCTCCCAGCAACGGCGCAGTGTTCGCCGATAGAAGTGGTAGCTTCCACATAGCGCTCTTCATCTTCAAGTTCATAACACAGCCACTTTGCTAGTGCTAACAGTGGTGGGGGCAGTGAAATGACAAACGAATACCGATTTAGTTTATTTACGAAGCGCTAAATACGATGGACAATAATTGTGATCATTTAGTGATTTAACGTTCTCGTAATTTTATATTATTTAATTATAAATATTTTTTGGGGGCCATCTTTGCCAAGTCAGACCATTGAATAACTTCAAGGCTGTATTTCCAAGGGTTGAGAGATCAAAGACAATGTATTATATGTATTACAAAACAATGTATTATATCTCCAAAATATTGCAGATAAAAACTAGTAGTAGTACAGAGTGGAGATCTTTCAAAAAAATTATATTTGTGTAATTTAAAAAAGTCAAACTGAATTTAATGTCATATTAAATACTGCAATTAGCACTATCCCTCTGTGAAGAAAATTAGTACCAACCAACTTGTTATTGAGAAAGTGGCGTTTGAGCGTTTCTAAAACTGCGAAATTTTGAGCTGCTTTTGATTTCTGAACGGCAAAGAAGAATATTTAGTAACGTTACAAAGAGAAAAGAATATCGATATATTAATGATCTTAAAAACTAAAAAGAAATTGAACAATGAATATAGGTGAATATACAATAATATACAGTAGAGTCTCACACGTATAACATGCATCATCAGGTGTAGCTATAACTCTAAATCAGAAATGGGCCAAAATAATACAATCTTATAACTGGATCTCTAATCGAATTGTAACTGTGCGGTGTAAGGTGGACAGAATTTATTCCCTTCATTTGGGTCAACGCACCAGAAGAGAGAAAGAAACAGGAAATCGAGGACTTTACTTCAAAAAGCTATATGTGAAATAAATAAGGATGACTACTTAATAATTGGAGGAAACCTAAAAGCCAGAATTGGAAAATTCTAAATGGATGATATGATTTGCAAATGTAATGAAGATCATGTGCTAAATTATAACATAACAGCTATGCGAAACTTTTCTTGCTTCAGTAACCTAAAAGTTATGAATACCTTCTTTCCACACAAAAGAATACATAAACTCACGTGGTGGCCATTTTGCATCGGTTGGAAAATTGAAACTCTACAAACGATGGTATAAAATGGAGACAAATTGGTTTCATCTGACAACAAGCAGTGGAAAGTCTATTTACTTCAAGAAGACTCCATAAAACTACTATACCAACAGTGACTATATGAAATAAATAAGAAAGTACCCTGTAATCCAATATGTCGAAGAAGAATGGAAACGTATAAAAACGTGGTAGAGACACCAGGAATGGAATAAATTGGTACTTCTACTCAAAGAATACGAAGTAAAATACTACGAATATGGAGTAATGGCATTGAAGGCGAAATGATCAAAAATGCCTAAAGAAATGGCTCTCACACTTTCTCAATCTATATTGGGAAAGAGTGCCGGAAGAGTGGACTTTAAGAAAGAAGATCGGTTGTCTTGTGAAAATTATGGAGGAATAAGTATTTTAAATGTTACATGCAAAATCTATTACAAAATAATCACATTCTGAGTATGTAATATTGCAGAAACAATGTTATTGGAAGAACAAAATTGATTCGGAAAGGGCAGGTCTTGCTCCAATAACATTTTTATTATCAAACAGATCATTGAGAAGAATAGAGAATTTAATAAAGGAACTCGTGCTCTTCGTATATCACATCAAAGAGTTTGACATTGTTAGTTTAAACGCACTGTTTAAAGTATCGCATCGTAAAGCTCTCCCACCGCAGCTGATTTCGGTCATGAAGAACAACTATAGTAACTCTGAAATTTGTATCAAGGGCCAAGAGAATAAGAAGGAGATAATAAGCCAAGGAGTAAGACAAGGATGTAGTCTATCCCCAATTCTTCTTAATTTATATTTAGATCAAGCATTAAATATGTCCACATCCAGACTAAAATCTAATAGTCATAACATGGGACAAGAAAGAAACCTAATGACCATATTATTCGCATATGACCAACTTATAATAGTAAATGATGCAAACAGCCTCAAGAAAGCACTGTTTAAATTACAGAAGGTAACTGAAATGTATAATATCTGAATATTCTCTACAAAAACAAAAGTCATGGCCTTTGAAGTGATGGAACCGTTGATCTAAATTAGTTGTATATAATTCACCTATAGAGCAAGTTCCAATTTTCAAATTCTTGGGCTACAACATTCATACAGAGGGGTAATAGATATATAGGGGAAAATTGAAAGAATAAATCGTATGAAAGGAACAATCCTGAGACCCCTGAAAAAGAAAGGACACTCTGACTAAATTCTATAAGGTGTATCCCAACATGTTAATATGGAAGTTAAAATTGGACAATGGTTAAAAAAAGATAGCACAAGACTACAAAGTGCTTAAATGAGATTTCTGAGATTAGTGGGTAGTTATAACATGATGCATAATAAAAAAGGAATTTAAAAATTCGTAAAGAACTTGGAGTATGTAACCTTCAAGAGAAAATCAAGTTTTACCGAAATTCTTGGACACATTGAAAGAATGCAAGACAAATGCCCGCCGAATAGAATTCTAGAAGCCTGCCGAGAAGAAGAAGAAGAAGAAGAAGA
>BOPP01000003.1:19410873-19444003 GCA_017312745.1 Gryllus bimaculatus
CTATTGTGAGTACTGCAACTGTGACGTCATATGACATCCGTTATCACTCGATTCTATTATAATTCGTATCACTGTGTGTACTAAAACATTTAAGTATGGCGGCGATGGTGTAACGATTAGCATATCGGACTATTAAACCCAAGTTGACGGGTTTAAATCCGATCGAAGGCGTAGTTTTTAAGGGCGAAAAAATTCTTCGCACGCCTTCCTTTGTAGTGGAGTAAAGCTGGCTGTCCCATGTTATGAATGCATGTAAAATATCCTCAATCTTAAATGAAGCCTCTGTGCTAAATTCAAATCGCCTGTTTCGTCGCCCAAGAAATACCTTTTCTCCGCTAGTTGGTGAAAGGAGCGTAGCGCAATCTGTGTGGTCAGACCAACCTAATGGTCCGAGTCTTGCCACGTAAAATAAGGCTTCAATTCAACTATAAGCTATTCGTTATTTAGTACTATTAACCACTCACTGCCGTACAAAATCTCTGACCACCCTCTCCCAGTTCTTCTTCAACTCTCACTATCTCAGAATTGTCCCTCTATGCATCCCATTCTTTCTACTTCGACGACTATCTACTCTGTAGACGCAGTGTTGCCACGCCACACTTTATGAAAGCACCCAGACCTCGCCTTGCAGCCGACATCAGCGCTGCCCGGCGGGCGCGTGGTGAAGCGCGTTGCGCGGGTCGGCGCTACCCGATAAACGGCGCGGCCGCAGCCTCGCGATAAGCGCAGAGCCCTCCTCCCCCTTCCCACCCGGAATTTACGCCCGCTGTCGCCCGCGAGAACAAATGAATCGCGGAGAGCGCTCACCCGCACTTCCGCCAACTAAATCAGCACCCGCGGCCGCGCCCTCGCCCTCGGCGGCCGTTTTGCCCTGCAATTCCACCCCCGCCTAGCCCTTGTGCTCGCGCGCCCCCTCGGCCCTCGCTCTCGCCCTCGCTCTCCGCCCTCGCCCTCGCCCTCGCCCTCCCCCTCGCCCTTCGCCCCTCCGCCCTCGCCCTCGCCCTCGCTTCGCGGCCCTTCGCCCTCCGCCCCTCCGCCCTCGCACCTCGCGCCTCGCCCCTCGCCCTCGCCCTCGCCTCGCCCTCCGCACCCTCGCCCACCGGGGGCCCTCTGCCTCGCCCTCGCCCCTCGGCCCCCCGCCCTCGCCCCTCGGCCCCTCCGGCCCTCGCCCTCGCCCTTTCGCCCTCGCCCTTCGCCCTCGGCCCTCCCGCCCTCGGCCCTCGCCCTCGCCCTCCCCTCTCGCCCTCGCAACCGCCCCCCGCGCCCCTCGCCCTACGGCTCTCGCCCCCTCGCCCTCGCCCTCCGCTCCTCGGCCCCGCCCTCCGCGCCTTCCCCCTGCCCTCGCCACCCCGCCCCCCCGCGCCCTCGCCCTTCGCCCTCGGCCCTCGCCCTCCCCCTCGCCCTCGCCACCGCCCCCCCCGCCGCCCTCGGCCCTCGCTCTCGGCCCTCGCCCTTTCGCCCTCCGCCCTCGCTCTCGGCCCTTTCCCCCGCCCTCGGCCCAACCGCCCCCCCCGCCCTCGCCCTCCCCTCCGCTCTTCGCCCTCGCCCTCGCCCTCGCCCTCCCCCCTCGCCCTCGGCCAACCCCCGCCCCCCCCGCGCCCCTTCGGCCCCTCGCTTCTTCGCCTCGCCTCGCCCTCGCCCTCGCCCTCGCTCTTCGGCCCTCCGCCCTCGCCCTCCGCCCTCCCCTCGCCCTCGCCCTCAGCCCTCGCCCTCCGCCCTCGCCCTCGCCCTCGCCTCCGGCCCTCGCCCCGGCCCTCCGGGGCCCCTCGCCCTCCGGCCCTCGGCCCTCGCCAACTCGCCCTTTCGCCCCTCCGCACTCCCCCTCGCCCTCGCCCTCGCCCTCGGGCCCTCCCTACGCCCTCGCCACCGGGCCCCCCCGCGGCCCTCAGCCCTCGCCTTCTCGGCCCTCGCCCCTCGCCCCTCGCCCTCGCCCTCGCCCTCGCCCTGCGCTCTCGCCCTCGCCCCTCGCCCTCGGGCCACCGCCCCCCGCGCCCTCGCACCTTCGCTCTCGCCCCTCGGCCCTCCGCCCTCGCCCCTCGCCCTTTCCCGCCCCCTCCGCCCTCGCCCTTCGCTTCTTTCGCCCTCGCCTCGGCCCTCGGCCCTCCGCCCTCGCCCTCGCCCTCGGCCCTCCGGCCCTCCGCCCTCGCCCTCGCCCTCGGCCCTCGCCCCTTCGACCCTCGCCCTCGCCCTCGCCCTCGCCCCCCTTCGCCCCTCGCCCTTACCGCCCTCCCCTCGCCCTCGCCACCGCCCCCCGCGCCCTCGCTTCTCGCCCTCGCCCTCGCCCTGGTCGTCCTGGTCCTGGCATTTGCCCTCGCCCTCCCTTGCGCTCACGACCTCGCTCTCAGTGTCGCCTCGCCCTCGCCCCCTGATTACAGGCATGTCAACTACTGCTGTTATTTTTCCGAAAGTGTATTCCATGCTGTATCTCAAGTGTATTAGTGCTGTTGTTCTTCCGCTGGAATATTTTATCCCCCGCCGACCTACACATCGGCCAGCAGTGGATCTCCAGGTATCTCTCACGAGATACCACCGCTCCAATCGGAATAAGCTCAAAGTTTACGACCGTGTGTGATAGTGTAGTCTGTAAATCAATGCGTGTATGAAAGGAGAAATGTGCGAACGCATGAGGAAAGAAGAATACGGAAGAATACGATCGCCCGCGGTGGATGCCCCGTTGGTTAGAAACTGCTACGGCTTTTGTCTGGTGTTAATCAAAGAACCAACAGAAAACTACAGTGCAAGTGGCTGTTGTTGCTAGAGTTCTTCTTCAGACAGAAGTTCAATTCAGTCTAAGTACTCACAGGTAGGATTTAAATCCTAGGGCTCCCCAATCAACGATCTTGCAGAAGCAGTGAAGTGCGTCTGAGCTATAGCAGCCGGAGCTGTCAGGATATTATAGGGAAACAATATAATAAGAGCACTGTTGATCCTGTGCGAAACTTTGACACAAGCAAGCCAGGGCCCGCGGGTGCGTCCTACGTGACGCGTGCTATCCCCCAGTGCACATCGATGTCTGTATTTTGAATACATCGAGGTTTTTATAAAATCAAAATTCATCATTTAAAAAAATATTCTTCGGACCGAAGTGACAGGTGTTAAAAATAAATAAAAGTTTACATAGATAAATGAAGTCTCTGTTATTTTTTAATAATACAGTTACGACAAGAATAAGTTGTGTTAATTGACCTAATATTTCTTTTACTTTTTCTGTCATCGAGAATGAAATTAAAGGCTTCGACAGCCAAAAATTTGATTTTGTTGATGATGGTGGCATGTAAAATGAAGGAATATTATGTATTTTGCATTTAATATTTTATTATTCATGTGTTCACACAACTGTTCAGTTTCAATATCTAGAAACTTATATTTACACTTTGTAAGAGCTTTTATTATAATATTGGCATTTATTTATTTCAAGCAAAGGAATATTGCATTATAAAGATTTCCTTATCATATAACAAGTTGTTACTTCAATAGAAATGATAAGAAAATGAAAAAACATTCAACAGTCATGCTGTTTTCTTTATACAACGTTTAATTTCCATTAAATATTTTATAAACTAATACAATCGTTTCGTATCTTGTAAAATATTACAAGAAATGGCACTATGTACTTATCTAACTTGCACTAATTGACTAAAACATGTGTAGGCTTGGAGTCAAATAATGCAAAACACGGATATGAAAAGTATTTATTAAAGTTGCAAATGACCAAGCGCTATTTCTACATAAATGCAGACTTTCGATACATTGTTTTTGATTTTAAGATACAAGAATGTAAATTTAATTAATTTTGCTTATTTTACAAAAAAAAAGGCTGATTTTGCATCAATACTTCCGCGTTTGTGTTAATATCACGAAATCAACTTTTGGCGCTTGGCCAATAATGCATAACACCGTTAAATTAATAATCAATGAAATTTGTAATTAAGCACATTGTATACATGAATATATTACATGAATAAATGTGCGTGACGTGATTATGTTTCTTTCAATACTAAAACCAGATCGTGATCTATTGCATGTGTTTGCAATAAATACCGCTTTGATTACTTTAAAACTTGCCCCACTTGCATGCCGAACGCTGATATCTCCAATAAAGGTATGAAGTACTTCTAAAGACAAAGAGAATGTGAAAACGTTTTAGTAAAAACTGTATATTTTTAATAATTAATTCATGTTTTTCGACTGTAATAAATCAAAAACAATTGTGTGTTCATGTACGTTAGTTACACACAAATTGTCTGTAAATCACATGTTTACAGAATTTATCTGAGAAACGGAAACATATTCACAAAATATATTTCATCATTCTTCTTAGCTATTAATGATATCGAACAACCATTTTATAAAAAAATAACGGACTCAAAACTCTTGTCACCTTAACTTTATTGTTTTTTCATGCCCAGAAGCATTAAAATGTGAATATTGTTAACTGCTTAATTGATTTTCTTCAATTACGTAACAATTTTGTTGTAGCAATATTTTTCCAGTTTGATAATCTCTTTACCTTGACAATGTAAACCCGTCAAACTAATGATCAAAATGCTACACGAGTGAACACGCACCAATAAATTCGCGAGAGGAAGTAAAGAATGGTATTCCATCAAGAGAAGAGGAGATTATGATTCGCAAATGCACTCTGGCTGTACATCACGAACCTTTCACAACGCTTCTCTCCTCCACCTCCTTGCCCTCTAATCTCACGTCTCGGAAGCAACATTTCAAGCCCCATCCGTGAAGTGTTTGCCTTCGATCGCACCGAAAAGAAAAGGCTCTCCTCGCCTCGCACGTCATCGTTAGTGGGCGAAAGGGCAAAGGCTGAAGAGCGGGGTCAGGGCCCGGCCGCGTCGCGGAGCAGAAAGAGGCCATTGCCCAAATGAAGAAAACTTCCATAGAAAAGGAAGGGGCTCCTGGCAGTGCCGTGTTAACGCTCGGTCCCGAAGGGCCCTGGCTCAGTGCCCCCGACGTTCAATGTCCCCTGATAGGTCTTTAAAAACGATTGAATACTAAATGTTTAAAAAAAACATTTAAAAAAGTGATTTAGGATTAAACTGCACGCACAAATTGGCATAATGGAGTAGTGTGTCATACATCATTGCATAATAATTATATTATGGAATGTAGATGGTTGATGGGAGAATGCCACTCATCGATGAGAAATTTAATTATTTCAACAAAACTTGACTGTATTTAATTTGTAGTATTTTTTAATGTAATTATAGATCTGTTATTTGTACGTATTTATACACATATGTTTAAATTGAAACACTAAGAAATATTTTCAAAATATTTAAAAAAATATATAAAATACTATGTAAATTGATAGAATTTTCATTATATTTCAGCATCGAAATCAGGGGCAGAAGATCGGTGAAAGTAGGAATAGGGGCCACCAAATTAGCCGATGCCTAAGGACCCCAATTCTGTTAAAACGGGGCCCCAGGCTCCAGACTCCTAGGTGGGTTATGTCCAATCTCCATAGCGAATAACGGATGGTGAAAAGATATAAGGAAAGTGGGAGGTGAAATAAATTGCTCGGTGAAAGGAAATACTTCGTCGTAGCGGATGTGTCGTTAGGTCATTACGGATTTTGTGTTCCATTCTGCTCTAGGTAGCCTGCCCTTAAATAGACCCTGGACGAAGGCGGATTTTAAGGAAATGTCTTTTTTCTTTACACTTTAGAATAATGCCGTTTAGTATAAAAATTCATTTTGTTGAACAAATTGGTCATTTCCTTTTTCCATACGTGTTTGTTTGTTCTTTTGCATTTTTTGTCGACTTTGACTAATAAGCAATTTTTACCGTTTTCCGTGATTTGTAATGCCTTTTTAGCTGATTTCATCAATTTTAGTATCGTTTTTACTTGCTTTAAAATAATATTTACTATAAACAACAAATGTTCTGCACAAATTCCTGAGTACTTATACTTGGTAGCCTATCCAATTTCTTCGCTCAGAAGTAATGTCAGCCATTGTCAGTATACAATCTACGGTCCGTGTTACACCTGTCAGCGCCATTGGCGATTCAGCCGATTTGGGGGCGGATAACTAAAGAGAGATATTCTGGTACAGAACAGTCCAAACCAAAAGTTTGAAAACAGAGTTCACTTGAACGAAGAGAATAAGAGAATACGTTACATCAGTAACGTATCCAACAGCTTGTGTCGTTCATCCCAACTGGTTTTGATTTAATCTTTTACATTATTCTTTGCTTTTAGGGCATTTTATATACATTTTTAAAGCATTTTGTTGAACATTTTGCCGATGTATTAGATAATGAAAATCCGCTCCCTAATGATAATATATTGTGTTAATGAGTATAAAAACCCAAATGAATACGAACGTCTAGGTCATTATAGTATTTTTTGAATTTTTAGATTTTCCTACATCTACACCAGCGTAGACCAGATTCACAGCGTCATTCAAATTTTCAACGCATTATAAATATCCCTGGAATTTTTCATATTGAGAAGTATACAACCGAATGGAGTTGGAAGCTGAAATATAAAAATTGTAGATGTTTGGTTATATACAAAAGTTCTGAGTCTACACAGACACACACAGTCACACACATACACGTATTAACAGGAGAATAATTGGATGCGTCCTTGAGACTGTAACTCGTCATGCAATAAACAATCAACTAACAAAATATCGAATATAATTTATGAACGTCTTCAAAGATTCTAAAGTGATACCATTGAGATATTGCATTTTATTTCCATATAAGGATTCAATGTGTATGTGCAGCGTCTCTTGGAGGTGACGTGAGCAGTCACAATCTCATTTTTCCACTCGACGCGGCCAAAAACAGAGGACTACCGTGCGGGGTCGTTGTAGTTCACAGGGCTGGCGAAAGAGGGTGCGAACCGAGGGGTGGGGTGGGGGGTGGTGTCCGGCACCAACACCGAGGAGGAAGAGGAGGGGCAGCCGACGTTGGGCATCGTGCGATGGCGACACGTCACGGCACTCGGGCCGTTTAATTTCCGCTGCCGCCGCTCGGGGCGCCACGCGCGCGGGAAATGACGACCTGCTGGCCTGTGACGTACGAGGTCGCGCCGAAGACGTCCGGTCAATTCGCGGCCGCCCACGCCGTATGTGCTACGTGCGCCCTGAACTTTGTCACAATGTTAAACACGTCCGTGACGTTCTCAAAAGCTGGGACATACGTTATCGAACGTTTTATACCGCAGCCGTGAGAACTGGTGGCGCCGCAACGCAACATAGAAGCAGACTTTCTCGTAGCAACATTGACGGACGGATGATGCCGGAGCAGTGAACACATGAAATAGCACATGAAATGAACATATGAAATAGCTAGCGATGTTTAAATTGAATTTGCGTTCAATCGATTCTCTAAATAAAGTTAAAGGAAATGAATCACTCGGACCAACGATTGAGACGTTAAGAAGCCCGAGCTGGCTATTCGCATTGACTGCCAGCGACGGTATGCGCCAATTGTGACGGATACGTTTGAGAGGACTTTCGTTTAAGTTGACAAAGCGATTGGAATGTTCTTTTGCTCTTGCTTTCCTTAGAGAAGCGACTATCAAATACAGATCAGAATCTTTATATACCTTCATAGAAAATGAAAATCTGGAAATGGACAGAACATTTTTAAACACATTCAATATTATTATTATTATTATTATTATTATTATTATTATTATTATTATTTAAATTATTATTTAATAACACTTCGTTTCTATACGGTGACTTCTCAGATTATATAGATTAATATAATCACAGTTCAAATTATGGTTATAATTTTGAATATAATTATGTTTGTTGAATTCCCATAAATTTCCTAGCGAGTATAGTCGTTTGAGTTGACAGTAACCTACACAGGTTTTCAAGAAGATCGAAATCCTTGAGATCTGGTACCTGTTCTTCGGGATGGCTCCAGTACTCAATATTATAATAGGAATGATTCTCACTTTGCCAGCATAACATTATAGATTGTAAAGTGCTGTGTTGATTCAATGTGTCCACAAAGACAGCGGCGGCGGTCATCGTTCACACTTGCATCTTTCGGTATAGATTTTCTGTAATTCCGTGTTGGAATTACTTGATCTTGTATGTCAACCATGAGTCCTTCCGTTTTGGGAAGAACTGCCCTGCAATCAACCATGCGCTTGGCTGATCACATTTGGATGTTTTCCATGATTAGTTTTGACGTCCATGCACCACGTTTTTGAGGGGTACTGAATACCTTAAGGCTTGTCTGGCGTTATTTTAATGGTGTCCATTCGACCACTATTCAAATTGAAGTATGTAGCTTGAAGCGATACGCACTTCGATTTCGCACAGAGGAATTTTCTGTCGCTATCAACCTGCTTGCAGATCATGTTGTGTCACGTCAGTGAAATCTCTATTGCCATGGCGTCGTGGGAGGTTGTATGTTAAACTGAGGCTGTAAGGTGATGATTAAATAAGTAAAAGTAAAAAATAAAACTTCATTTAGTTTTTTTTAAACAGATGGATGGTGTTTGAACTTCATTGCATCCACAAAAATCTTATTTTAATGAATCGGTTAGAACTTGTCCGGTGGCTACTATACTCACCAGCGCTCCACACTGTACAAATGAGTACTACTTTCTGGACGTCCTACGTAGTTTAAGGGGAGCTGCTAAAATATTTAGCGTGAATTGAATGTCACTGTGCTATAAAGTCACCTAAAAGAAGTGTCACTATATAGAAGAAAAAAACGTCTAATGCAGAAGGAGTTCCTCAAATGAGTTATAAAAAACCACCTATGGTATTCACTCCTCAGTAAGAACTTGAACTGTGTGAATGTGCTGTTCAATCAGTGTGTGGAAGTAGATGAAATCGCATCCGGGAAGCACTGTTTCAATTAAGACATAGTCAATGTGGCTCCACCTCATGCTGTTACTATCAACCGCAATCAGGTTTTCGATCCACTCGAATATGGGACTATAATAGAATTTTTTTGCAAAAGAATACTTTTATTCTTTTCAATCACAGATCGACTTTTGGCGAACTATAAAGATGTCGAAGTAAACCCGCGAGAAATTATTTCACCACATGTTATAATTGAACTATGCTCTTTGACACCAAGTCTACTCGCTGATGATGCGATAGCTGGGATGTCTTCAGTAATTGATCAAGCTGCTAATGACAATGAAGGTAATATTGCGGTTTCTATTGTAGAAGATAGCTTTCATACATCATTGTAGTCCTTTGGAAATCAGACCAGGTCTAATACGTCGAAAAAAATACAAAAGACACCCCCGAGAGCTCTGAAGATGAAGTGTCTATGCCTTGTTGGTTTAGAACATTTCAAACACCAAAGGGTGGAGACATCTGAGTGCAGTTTATATCTTGTAAGAAATTGCCTCATGAAACTTAAAAATGCAATATATTATGTTCGTATTCACAGCCATTCAGATGTCGAATACAATGAAGATTAAATAAAAGTTAGTGTATAAATGAATCAGCATTGTAGAGGCGTTTGTTATAATTGAATATAACAATATTCTAGTTTCTTTTACATTGTCACAACTTGCTCCGTAGATGGGCAGGTTGTGGAAAAGTACACTATTGCATAAAATTGTTTAATGTCATTAATACCATTATGTATTTTAAAAAAATATGTAAATTCATTCAAAGGGCCATTCTATGTGTTCCATTTATTATGTTTTAAATTATTGTCCATAACCTTCAAAAATTAAAAAAAAAACTATTGTCACAACTAGCCCCGGTCGCCCCTACCTCTTAGCGTTTTTCTTCACAAAATTAAGACACTGGGATTTGAGACATATTGCCATAGTTTGATTTGCAGCCAGGAACACAATATGAACGACTCAATTCAGTCATAAAAAGATTTCAACTGATACACTTAAAACAATACGTAACTTTTTAACTACATGAACAGATATACCAAATTATATTATTTTACAATGCGACACCTTGAATGATATTCACTTCTGAACTTCGGAAAGCTTGAAATTTGCTCGGGTCATATTTGTATTAGTTTATATTAGCATTTTGGTCCGTGAAATGTATAATAGTTGGTCTACACCAACGCTACTATTCTTGCATTAAAAATATTTTCGTGCGTCAATTGGCACAAAACCTATCAATATTCCTTCAGAGTATGACACAAGTAAAAATAAAATAATTCCGTACGTTACACAAAAAATATTAACCATCTAATTGAAATATTTTTTAAACCAAGAAATGTGGAGCCTGACTCATTAGGCAATGTAAAATATTAAAAGAATCGTACCTCAAGAAATAATTATTGTTTATAAATCAATTTTTTGATCTTAGATCCTACCTCTTTTAAGACAGAAATTTACAAAAAAACGTATGCAGAAAGACATGAAATATTGTATGTAAGCGTTGAATATCTAAACGAACTATCAATTTGTTAAGTTGACATAATACGAAAAGCTTCACAAAACTATTTATAAATTCAATGTATATTATTCTAGCCCCCAAGTAAAACATTTCGCATCAATTGCACTTTTAGAAGAACTTACTACGTACTTCGAGCGTTGAGATCGTGGAATTACTTGAAAATAAGAAATTAAACATCTGGATTTATTGTCCTCTACATCAGATGTATTCTTCTCCTACAAACAAATTAGTTCTTATCGCCTAATTAATATGTCATGAATGCCTATGCAAATTTTACAATTGTTTGTAGCAATTTTCACTATTTAGAAGAATATTAGTTGTTATGTGTTCCTGATGGTATAACAGAAATATAACATTTCAATGACCTCTCAGAAGGCGCTTGATATTGTTAAGAACAACAGCGACGGAAAAGTTCAGGTGGCCGTTGCTAAGCACGATGTTGTGTTGTTTCGTGATAGTTGACGTGGAGGATAAAATCTGCCATGCCAGGCACCTGTGTCTGCGGGGAGCCGGATAGTTCGAGTGAACAGTACAAGTCTGTACGTTCCTCCACATGTCCGGCAACCATCAGTGCCAATGGTGATACTCTGTATCCATCGTGCCCAGACCGCGGGCCTGGATGCCCTCCACCGACAGGCAAGGCAGGCCAAAATCCCCTGCAAGACGTCGTTCACCCCTGCTCGTCGGCGCCGGGGGGCTTCGTGCGGCGGCAGCGGAGCTGCAGTCGCTCCACGACCATGTCGGACAAAGACCGCCGCGGTAGGTACAACGAAGGCCCCAAGGGCGACCCGGCATGGCTGACCATTTCCACGCAGGACGAGGCGTCGTGCGAGGAGTGCTGCGGCATGCCCATCCGCAGCGACACGCCCATCGCCGAGCTCGCCCGCGAGTGGATCCGCTTCCGCAACGCGGAGGACACGGGCCTGTGGGTGCCGCGGCCCGAGGACGGCATCTACCCGGACTCGCCGTCCATGCTGCGCTTCGTGCACTTCATGCGCAGCCAGTACGGCGACGCCGGCGAGGGCACGGAGTCGAGCGTGTGGGAGGCGAAGACGGACGGCTTCTGCCCGCCCTCCTGCCCCAACATCGCCGCGGCGGCCGGCGGCGGCGGCGGCGGGAGGCGGCGGCGGAGGCGGCGGGCCCGCGAGCGCGTTCTCCGCAGCCCCCACAACAGCCCAACCACCACGCTCCAAACAGCGCCTTTGCTGCTGGGGCGCCCTCGCCGCCCCGCTCCGTGGCCGGGCGGCGAGCGGGAGCGGAGAGCGAGAGCGAGAGCGCGGAACGCGAGGGCGCGGGGGGCGGCGGGGCTCTCGCGCTTGCAGGAGGAACGGCGAGCGGATTCGGCGAGATCGCCGCAGGGTTGGGGGGGCGCCGGGCGGTGCAGAAGCCAACCGGGGGCCCAAGGTTGCCCGCACCACCTGCACGAAGAAGATAGACGCGGTTCCCACCAGCCCAGCCGCCAAGAAAGAAGGGCCGCCAACTTCTTCTCGGCGGCGGCGCGCAGGCGGGCGCGAGGAGAGCCCTACGACACCGCACGGGGACGAGGAAGGTCACGGGGCTAGTTTTTTGTTTTTACTACGAGGACCCGCAGCGCGCCACGGGCAGCCGCTACTGGGTGGACGACGAGACGGCCAAGTGCTACGGGGCGGTGGGCTGCGCGTGCGACGCGCAGCAGGGCTGCCACTGCTACGAGCAGTGCGCGGGCAAGGGCTGCGCCATGTGCTGCTCGCCCTGCGTCAAGCGCAACCGCTCGTCCAGCCAGTGCAGCGCGTGCACCGGGGGCTGCGCCGCCCTGCGATGTGTGCCGCGCTGCCCGCCGCGCAGGTGCATGCCGCCGCCGCCGCCGCCGTGCATGCAGCCGCCGCCGTGCATGGCGCCGCCGCCGTGCATGCCGCCGCCCCCGTGCATGGCGCCGCCTTGCATGCCGCCGCCGTGCGTGCCGGCCAGCTGCTCGCAGTCGCCCGTCGCCGTCTTCAACTTCAACGAGTGCGCCGCCACTTTCCAGCAGCACCTGCACGGGCAGGAAGACTGCGACCCCGAGTGCCCAGGGGCTGCGACGTGCGGTTGACCCATGCGCAGTCGTCGGGGGTTGAAAATAGCGTTGGTTTCTCATAGCAAAATATCCATAACCTCAGCTAATAAGAAAGGTAAATGAAATAGCGATCATGTAATGCCAGACCAGGCACAATCTGCGTGTTATTGTTATATCTAGAGGTTGATATTCCGAGAGATTCGCATCGGTAGGTTTGTGAAATTAAGGCATTACTGAGTTCAACAATGACGAGTATACACAATAAACTCATCCCGCGTATCTCTTGTTAATTGACCTGATTTAACCTATTGCCTGGTTTTGCTTTTTTTCTGCAGAATATTTAATTTTTGTATTCAACATAAAATAACATCATATGAAACGACTGTACATGCTGTCAACTGTGATAATTCTTTGCTTTACAAATCTATTAGATGGATTCAAGTTTCGTTAGTTTGGAGGTGAATGATCTTTCTAACCCACTGTTTCCACACGCGCAGCACACTGAGAAGTTACGATCCTGTGCAAACCAAAAAAACCAAGACTATAGATCCCTCTGGTAAATAAAATCTGTATGGCGTCGGGGAAATATATCACGGATTTGGAACACGTGACTTTTTAAATGCGATAACTAATAGAAAGACATGTTCTCTTAGAAGACATTAAAAACGAGCCCACTCCTCATGACATGTAAATTTATGTCGTAAATATTATTCATCAGTTATTATAAATTCTATTCATCAAAGTGTTCATAGCACCAAGAAAGGGCTTTGAAATATTCAAATATCAACAAAAGAATGTATAAAGACAACATCTTTAAGAAAATTTACTTTCTATTGATGTAGAAATTTGTATGGAAATGATATAACAATTATATACTACCATCTCTGAAGATTTACGTGAGACATATACCAATCACTTAAGAAACTAAAAATGAAAATTATACCAATGAACTCTATTTGATGAAAAGTCATTCATTTGACAAATTGATATTGCATATGTTTTAGACGGAAAATAATGTACAAGAGTACCTCATTTATTTTGGAATGTTATTGCCATGAAAATATTGTTGTATCTATGATAATAAAATACTATTTTGATTATAATTTATTGTTTATCTTTGTAGAATATTTAACATATTTATTATAAGCATATAAACATATAGTACTTCATGTTTCTAAAAAATAAAGTTAAACTTACTACATTTAATTGCATGAGGTTTTAGGCAGACTACATGTAGTTCTGTACGTTGATGTTTATTCAGTCAACGTAATGTGTTATTTTAGAACATTGGGTCGTACAGTGTTTGGATTTTAATATTGAGTAATGATGGTAAAATCGATCCCATCATAATATCAGAAATGTACAGGTCTAATCCTGTTACTTCAAAACAATAAAGTGAGTGGTCACTTCTGGACGCAAAACAAAAACCAAATAATTTTTACTTATATCCATTGATAATTGCAATTATCTTTTCTGAAGTTATTCATTATATATCATTTTATAATTAAAAATTCTACATCGAAGTAGAAAATTGGCGGTATGAAAGGTCAAAGAACTTCACAAGTTCACGACCACTCGCGCAGCTGATGTATTTCCTTCAAGAGCTTGCAGTTCGTCGGCCTGAATTCCGTACAGCAATATCGCCGTCTAATTCCCGTCGGACCAATCGCCACTTGAAACTTTCATGAAAAAGGAGCGACGAGGGCGCAAGGATTCTGGGCGTACCATCGGCCGAGAGTCCGACGGCGAAACAGCAACGTCCGAGCAGAATTTCGAAGAGGCAGGGCCAATATTGCGTAAGTTGTGAGGCAGCTGTTAGCGCCCCGGGGCTTGTGGGTAATATGGGGGCGCGCGCGCGGCGTCCATTGCAATGGGTCGCAACCCCGCCCCTGCCCTCGTCAACCACCCTTCTCCCCCGCCTACAAGGCCTCGGACACGGAGACGCCTTTCAGCTACTCCCTCGGACGCCCGGCTCGACGAAAGCACAAGCGGGCACCGCAACTCTGCAAAACGACTGGGAGAAGTGGCTCAGGGCGTCAACTTATGTCATTACAGTGCCTCTGACCGGTAGGCCCTAGAGTTCAAGTCCCGACGGTGGCGGAATATTCAGAGCTAGATATAATTCATTCCTTGTTTGGGGGAGAATTCAAGCGGCCAGTTGCTCCGATCGGTGATTCAGTCCCGTGGTTTCTCCAGTCAGCACCAGACGAAAGCGCTGGAACAGTACTCTAACAAACGGGCCACGGACAGCACGCGATATTTCCTTCCTCTTCCCTTATTTAAACACACTGACGTGCACTACTCTACCACACATACGGTGGGACAGGTCGGGAGCTTAGAGCTTGTCCCACCTGGGTCTCTGCCCTTTGGTGGGGGATACCTGGTTGAAGGAAACCCTGCTAGTCGACGATAGGTCGGCGTCGGATCTGGCCATCCAGCGGGGGTAGATCACTGTCACCTCCTGAGGCAAACGCATGTACTACAATTAGCGAACTAATGACCTCCGTAGTTGACACGCCCGGAATCACTAACAACCAAACAAAGTATTGTACAAATAGCTCCCGAAGGTCCTCGGAATCCTTTGGATTACGTTTAATCAGTGTTATTTAAACACCCTTATTGATAATTTCACGAATCATTCATTCACATCACTACAATCCATTTTCACCACAACGCCACTGTCAGAGCAATACGTGATGTTCTAACTGGAATACGTCATGTTCTCCACATGTCGCTCTTATCTCTCAAGCATGGGAATTAAACTGGGGGCAGGCATGGGCGACACCGTTTGCTAGCCGGCAACGTAGAACAATCGACCCCAAAATGCCAAATACATACATACTTGTATATCAAATTATTAGCCTAACAGACCACTTTACGATTATCTGCAGGTGTAAATGAAGAAGTGGATTCCTAAACTCTGAAGGATTGTATTAGCACTGCAATGAGATCATGGGTACCATTAGCAAATATATCAAAGTGCAGGATCGAGATTGGTTTATGCGAGTCTCTTTGGTGCTCTTTACAGGGCATGTCCTCAGAGGAGTTGAAGATACCCCGAGGGGCCCTGGAAAGTCATCTAGGCGTATTAAGAGAGCAGATAGGAAGACTCTTGGGTAGAACCGAAAATGTAGCCCACACTCAAGAGATTAGGAAAATAATTACTACTCTGCCATTCTGTTGCACTCCTAGTTTGTTTTTTGAAAAAAAATAAAAAAAGTAAGTCTTCTGGCAGTCTACTTTTATATACTGCCACATAGTGCAGTCTAGCCACATAGTGCCGGCAAAAGTGATAGAATTTCTTCAGAAAACTCTTTACGCATTGTCTAGTTTTACATTCCAGCGCCTTGAACCCGTCACCTATCCATTCAATCCTCATAACTGGCGGGGAATTACTCATTCATAACAGTGCCACCATCTCGCCCACATCTCCCCGGAAGAGGCACCGTGGGGGACACGGGTGTTCCCGGAGGCGGCGAGGAGCAGCGGTAGCGGCGCAGCGTGGCCTTTGCAGACGTGTCCAGCGTGCCGTATGGACGATGCGACGATAGCGCCGCGCGGGGGGGGGGGAGATGCGCGATACCCTGGCAGATTTATAGTCGCCCGGAGAAGCTGGTTGCTGCTTGCCACCCGCGGCCACGCCACGCCACGCCACGCCATGGGCCGCCTCTTAATCGATCCCAGCCCTCGCGCCGCGCCTCCCTGACCTCGCCGCGGCGGTCGCGGCTGCCCCGAGCCGACCCGGATTTACCCTCACCCTCGACCGCCACCATCTCACCATCGTCTTCCAACCCACTCTTTCCGTCGACTTCGGCGTCTCCTGCCTCGCTCCATCGTCTTCTGTCTCTCTATGGCCGCCACTATTTGGCTTCATCCTCACCGTCGTCTTTCGGGCATCGGCCACGTCGTCCTCCCACTTCGATCTCATATCGTCTTCTGCCCAGCTCTTGCCGTCGAATCCGGCATCTGCCGCCTCGCTCCTATCGCCTTCTGTCCCTTTATGGCGGCCACTATTTGTCTTCAGCCTCACCGTTGTCTTCGCAATCACCCTCGTCATCTTCCACTCGATCTCACTATCGTCTCTGTCCTTCCCCTGCGTCGACATCGGCGTCCTCGTGCCTCGCTCCATCGTCTTCTTTCCGTCTATGGTAGTCATATTTGGCTTCACTCTCACCGTTGTCTTCGCAATCACCCTCGTCGTGCTCCCACTCGATCTCACTATCGTCTTCTGTCCTTCCCTTTCCGTCGACTTCGGCATCTCCCGCCTCGCTCTATCGTCTTCTGTCGTCTATGGCGTCATATTTGGCATCACCCTCACCGGCGTCTTCGGCATCGCCCTCGTCGTCTCCCAACTCGATCTCACTGTCGTCTTCTGTCCTTCACCTGCCGTCGACATCGCATCTCGTGCCTCGCTCCATCGTCTTCTGTCTCGCTACGGGCCGCCACCAATTTGGTTTCACTCTCACCGTCGTCTTCGGCACGGCCACGTCGTCTCCCAACCTCGATCTCACTATCGTCTTCTGCCCATGTCTTGCCGTCGACATCGGTATCTGCCGCCTCGCTCTATCGTCTCTATCTGTCTATGGTCGTCATATTTGGCTTCACCCTCTCCGTCGTCTTCGATTTTACTCTTGAATGTCGTTCCCGGATTGGCTTTTCCCTTGCTCTCGCCATTTTTCTTCGCCTCGACGTCGTCTTGGACTTGCTTCCCTTTTTCACTTTAGTTTTGGCTGTCGCCCACATCCAGTTCTTCTTTCCGCGTCAATCAAGGTTTCCGTCCATGCCATTTGTAACGATTTTTTCTCACATCGTCTCTGCTCCTGGCTGCTCTTGATATCATTCCTGTCTTCGGTGTCCCCCTCGTCATCGTTTTTCTTCGATCTTGCCCTCGTCGTTGTCTCACTCTCACCACCAACTTCTATCTCACCATTGCTTTCGCATTTTTCCTCGCCCTTACCACAGCCTTGAATTTTGCCCTCGCTCGCGCCCTCGCCCTTGTTTTTGCCATTGCTCTGACCCTTGCCTCCGGCCTCGCCCATGTTTGTTTGTACTGACCCTTGCCGGCGTCGCTTTCGCTATTGTCTTCAGCCTAGTCCACGTCATCGTCTCGATCTCATCCTCGCCATCATCGTCGATCTAACCATTTCACAGCCTTATTTCGCGACGAATCTAAGAACTCACTCACCCTCGCTGCGGCCCTCACTTTCTTCCATGACGAATCCTCGCATCTGAACATTCGCTATCGTCTTTGTCCTTATATACGTATGTAAACAGGAGCGTAAAAAATACATTCTAGGACTACAGATGAAATCAAAATATTCGTCATGAATCCTAATGAAAATGTTATTAAATTCTAAAATTAGCTTGTGAAAGCTGATGAAAAAAAAATGATTACCAGAAAAGGTTAAGGGTCTTTTATAATACTGACAATGTCTCAACTAAAACAAATGAGAATTGACGGTGAAATTATAGAAAATAAAATCACCTGTCTGATGAGTTGTGAACACCTCTCCCAAATAAATAGCAAGTACAATTGCGTCCCGTCTGCGCGAAACAAGGGTTTCCGGCAAAGACGTAAAAGGTGGAGGGCGAAGAGAAAGACGTAGAATAGGTTCAAGTGGATTGCGTTATAAGTGCGAAAACAAACACAATGTTATAACATGTTATAACACCATATGTGACTAATTAACTATAATATTTAAGTTATATTAAATTATTTTAAGTAATCATTAAATATGTAAATGAATTTTATTTCTTTGTACAGATTCCATTGGTGTCAAAATAATGCAATGTTTTGCTCGTGGAGGCCACACTAAAATAATTATTAATTTAATTTTAGTATTGCTGTTATTTATTTTACATTGTTCCATACGTTTAGGAGAGCACGGAGGTTAGGAGAGTACGACGTTTTTGTCCTTAGCTCCGTATTGCGGTACGGCAGAAAAATGATAAATAAAGCATATTCCTTCTGTCGTCAGACTCCTCTCGTGAGGGAATGTTGCGCGGAGGTTGCACAGTTTCTTCCCTCTCTTTAACATCTCTTCTCCTCTTTCAGATTGCATGGCTGCTCCACGGAAATTGCGTGAATTATATAATTAACTTTAACTGCGCCTACCCACCTCCGTGAACATTTGCATACCTTTTGATTACAGAAACTAGTTTTTAAATTAGCTATACCGGTTTCAATATATAAACTAATTTTATATTCACAAAAATACATAGAGTATAATATGTCCACGAGAGGCGAGACTGCAATTTTTGCTTCTTTATAATTTTCCTTCCCAATTTTCGAAACGTGATTACGAAATTCTTTTTTGTCTCCTTTGACGCCGTCGACAACTTTTTTCCACAGGCTTTTTTATAATCGATGTGCAAATAAAGTGCTAATGTAATCATATCTGAAAGTGCTAGATCTACTTTCGTATAGGATATAATAATGAGTCTGCTCCGGAGGTCTTGCAAAGGCAAAGAGATTTTCCTTCTCTTTCTGGGGCCCCATCGGAACCGGTGCCAGTCTTTTGAAATAACATGTCTGCTTAATATTATTTAACTGAGGTGTGGCCAGAAAATTTTGGGGTGTGGTAATTTTTAAAGTCTTATCAGAAAAGAATACATCAATAATTTGGTCTAATTTATTTATACAAGTTTCTTTCATGAATGTCATCGATGTAAGAAGATAATACATGTTTGCTATAAACAGATGTGAGCATGTTTTATATTCATAATACACATTTAAAATAATGTGCAACAAACCTCATATTTTCCCTTTTTAAATTAATTATTTATAACATGCATGCACACATAAACTCATTGTTCTCCAGTATTTCACTTTTTCAAATAGTTTTGTCTATTTTCACATTACAAATTTCAATGAAACAACTGTGTGTAGTATTAAGCCTATACACAAAATATTTTGAACATTTATAGACTAGTACGTCATTTTACATTCTCATTTTATCATATGACTGCGTTCCAAGGGAATGTAGTTTTCAAAACTTTTTTTAGAGTGTAGTAGTTCAAAAAGCGGGCTGAAATCCCCCCGATGAGGCGCCGAGAAAAACACAGTTCTGAGCGGCGACGTCTTGGTCGGTTCCCGACGACGCGAGGCGGCAAAGGTCCAAGTTTTCCCTACCAAGACCGGAGGCCCGACTCCGTCCATCTTGTCTGACGGCGAGTCTATATGCTCTGCAAACGGAGTTAATTGAATTTGTGAGCCCGAGAGCCGCGAGGGGATCGGCGCCAGAAGCGAGCGGTCATTTCCACGCCATTGAGAGAGTACACCGCCTCCCGCCCGGCCCCCCGCCCGGCCCTCCGCCCGGCGCCCCGCCCGGCCCCGCTTCAGTTGCAATCGCTCACTGCTTACGCCAACATTCCGTGGCCTTATTCTCTATCTGTCCCTCTCTGTTGAACATCATGTTCATTGACCCTTCAACTCTGCTTGTGTAATTTTGAGGTGAATCAAGTGAAATAGTGTAACTCGAAACAATCCACCGACTGAAATGGCTGTAATGGTTCATTATAAGCATTACCAACATCTCTCCGACCGGGATGTCATAGGGATGGAGTCCGGATGGTGTTTGACACGTGCTGTATTGCAAGGTTGGCTGCAGTCGTAGCCTGAAGAAGAATTATAGGTGAACTAATACATAGTTTTCCGCGATTTCTTGGTCAATACCAGATGAATGCTCGAAAAGTAGCATAACAAATAGCCGCGTCACACGCACGTTTATTACTTTCTCACTACTTTTTACGGAGTATGGAGAATTTATTATACCGCTGCGGGGAAAAACAGCAAATTGTTGACAGAAAAACTCTTACTGCTGGACCCTGTTAGCGCAAAAAAATAATTTGCTAACTAATAAGATAAGTGATTCCTGTTCCATAAGTGTAGTGCGTGTTTTTATCGCTGGAGTTGGCGGTGGTTTTCCTCCTGATGGATAGCGAGATCTGGCGCGAACCTACGTCTACTTGCGGGAATTTTCCCTAATCGGGTATCACCTTCACTAACGTGATACCGAACCAGCCGGGTCAAGCTAAGATCCCGACTGGTTTTCCGATATGTGTAGTAGTGTAGTGCATGTGAGTGTAAGTGTGTGTAAGGGGTGAGGATAGGACGAGGACGAAAAGATCGCGTGTGGTCCGTTACCCGCTTATTACGACACTGCTCTGGCATTCGCCTAGTGTTGATCAAATAAATCACGGAAAACTACAGATCAGAGCAGCCGACCGCTAGAATTCTCCTTCAAACAGCGGCTGAATTCAACCCAGCTATTCATCTAATGTTGCCATTGTTGGGGCTCGAATCCCATCGATCATTTATGGAACATTATTCAGGAAGTCAGTTTGTGCACAAAATACCGCTGCTAATTTCGTAATTATGGACAGCTGTAGTGGCAGTATGGCTCAATATTTTTCCTTGGAACTTCAAACGACTTGATCAGTCTATGCCAAGTCAAGTGGCTTCTCTTCAACGGACCAAAGAAGGCCTGACGTGATATTACTTACATGATTCATATTGTATTATCCCACAGCTTTTGTAATCTCAGTGTAATTATGTAAAGTAAATTACTTTCTCTAACTCGTTATATAGTCAGAATTCATGTGTTGTGGGACCTTCGTTTGTCTCTGACCATAGCTAGCGGCTAAACCATAAGCAAGACTTTCCCCGAAAATTAATATTCCCCAATCGGTCTGGCTGACGTTGCGGTGTCTGCAATTTCAATCCGATATTTTTATTTTCGGAGGTAATTCACATAAGTTCATGAACATTTTCAAAAATTTCAAAAAAATGGTACAAATTTTATTGATTAAATTTTGTTTTCTTAAGAGAACGACTAAGAAAATAGGACACATAATAGAATGCCACAGGCTTGAATTTTCCTTGAAGTCCCTAATATTTAGAAAATTGCAAAAGTTCACATTTTTTGATACCAGAAAAAGTGGTGTATGTATTTATACGACATTTTTACAGGCTCTTCTTCAAGATTTGCGTATTGTCCTTCCAAAGTTTGATAATGATAAATACAACACAAATCTGGAAAATAAATGATTTAAATATGTTGTCGAATGCACCACGAATATATTTTGAATCTCGCTAATAGTAGATTGTTTTCTAATATATTCCACCACTGGCCAGTGGTGGTGCGGCGCAGCTAGTACCTAACAGATTTTCTAGAGGTCAGTAGCAGTGCGTAAGATAATATTTTTAAGCTAATAACAAGGTATTGTAAAATAAAATGGAAGAAAATTTAGTATTGTATTGAAATTTGGACCTATTACTTTAACAATAACCATATTAAACACCGTAATGTATGTAAAATTGATATTTTCCCGTGTTATAATTATTGATATCAAGAAAGCCCGGCAAAGCTTGGTATTTTTCTACTTTTCAATAGTGAAGATTCAGATTTTTTCTTCAAATGAATTTTTTCCGCCATAATTAGATCTTTGAAAAAAATCATGCACAATTTTGGAAAAATTGTGGTAGTTTTCACGCAATTTTTAATAAAGTAGGGCAATATTTAAAAATATTTAAAATAATATTTCCTCAAAATCGGCACCAATTTTTTTCTTTAAACTTTTGGTAGGGAAAAATAGTCAAGTATAAGATGACATAAACGTTATTTTGCCGTGATATAAACATATTCTCTTGTTGTTTTAAAAAAATGGACAAATGTAATATTTTTGCAATCTTTCACGTAGTCAATATTTACATTAAAGGCTTTTTGTCGAATTTATTGGATTTTCTAGAACAAGGGCTTCAAATAAACGTTCTTATAAACGTTCTTGACAACTCACACGGTTGCCTGTGAAAACGAGTTCTAAATTCAACATTTTCAGAAACATTAAATTGCATTTTCTCGAGAACATCTCCAATTATTTTTTTTTATTTTTTTTAAGGATGGTGCTAAATAAACTGATTAACATGACATAGATGCCAGTTTTGTGTTCTGTAATTTTCAAGAAATACACAATTTAAAAAATGTATATTTTACGCTGTTAATATTTATTTTAACATCACATTTCTATTAACATTTTATTTATAACCGACGACTCGCTTCAAATTTAATTTTTGCAGTAACTCATTAACAACATTCTTACTTCTATAGTAGTATCTATTACAGCATTTATAGTTCCACAGTAACATTTCCCCTTAAAGGCTTCAAAATTTTCAACGATAATTTCCATATAGGGCATTTTACGCTTCTATAAAACTCTAGGTCAGTTTTACCATTGGAGAACCGAAAAATTCAGAAAAATGATTTTTAAACGGCGAAAGGTGGCAGCTAAGAAGGGGATGGTGCGAAAGTGAAAATCTAGCTCAGACCAAAGAAATTAGAAAACTAACTAGTACGAGAAAGTATATGCCTTTCTGTAACACAGTAGTTGTAGTAGAAAGTTGGAATTGTAGTTGAAATTTGGAAAGGTTTACGCTTTATTCGGCGTCTTCCTACAACTACGAAAGTTCTGCAAATACAGAACTCACACCACACTTATGAGATTAATGATTACAGTGGTTGACGCACTCAGACACAATCTATTAGGCAACCAATCGAAATAAGCGTATTTTAATCACGTTTAGTAGCATTTCATATCTTTATTTAAAAATTTAAAATAACTAATAAAATTGCACATATAATTACGTGTAAAAAGTGTGACTAAATCAAATAATTATTTACTAGATAAGCATCATCGCGAATAATTATGAACTTACAATTATGTTAAGGAGCAGGTGCCAAAAAGGTAGTAATCGGTTTCTCTGTCAATGCAGATGTCGGATGATTAAAATTAGTTAACTACATTTAATATTTGATAAGGACTGAAAGCTTGTAATAGGATTTTATGATCATACGTATTTTTATTTGTTCTTGCAGGGCCAAATAAAATGTATATAGAAATGACAAAACAAAGCATATATTGTGTTCAGAATACAAAAGTAACGAGACGTTTTGAATACTTCACTTCTGCGTTTTGTTCTTTCATTCCGAAGCTTCAAGTCACGACGTGGCTCCAAGATAAATATTGTTTGAAACATCGTGAGTACTATATCTTTGTCCTTTTAAGGAAAGTAATATCCTCTTTAGGTAGTCATCTGAACGTTCTTATGGTTCAGTTTATATATCCGTTTTTGTTAGCACTTTGGTTTGATTACTGTTAAAGTGCCAATGCTTTCAAATTACGAATACCATCTATTCCACAGCCGTTCTCGGGCCGTAGTAGTACTTCTCCGCGGCAATACAAACGCCCGGCGCGGCGCAAAGATCACAAGCGAATTTGCCTTCTCCGAGGGGAGGCCTCACGCATTAGAAGCCATCTTGACGCCCTTTCCTCGGGCTCACCTCCGGCGCCCCGCCCCCTACTTCCCCGCTCGGCCCGCTTTACGTTCATTCAGCGCCAGAAATAACAGGGCGCCCGGGCGAGAAAATTGAAAGCCGACGACGCTGCCGCTCCGAGCGGCGGGCCGCGGAATTAATTATGCGATCTCGCGAGCGGGCGCTAAGTCGTCTGGAGCGCCGCCGCCAGGGGGAGAGGGCGTGGGCGGCGCCCCGCGCGGGAGCGGCGGTCAGGAATAGAACTTGCGTGTCGGGCCACCCGACGCCAGCGCTTCTATCGCGGCCGTTGCCTTTTCCTCTACCTTCTCCACCGCATTTGCCACCTCCTTCGCCATCGTCTCCGCCCACTAGGCATGTTCAGACCCAAGGCCTTACTAAGGCCCACCGGTGTGGCCCCTTCTCACTGTGTTAGCCCCAAGGAAGACGGAGAGAGGTGGACCGGGTTTGATCGGTTCTAGCGCAGTGAAGGCGAAAAGCACGCAGGCCACCGCGTGCAGGCCGGGCCGAATTCTTGTGTATGAACAGTGCTGCCATAAAGTTAATAGCTCTTCGAAATGTTATTTAACTATTACATTACAAAATGTCTTCTTACGCCTAAATATTTTTATAATCTGCATGTAGCTGTGAAACCATTAAAATTTTAAAGGCCATTGTTCAATCTCGATTCACACACTATTTTTCTCAGTTGTGCCGTCTGCCCTAACAATGTAATAGTGCCTTCTTTAACAATGTAATAGTCCAAATTAAACTGAGAAGACAAAATATCACGATGTCAACGCTATTTCGTGTAGACTGTGCGTTGATAAGGCTTGCCATCTTCACTGAAAATAGTAGATTTTCGATTGCCATGGGACCGAGGCTGAAGAACGAAGTTTGAAAGAGAAAGAAAGCACGCAATGCTGCTGTAAATTTGTTTCGTATCGAGGACACCTCAACGACTGAGTTTTCCTCAGAGTCATTATTGCAGCTGACCTGAGAGAGGACCTTTGGTTTGAGACCCAACGATGGTGGCGGATGTTCGACACAAGCTATAGCATCAATTCAAAAAGTTGGGTAAATGTAATATATCGATGTTTATCTGACATGGTTTGGCAACTTAATTATAATATGTTTACAAATGTGTTTCACAATTCTCTAATCACCTACACAAAACAATGGTCCCAAAGGCCACACCACGAAGAAGAATGTCTATGAACTAATAGAAATCCTACTGTTATTTCTACTGAATTCTAAAACCAATCAAGTCACCTTTACCATCAGTCAGTATGATTTGTAGGTTCGCGTGTTGCGACAGAGAAATAAGTTGTTTTCCTGAAACTGACCTTATATTAAGTAAGAAAGTTTTATGAACTCCTTTATAAGAGTACGATGAATGATCCGTAAATTTCCACTGGTGTTAATTACAGGTTGTGTAACTGTTATGTAGCAGGTCTTCAGCATTCCAAACAAGTTAAAATTGGATATTTACCGTGTTCGTTACAGACTACTTCATATTCAAAATTTTTGTCCACTCTCCTGTTAGATGTATGTGCCTGCAGTTGTATGAGCTCGTTCCATTTCTACGAAATTAGATTTTCACTTCCATCTCACTTTGCATTGGAAATAACTGCTTGCCGCGATGCCATAAATGCAAAAATGATTATTTCTTCACGTTTAGAACTTGATGTTCTTGTCCTGGTGAGAAATTTCTCGCTTTTTATTCATGTGTATTTTATAGCTGAACGCCTCGTCATTACTCAATGTTATCTTCTTCATCTCTCTATTTTATTCACACAAACCTCTTTTTCTCATGTTTCAGAGTGCTGCGAAGAAACCAAATTACTACAATCGAAGAACACGCGTTCGTCAACTTAGGCAGCCTCACAGTTCTGTAAGTGACAAATAGTATCTGTATAGCATTAGGAACAATACTGCAATGTCACCATTAGACTGTAAGACACATAAATTAAATTATTAGTAACTATTTTCAGGAACACTCAACATCCACATGGACATAGTCCTCCTGCAATATAGGACAGTTTAACATTCGGATGGCCGCGCGATTGAATGTCTCATGCGCGATCGCGGAGCGGTATTTTTTCCGCCTCCGAACATCCTCCCCTTTCCTCAATATTACAGATTCTCTTGATCGTTGGTCATGGCGAATTTATTAAATAATAACAACTGGTCATTGTAGTAGTTACAAACACGTACTGGAAGAATTTTCATTATTCTCTACAAGAAAAAAATCTGGAGATAATCTGCAAAATCAGTCTTCTACTTTGGCTCCACAAAACACTGATTACAAATACATATAATTACGGTATAATAAAAATCTAATTTAAAATCTAATGAAGTAGAAAGGTAAAAGTCAGATATGGATGAAAATGGAAAAGAGAGGGAGAGAGAATGTGTAGGTACCCAAGTATGTAATAATAAAACGAGAATAGTAATTATTAGGAATCTGTATTTCAAAAATTCATTGATATCACCTACAAGTTATACATAATGAATAACAAATTAATTTAATTTACACAATAATTAACACAAGAGAATTAATAAGAGACATTTTTGTTCCAAAATACATGAAAATTATTCTTACATATTCATCACAATCATAAAAAAACTGTAACAGGCGCGATCACGTGGCGGAATTTATGCCTCTCAGAGCAAAGACTCACGATGTTGGTCACTGTCGTGAGAATTTGTCGAAATGTGAGGCGGTCTTAGATACGTTGACATCCCTATCATGGGTCTCAAGATAGGTAACTAGAGAATACCTGACTTCCAACCCTGCTGAGGGCAAACATAAACGTGTATCGCCGTTTTTCTTTCAAAGGCGGCATTTATACCGCCCACTCGATTCCATATATTTACCTCCTATTTATAATAAATCTGTAATAAATGGCCATAAGAAATGTCCACACCATTTTCTGACGTTCATACAAGAATGTTCGAATAGTTACTCCTTCATTTAAAATGATTTATGTTATAAAATCGGCCTGTGCCTGCGTCAATTGCCATTGAGTCTTTTATGGTATATATCTAAAACTTACGTAACCATTTCGACCTTCATATCATTAATAATAATTGTGGGAGTGGGATAGTAACTATTAACAGTAAGAACATTGTGTATACACGACATTTTATGCTCGTTTAAGTGAACTTCCATTTAGTAATAATTACTTTCCTACCAACTAAATATAAATAATATGTTGTCACTGAAGTACAAGGATAATATGAAAAAATTCATTGGTTTATGTGTTCAGAAAAGTGAATATCTCATTTTACGGATAAAATGTAGATAAAACAATATTATTTTTCAGTTGTGAGATTCCACTTTAAATTATAGAAAATTATCTGAACTAATCAATTTGTAAAGAATATATTCTCAAGGAAATCAATTCATTCATACTTTTATAAATATTTTAAAATATCTTTTCAATTCTTAGATACGAGGAAAATTCTCAATCCGGCAGTAATTTCAAAATAATCCTCATTTTTATTTATTTCTCCCGCGCTTTCTCCCTCGCGAAATCACTCTCTTATCCAACATCAGCAGAATTATTCACATTCTCATCCTTTTCAGCAATAAACTTCAGGTCGAAATAGAAAAGGAATATGAATTTCTGCTATCGCCCCAGACGGAGATATCCGCCGTAGTTTCTTTCCGTTCCCCGAACAGCGAAATGTTTTCCGAAAACCGTCTACAACTTTCTCTGCATTAAGACACTAAGGCCATTCCGATAAGTCTAGAATTTAGGATGAGCTTTGTTTTTCGTGCCTGGCTCCGCATTCAGTACGTTGTGAGCGATAGCAACGAAAAAAAAGGGGGCAAGTCGCCGTCGTCGGTAGTTGTCGTGATAAGGGGGGGGGGTCGTTCATTTTGGGATGACATCGATGCGGCCCGGCGGTAGAAGATACGCCCGAGCACCGGCGTAAACACGGGCGGCGCATGCGCAGAGACTGCCTTGCGAGCATGGTGGAAACACAAGGTGGAAATACGGTGAGTTTCTCCAGCGCACCGATTTTTGCTCATTCTGCGTAATTTTGTGTCACGAACCACGTGACCACAGCACGGGTACTTCGTTTGAAACGCCAGACCAGACGCTGGCTGCCATGTTGCATTGAGAGCGAGAATTGATGAGCAACATTTTGAAAGTGAAACAAAGTGAAAATATTCATGCATGATGCATTATTTAAAAGAAATGCTTCTTATATCTGTTTCAATGTCTTGTAAGGTGATCATGTTGGTATATGATTCATTTAAAATTCCCGCTAATATTGCAAGGCAAAGTGGTATCTGAAGCTCATTGGCTGAAGTCGGATACGATGCGGCCCCCGCTCCCCGATTGCGAGAAGAGAGCGAGCAGGGAAATGCAGCAGCCGTCACTCGTCAGAAGTTCGTTAAGATTGATTGATTGATTGATTGATGTTTCCGGGTAGAATGACTTGAGATTGACTTTGGAGGCTTTGTCCGTTAGTGTGGTGAATATTTTATCTCGGGAGGTGGCAGCGTATCTCCCCCGCTGGATGATCCTGCGTCGACGCACGGAGACTTTTCTCCTCTAGGTATCTCCACCACTACAGAGCTCCTCTACAAACTCTACGCTTCCGAAAGACTCCTGATATTTGAGGTACTATGGTTTATAAATAATGGGTGAGGATAAAACAACGAAGACGAAGAAAAAGATGGCGTGCACTCTGTGACCCGTTTGTCAGGCTTCTGGTAAGGCATTCCTCTGGCGTTGATCGGAGAAGCCTCTGAAAATTACCTATCAGAGCAGCCGGCCGCTAAGAAATTATCCTGCAGCCAGCGGCTAAATTCGACCTAGCTACGTAGCTATCTCAAAAATCCTGCTATCATCGGGACTGGAACCCCAGGACCTTTTGTCAGAGGCAACTGCAGGGACATCAGTTGACGCTCGTAGTCACCTAAGTCGATTAATCAGTGGTGATTCAAAAATGTGTACATGTTATTGTGGGAGGAGGCAGTTTAACATAGCGAAATAATCGCCAGAGTGACACGGGCAATTTGAGTGCCTTCCCTCGCGTGTTTCCAAGTCGACAGAGCGGCTCCGATACTTAGCCTTAGCTGTCAACAATAAAAAAATATATCCAGTATTTTTATGATAATACTTTATTAATAATTAGTAGGACAACGTTTCATAACTTAGACCCAATAAGACCCGATTTAAGAGCGATTTTCTATTTACTAATGGATACAAGGTGATTCAGTCTTCGTAGCTAATATGCCTGGACCGTATCCCATATGTAATGTACAGGCTGATTTTGCCAAAATTTGATATTCCTCGTCATTTAGTTTTGTAAATAATTAATGTTAAGCTTCGGATTCGGCGCTTGTATACGTGTAACACGCGTTACAGCAAGTGAACAAGCGGCTTCACATCGCGTTGGGGCTCGCCACTTTTCTGGAAAACTCAATTCATAGTAATATCCGACAAGCCCCGGAAGCGAGCACAAAACAAATAACGCGCGAGCTCAAGTTCCTCGTATGCGGAGAGATTACTTTTCTATTTCCAGCGAGTGCAACGTTCGCACAGTAGACTCTTATAATGTCGTAGGTAAGTTAGAAGGTGGGTAGTTGAATAGAGTGTGAGTTATTCAAAAATCTTCCGATTAATACTATTAGAAATGACACTAGTACAGTTGACGATAGAGGAAAAGATTCGTTTAAAAGTGCCGGTCAATGGTCCATATTTGATTCACTTAGTACGTCAGTTGGAGGAGGGCCATTTTCTAGTAATTCGTTTCTATTACAAAACGCAAAACATTTTTTCTATTAGGCGTATTTTCTCTGCACCCCAGTATTGAGGTCCCTGATTGCTACCATGCAGATGTATTATGAAAGTTAAATTGAAGGTTTCGTGGATTGATGATTATTTCCTGTTTGCCTCGGCTACTAAAGTCATTATTCCCGATAGTAAAGTGTACTCGTATGTTTGCCTCGGGAAGTGGCTGTGATCCTTCCCTGCTGAATGGCGAGATCTGGCGCCGACCTACACTCGGCTTGCAGGATTTTTCCAACAGGTGACTCCCGCCCCAGACAGGACAAGCTCCCCACTGGCCTCCCGACATGATGTGGTGTAGCGTATGTGAGTGATTGTGTGTGTGTGTGTGTGTGTGTGTGTGTAAGTAAGGAGGTGAGGATAGGACAAGGAAGAGAAAGGAAAGATCACGCGCGTTTTGTAGCCGGTTTTAATGATCTTGAATTTGTAGAATTTTGTAGTTTCAAAGCTATCATCAGAATTAATTCTATTCAAGTAGTATGGATTAAAATAATAAATTACCTGTATGATTATTTTTAACTTCATTGACGTGAGTCGTCCGTAGTTCACGTTGTGTCATGATAGCGGCAAGACTGAAAAGTCGCATTGTTTATTCTTGCTCAATTTTCAGCCTGAAAATATTTGAATTTGGAATCATTTTCCACTACATTGAAAACTTCAGTGGCATATCAAGATTTTATTTACTAACTGCTCGTCAATATAAATCGCTAATTTAAACAAAGGTTTGATAATTATTCAGTTAATTCTAATCTGCCTGAATTATTTTGTGAAAAAATTCATTACAGCATTTTATAATTTTTTTTTTTAAATATATATTTCTCAACATTTTGAAATGCATGTACACCTTTGGGATGTTATGGAAAACAACATGAAGTTCAAACTTTATTATTGCAAAATTTTGAGGCGTAATTTTGGGGTGAAATTTTGATGTGAAAATCATGAGGTACTAGTTAAAGATTCGTGTTGCGTGAACATTAGGGAACTTGTGCACTTTAGGCGTTTAATAACTATCGATTTTCTGCGCATGTAGAGTTAAAGTTTCGCACCACTTTAGTGCTTCTGGGCATGCGCAGAAGATCGATAGGGCTGATATGGCGTGCACAAACTCCCTAATATTTATGGACAGTTAAAAAGTACGTTTTATGGTAATTGGGTGACATTAACCGCCTACTCTAACACTGAGACATGTGTCGATGCTTTCTGCCCGTGCCCGAGCGTCGACCACCGTGGAATGGGTGCGTGGCGAGGCCCTGCGGGTTCGGCGCCCGATCGAGAGGCAACTTGGCTGGCCCTCTGCCACGCGGGGCTTCTCTCGCGCCTCCCGCCCCGCCCTCTGCCAGAGCCGGTGATCGATTCGCAGCGCCCTCCCGGCCGCGTTAACGAGAGAAGTCCGCTTCACCCGACCCCGACTCTCCTGCCACCTAACCGCCGCCCCACCCGCTCCATGATGGATTATTTTCTGTTTCCGGGGCGCCACCTGCTACGGTCATTAGTCCCCTTGAGCGGTGCGAGTTATATGCTGTCACGAGACCATGCCCCTCCCCCGCTGGAATATGAGATCAGGCGCCGACTTACATTGCGGTTTGAGGGGTTCCTCCACAAGGTATCTCCTCCAGCAGGAAGAACACCACCACATACTCAATCAACCGCCTATCCTACCACTCGCGTACTCACACGCCTGTTCAACAACTCAAATATCTGCCCAATCGTCTGTCCGAGCTCACGCTCCACCCTGCAGCTCAGGACCTCAGTTGCTCCATCTCCTGTCCACCCAACTCGTAATTCATCTCACTGTTTCATCCTCCTGTTGACCGGCTCGCCCGACAACTCTTCCACACCTCTAACCGTTTTCGCCCAATGCCATACAACGTCCGCATAATGCCTGCCCAACGCAGCCGCCTTTTTCCTCGCCTCCGTGGCCATCACCGCGTCTCATCTCGCTTGTTCGCGAGGCGCGTCCGAAACAGGGATCCCGCGCGCGGGGAAAAAAAGGCGCGGGGCAAATTATGACGACGCAAAATGTTGCAGAAATTAATCACAATAAGTGTGATCGTAAATTTTTAGCTGGGCATACGAGCGGAAAAAGCTTTTGTGTGATTCATTTGCCGAGTCAAAGTTTCTTTTCTGGAGTAAATTTAAATACCGCTTTTTGTACGAGCTGCGTGAGTGTCGTAACAAGCGTTTACATAGTTTCGACGTTAAAGACCGTCATAGTCAAATTCTGTGATTACAATAACGCTATAGTTTACACAAGAAAAAGGAGTTTTAAAAGAAATCAGGTGCACGAAGTCATATCCCATTCAGTTATACCCAATCCGCAAACAAACGTTAGTACATTACTCGTACCTTGAGTTCTTCTTAGTTCTAACGGTATTTACGTTAATGTTGTTCTGACAAGCTGCACTCTGTAATCTCTTAATATCTTCGTATGAATAAGGATTGCGATTCCTAACAACGCGTTTACACGACCTCTTTTTTTCCCTAATTAACTCTAATTAGTGAATTATTAATTGAAGTAACTAACATCCAGATATTCCTAAAAAGTCGTAATTTGTTAGTTAAACAAGTCATTCTGAAAATAGACGTGTAGCCAATAATTATAACATACTAAATGTAGTTATTAGAATCACCAGTAATCTAAAAATATGTCACTTTAGAATTACGGCTGTTAGTAGCGGAAGCACCAACCAACGAGACAGGATATAGCAGGTGTTTTGTGAAAAGAGTTATTATTCAATTGCCTCGCTCGAATTAGTAACAAAAACAACACACACAAAAATGTCACACCCAAAGCCGTGACACATGTTCCTCTATGTATTTTGAACCGCTGAATCCGAATCTGAAGCTAGAACGAAACATTTTTGCATAACACGCGCAAAGAGATGAAAAGCACAACGAGACTTGTTTTTAGAAGGAATATGCATAGTATTCTGAAAGATTGATAAAAGAGAGGAATTGAACTTCCAGACATTCTTGGTTTGAGTACATAATTTTCACGGAACTTTCACAATTGGAAAAAATCGCAGAACTTTTTGAAGTTATTGAATTTACCTTATTTTACAAGGTTTGCAAGTGGGAGTCCTACCAATTGCATTGGCACAAAGATAAAAATTAGAAATATTCGTGAGGGTGAATATTCATATACATTGCGTCATAGTATATCCGCCTTTAAGTATTATCAATAAATACCCTTATAACATATAACTCACAGACGACATAGAACTGCACCCATCACCAAACAGCCAATGGCGCTTGGCGCTCTTCAATTTTCAGTTGCTTCGCGCTATGAGATTTCTTTTTTTTTCTTAATAAGCATCGACAACTCTGCAGTGACATCATCCCAATTCGAAGGCTTTGATTGGATAACGGAACACGTCTCCCCTGTCAGCCAGTAGCCGTGAAGTAGGCACAAGTATTATTCGCAGTAAATACATGTACCCCTTCAAATATACATTTTTTTTATAGTTCAGAGTCGTTCAATGTTATCCCTCACTGAGATACGAGTACATTCGTATACACTAATTCTTAGTATTATGCATTTAATTTCTTGTGTTTAGAAAACACACTAATACTTAGTATTATGCATTTAAT
>BOPP01000003.1:19451257-19487550 GCA_017312745.1 Gryllus bimaculatus
TCGAAGTTTTTAAAAAAGTTTCTATTACGTGCCATATATGTATATGTATATGGTATATATACTGTCCGGAAGGGAAACGAAACATGGAATATAAACTATTAGGAATTTTAGGCATAAACTACTTGAATATTCCGAATGGTGACGCCCAATAAGCACTCAAAAGTCGGTTATTATATATATATATATATATAGAGAGAGAGAGAGAGAGAGAGAGAGAGAGAGAGAGAGAGAGATAGATAGATAGATATAATTTATTCTGTTCGGGAAGGAAACGAAACTTCGAATATTAACTCTTAAGAATTTTAAGCATAAACTACTTGAATATTCCGAATGGCTGAGCCCCAATAAGCACTCAAAAGTCGGTTTAAAAAAATGCTTTCTAGGGAAAAAATAGTGCAAGGCCTTGCAAATGACATACAGTGTTTTTTTAAAGTGTAGTAACTTCCAAACCTGTTTGATATCTCTACAAATATGACCAATTCAATCTAATAGTGAATAAAGAAATCAGACAACAGAGCGGTTCTAATGTGGGTTGTTATCAGTGATGGCACGCGACTTAATTTTAGCAGATTGCAGTGATATAGGTAAATTGTGTGAAGCAAAGTCCTTAAAGTAGGGATTTCAAGCTTTAATGTTATGTAAATTACAAGTATTTATGATTCAAAATTTACGGAGCTGTAGCTAATTGAAAAGTAGCTACTTCTATGGTTTTAACGTAAAATTGACCATATTCGAGCTAATTTGGAACACTATTTGAATCGAATAACTAATGTTTGATGATTATAAAATTGTTTCGCGATAACGTGGGCGCCAAGCTTCGGCCAAAACTTCATGGATAAAAATAACAATAAATAACACTTATTCTTCATTTTCTAAGGTAGCGATAAAGGGCGAAAAATGGTGTGTTTAAGGGATTTGTGACACCCCTAACTCCATTTTAAAAACTGATTTATTGGTACCGATGTTGCTCTTGCATCGAAAACTAACTTTTCTTCATTCTGCCATTGAACTATGTATTTTTATTTACGTCAAAAACAATCAAAACTGTGTGTGACGTGCTATGAGGAGAAATTAATTTGAAGTTACATTTATGACCAGAAAGAAAACAAGGGGACATCTCAGCATTTTCTCAAGAATCAGAGAAACGTGACGAAAACCTGGTCGAGATGGGGGTCATTGACGTAATAGCTGAAGTACAATACTTGTTGCAGAATTTTTAGAATTACACAGGCCAAATGGTAAATAATACATCAAATGTCAATGTTAAAATTAGTATTACTTTCCTTCTGGGGTACAATATACAATCTATTCCTTTTGCCTTTTCTTAGTGTCATATGGCATTTTCTATTTAATAAATACTTCCTTGGTTCTTAAGAGACAACAGCGACTGCTGATGTATAATCTACTAAAGCAGGAAGTAAAAGACAAGCAGAATATATTTTTAAATAAATTAGTCAGAATTAATTTTTGAAACTTATTATAGAAATTACTACTTGTAATAGTTTTTGAAACTTTAAGTCGATTGCTACTCTTAAAAATTACCTGAATATTATCTATTACTTCAATTATGTACACGGTAGTTCAACATTACGTGGAATTTCAACCATTTAGAAAGGTACCAGTCATGGACTTGTCCTCCACCAATACATATTCAATTGAGTCAAAGTAACATTATTACATGTGCTCCCAACAAATTGACAATTTTTCTCGATTTCTTCCGCCTGGAATTGCTACAAAGATTATAAGAAACTTTGCTTCTTTTGTCATAATTTGTGAGAACACGTAGTATAGAATCAGGAATAAATAGTAAATTAATGTTAGTATACCCTCACCAGATTTCTTTTTTTACATCCTGAACAATACGGCCAGTGCAGACTTTCCAGTCATTGAAAACTACAGACCAAAATTGGATTCAAACTCACAATTCAAAAAGGGAAAGACCAGTGAACATCTATGTTATCGATCAATTGAGATATGAAAGGATGAAAACTGTGCTATTGAAGGATGAAAACTGTGCATTTTTTAAAATATTTCTCAGCTGCAGAAAATGAATAAGCAATGAACTTTGATATTGAAGGTTGAGTGCCTAGTACCTCCTGTTCAGCCTTCACACCCAAACTACATTTACATATTTATACTTTCTTCTATGAATTTATATGAGAAGAATTCTATTCCAATGCAAACCTTCCATTGCTATGAATTTTATTAGTAACTGAATGTTGTCTGGTGTTTCACCAAATAAATATTTGCATTTTCATCACAGAGAATATATTTACTGCTCATTGATATAACCTACAAAGGTTTAAATCATCATCATCATCATCATCATCATCATAAACCATGTTTTTATAAGGTACTAAGGATTAAATCAATGTACCTTTATTTGGTTACTAAAATGTTTTAACTTTTTAATTTTTAATTTCTACTCCTCAAAATAAAACCAATAGTGTTTAACTCTACGTACAAAATTTCTCAATCAGGGCGATGTATCTCACGTTTATCGTTTTTTCTATCCGATTTTTCTTACCGCTTCTCCCAACTGGCCAATCATATCTTCATTCGGGAAATAGTCCTATTAATCACCAGTAGTGCTTTGGAAATTCTCAGATAGAGTTGACGTCCGGCTACATCAACCAATAGTTTGTTCGTTGCTATCATACGATCAGTATGGATGTGTCGCAAATTTTGGTTACTATTGGTAGCACTTGCAGCTCCAGTTTAGGAGAGCATTGGATATTTTCCAATGGAGACACTATCGTGCATTTTCTTGCATGCAATGCTTTCAATTTTCTTGTATGCAAATTTTACTACAATCAAATAATTATTTTATTATTATTTCATTAATGTTCTAACTGCTTCTAATAATTATGTTCTTTGTAAAATAATGGATAAAACGTAGATCGTAAAAGATGTCGACAGTAAAATATTTTATCGTATATTAATGTTTCTCTACTACTGCACTTCTCTTGCTATTTCTTCAAAAACGTATGTTTGTAGCTGTCCTGAAAAATTCAGATTTTCATAAGAATATTGTTAGTTTTAAATTGCCTCAAATTGACAGCTAGTCGTAGGATTCCGATCTAAATAAAATTCGATTTCATTAATTTGTGCGATATGATTTATCAGCAGCAAGTGACATGTTTGACAAACACCCTGGGAGCTTTGCACCGCTTTTTTAATCCATAGCGAGCTGGTGCGAGTGATGCGAATGTGTTTCTGACTGAACACAATGCAACCCGATTACACTCGTTTTAATCAATCATTGCTCACGAATGCCGTAGATGTGAACGTCCAGAGAGAATGATGTTAACGAAATGTCAGCGTGGTGAAAGCACTGAATACAACTTCAAAATGCGTTGGTCGCATCGTAACAGCGGCAGTGCAGTTCAAAACTGAATTGGGAGAGGTGGCTTAGTGCATCATCTGATGTTACTGCAGTTCCTCTGTACGGGAGGTCCTAGGGTTACCGCACGGCCTGTGTTCTCCACGCTGGCAGACACTAATTACATAGCTAGGTCAAATTCAGCCATTGTCTGGGGAAACATTGTAGCGGCCGGCTGCTCTGATCGGTGGTTTTGCGTGGTTTCTCCGATCAATACCAGATGAATGGCGGAGAAGTACAATAACAAACGGGCCACGGAGAGCGTGCGATCTTTCCTTGCCCGCCCTTGTCCTGTCCTCATCCCTTACTTACACACACTTACACAAACTACACTAACATGCACTACACATGCCGGGAGACCGGTAGGGAGCTGGCGGAGCTTTTCCTCACTGGGATGGTACCAAGCTGGTGGGAAATACCTAGATGGGGAGAACCCCGCTAGCTGACAGGTACGTAGGTCGGCGCCCGATATTACCATCGAGTGGGGGAACATGGGTTACCACCCCCTCCCGAGGGAAACATGCACCACATTTACGGCACTATTGAGCTTAGCAGTTGACGCGCACGAAATCATAATCAATCAATTCAAGGTTGCAGCTGGCATCCGGCATTTAACACTTCGAACGTACTAGAAAATGTGGATTAATTTTTAGGCTAGGGAAAAATTCAAACATCACATTTATTTTCTGAAGACGTTCCACTGACTTAACTGCAAAACCGAAAATTGGTATTATATTTTTCTACACATTACAAAGAATAATTATCAACCTGCAAAGTAACAAAATTGGCAAATAAATTAAAACTCTCTGCTATAAACACTAAAAGCTCTCTGAGCTATTCACTCCAGCATCGGCACATTGGTAGTTGAGGGTTAAAAGCAGCTACCAAGAACATAGTGAGACTTCCAGTAATTCCAGGACTTCCAGCAACACCTCGTAACACACCGTGATATCCAATTCACCTCAGTGGCGGACAGGCAGTTTAGAGGTGCTTTTCGACCATGGTTGCGGCGCAGTCCATCGCCGCGCCGCGCCGCGCCGTTGTGGCTCAAATACATCCAAATACAATCTGCTCGCTATGCAATATGAATACTGATGAAAACCTTAAACATGTTTTATGTGAGTGCGTGATAGATATTTATAAAGGGATTTGAGGACCTTACCACAATGATGTATTATCCTTTCCCAATTGTTTGATTGAACTAAACTCTGAAAGATCTAAAACTCTGTACATTTTTATTTCATCAATTCTGAAATTACGGGCATTTATTATTAAATGAATAGTTGAAGATAAATTCTACGAGCACTGTAATGATTGAATTATTAGTAACTTATCATATCTGTAAAGAGTCAAGCTTCACTTGATACAAGCCATTTTGTATATTTTTGAATATTCTGTTGCCTCAATTATTTGTATCTTATGCTATTTTAATATTTTGTTGTGTTACTGTCTTATTTGTATTTCTTGTGTATTACTGTATTTGTATTTGTGTCTGTTACTGTATTATTTGCGTATGTAATAGGACAATCTCTAAAAAAAATACTAATAAATTTGAATTGAATTAATGAATGGTAATGTATGTATCCCTGTTGCAGAGAACTGGATGACAACTCGCTGACGCAGTTACCTATGGCCCTGACTTACCTGCCAATGCTGCAAGAGCTGTGAGTTACTGAAAATTTGTTAATTTTGTTAATTTTTAATGGCTAGAAGGAATAGAGTCGTATCCAGAGGGAAGGGGGTTTATGTTCTCATAAAGTCAACATTTTAAAAATACTTTTACTCAAATTATTTAAAATAATTCTTATTCTTAGATTTCATCACTTCCAAAGCTATATTCACATTGTGCTTATCCTCGTTTTATTTCATACTAACGTTTTAAAAAAACATCATAAAAATATTTATGGATCTCTGAACTAAAATGTCCCCACTCCCCATTGAAAACTTTCTGGATTCGCCAGTAGGACGAGTGTACCATTATCCAAGCAGTACATTTTTTCTTTAACTGCTTTTGGCATTTCTCTCGTTGCCCTTTATCATATTACGGCTAACTTGAAGCCAGTAGCGCAACGTTCCGGCACACAAGGCCAGAAAAGCAGACGAGCTCAGATGAAAGCAGGCCTATTTTTACGCTGGATGTTTTGCTATTCTAAGAAATATTAATTACTTAATACTTTCTCTCATGCTTTGCGATATTTGTATTAATAAAAAATTAAAAATCTTCCAGAAGAACGATTTTTGCTGCTTCCGTAGCTGATGTAATCCTGCTTCTAAATCTATAGTATCAGTTTGTAACATTGATTTCTTATGTAATAATCATAGACCGATGAGTATGAATTTAAGTTATTTTTTATTATTTGAAGAGCCAACATTCAAAAGGTGACAAGTCCATTTGGCAAAAATTGTGTCCTGCTGTTTTTTACCTATAATTTTATTTCCATAAAAAAACCGGAGATGTCTTACAATACATTACGTTAAACATTCTTCGTTGTGTTGATGACGGTGTTGAAATATGTAAATTATTTGTGCTTTCTTTTTTTGTGTGAAGTGGACGTGTTACGTTTTGAATGTTTGCTCTTCATTTAAGGTACTAGTAAGGTAGTGCTTGCCGATCCGGTGGTCGAGATCGCTAAGGCAGTAGTGCCGTAGCGATCTCGTACCGAAAGATCGCGGATTCGAGTCCCGCCTCGGGCATGGTTGTATTGTGTTCGTCCTTTCACCTCGTATCATCATCATCATCATCATCATCATTCTCATATCAGGGAAGGCAACGGGAAACCACCCTGAATAAAATATCCCAAGAAAACCCGTTATGGGTCACCGTATATGGAAGATAGGACCAAAGAAGAAGGTAGTGCTTGTGTTTGCTACACACTTTCATTACTGGTGCCGGGAGGCCGCTTGCCGCCCTGACCGCGCCCTGACCGCGCTTTCTGCCGCAGGTCCGTGTCGGGCAACCGGCTGGGCTACGTGCCGGCGGGCGTGCTGCAGCGCTGCCCGGCGCTGACGCGCCTCGAGCTCAAGGGCAACCCCGTGAAGGGCGTGCACCCGCTCGCCTTCTCCGGCCTGCCCGCGCTGCGCAAGCTGTGAGTGCCTTGGCTCCCCCTCCCCCGCTGAACTGAACATTGAGCCGTTGTGGGGGCGTGTTTGTCCCGCTTTTTATATATGGTCATAGAAAAAAGTATTCGCACGTGGTTAAGTGAACAAAACGTAATGTATTTTAGCTGAATCCATTCATTTACGAAACATAAAATTAAATGCTGTGCTTTCATGTACTATATAAAAATAAATACGCAATTAAAAATCAAGTATAATAACATAATACGTAGTAAATTAGTATAAAACCCAAAAATATAAAAATTCAAGCTTGTAAAATGTTTTCGTACATTTCATTTTTAATCATTTTAAGTGCTATTTAATATTTAGTTGGAATAGTCATTATCCGCTACAATGCAAATATTTTTGAATAGTAGATGCACTGATATTAAGATTTAAATCAATTTGCAGTTCAACACTAATTTTTGCTGCACTTATCCTAGGGATTCTGTTAACTTTTCTGAAGACTTGTCGTTTCACATGCTCGTTAACAGGACGTCCTCATCTCTTCAGATTTTTCACCTACTTTCTACTACCAATAATACCCTGAATGATGGATCTTGGTTTCTTACCATTTTCGATATTTGAGGGTTATTATAAACAAAAAATGTGAACCCGTATTATAATCCTATTCTCTTCATCTGTTTCATTCTACGCCCATTTTTCCTTAAAACTAGTTCACAAAGATTGAAGCGCCCTACATTGCTCACGACACCGACTCAATTCCTAGTTAAGCGCAGCAACGTAAATATGAATACTAGTAGAGACCCTTCTACAATTACGCACTGTAGATGTAGCTCTCTTCAGTACCCCGTCTCTGAATGGCTTCCCGTTTGATACCTCTCTGTTTTAAGGGGAATATTTAGAAGGGGAACTACCTGTGTTCCTATTGTATTGAATTTAAAAGCACCCTGCTGCACATTATAAAAATATATCTTATATAATACTAAATTACTGAATAAGAAGGTGTACGAATACTTTTTCCTATGAGTGTGTTTACTTGTATAGAATGGCTCTGAATGAATGTTACAAGCACGTGGGTCATGTAGTGGGGTCGAAGATGATAACTTTTTGTCAATTAGCATTTAAATTGATTTGTTTGAGATCGATAAACTCGGACACTGTTAGACTGATCTCCATGAAACTTGGCGTATATAAGATTTCTTGTCATGGATAAGGTTTTTATTCTGTTCGCTTTGTTGTAACTCTTCCCTAGATGGCGCTGCAGCACAAAATGCCGCATCAGTTAAATGCAATTGGCAATCCACATGGGCTTCGTTGTTGCTGGGCGTTGCCGTGTAACGAGGGGAGGAGGGGTCGAGCAGGACAGGACGAGCGGGCGGTGCGGGATATAGACGGGCAAAACTAATGCTGACCTAACAGACAACCGCGAGGGAGCGATTGTAGCACGAGAACAACCAGGTCATAGCAGTCCTAACGGAGTGCCAAGATAGCGGCTGGGGGCTTCCGCTAGTATTATGTAATGAAGTTGTATCTGTGGAACTTGCCCATGGCAAAATTGGTAGGCATTGGTAGGCAAAACAAAACACAGCAGCAGATAAGCACGTTCTGTCACATTCAGATATGTGAACTATCAAACACCAGTGCATGTTGGTTACCTAACAGGGGAAAATATCACATGTGCTAGTTTGTTCCAAGCAATTTTCTACTACTTGATTACTGGCAAAAAGGTATATTTGATCCCCCTACATACCCTAGATGTTTGTAACTTATTCTGAGGCTTTCAGTATGTAATACGCATATATGTATTATTTGTATAATTACTCTGGTGAGTCATAACCCCATCCTAATGTTCTTGTGTCAACTACAAATCAGATACCACAGAGCGTGTGGCGTCCAATACTTTTGGCCCGTCGGTTAACTTCGAGCACACAGACGAGATTTATCCAAAAATTAAGTGTCTGTAATTACATTTTTCAATTTTCATATTAAAATCCTTCATGTGTGAGAAAGAAATTGTGTACACATAATTATAATTAACGATATTTCATGCAATATTTTGCGCAAAATACTCAAATTTTATAAAAATTGTATATGACCGTATTTTAAAATATGTCTTTAAGGAACAAATTTCAATAAGGGAAAAAAACTCTTTAATATTTTCGGTGCCAATTTCATCGTTTCAATAATATCGGTTTCAATTTCTATATCATCAGACATATCGATTGGGCAATATCACTTTTGGGGAAAATTGGTTGAACGGTTTATCCGCTAGCGTTGTTCACAGACGGACAGTCGTTTGCCGTCAATCAACTCTGTGGTATCAAGGACCCACAAAGCAAGGATCCTGGCTATACCACGTGTTAAAGGACATTTTTCTAATTATAGCATCTGAATTTATCCACTTTTTTGTTACCAGGGCCTGGAAATAAGAGTTTCTGTTTCGAAAAAGTCGCCATTTTTCCACCGCAGCATTACATAACTTTCTGTACTGCGTATAAGGTAACGAGAAAGAAAAAATGAACCAAGATTTTACTGATGGCTAGTCACTAGTCAGTGCCTATCGTGGATATTTCAATTTATCTATACATGCTTATGCCCCCAATGGTCAGTGTGCTTCCTTTGCATTACGCGATCCCGGGTTTGATTCCCGGTCGGGTCAGATTATAGTGTGATCTTTCCTTGCAATGCCGTAGGTTCCTGTCCGACTCGAGGGAACTGAAGCAGTTCCCGGCGCTGAACGGGACGTCGGCGCTGGAGGAGCTGTACCTGGACCGCTCCAGCCTGGCGGCAGTGCCGGCCTCCCTGTGTCGCACTTGCCCCGTCCTGCGCAGCTTGTACGTGAGACTCACCTCGCATGTCCTATTAAAATGCAGATTGTATTGACGCCCGTACAGAACAATAACAGGATTCAAGGATTGATTACACAGAAAAAAATGACAAGGATTGATTACACATAAAAATTGTGTTCGTGGCTGGGCATGAGACCATGGTTTCTATATGTTTTTACGGTTGCTAAATTCGAATCCGGTGTCAGATTTACTCGTTCGCATAAGCTTTTTTACATAACCTCAACAAACATAAAAAATTAAATATATTTCTAACAAGATATTTACATATAAATATTATATTTACATATATATTTTTGGGATCGCTGAAATCGAAGTCCATTTAACTTCATCACATCAGATTTCTAATTCAGATCAATTGTAATTGATAGAGGTGGCATTGGCCCCTGACGGGACAACACTCATCACGTTATTGTATGGCTGATTTGCTATATCGTTGGTGTCAGATCACTAGCCTTCTCTCCAAGCAGCCAGATATGTTTAATTTTGTGTGAGGTTATATGAAAAATCGAATGTGATGAAGTTAAATTAACTTCAGATTCGGATTTCGCGACCCTAAAAACATATAGGCAACATGGTCTGGCCCTTTGGTTAGAAATATTTTTTTCGTTTTTTATATATTTTAGGTTATGTCAAAAACCTCATGTGATGGAGTAAAATGGTCATCAGATTCGGATTTTGTATCCCCTCAAAACATGGTCTGATCTCCGGACACGAACACATATTTTTTGTGTGGCTAGCATCTCGCCCCACGTTAATGCACGGCCTTCAAAGACCTTCCTGGACATATCTAGACGGTCCGCTGTCTGCACATTTCATTGCCATACATTTACGTGCATATTGCAATACAGCATTAGATATTAATTGCAGTTCTTAACTCGAACTGTACGCTCGTTACCTTTTGTAGTATTTCTTTTATTTTCTCTACATCAGTACAACTTTCGCAAGGAACAAAATGACTGGATAGTCGGTTATTATTTCTTTTATGCCTTCTACCTAACGTTTTTAAATAGGGGTAGTGTAACGTTTTTAAATAGTGGTAATAGTACCTTGCAAATTAACTTTTCCCTCTACCCAAGTAGTATAAAGATTTTATGTGATATTATGAGTGGCAGGAAGTGCATTCAAAAGTTTTACCCATACATATTTCCTAAAAGTAAGGGATTTTTTTAATTAGCTTGGAGTAAAAGTAGAGAAGATTGCAAATCAGTTGTTATTAAAAAGTAATACAAAAGGTGTAATAATAAAAAGGATTTCTTATCTCACCAACGTTAACGTGAGATAGGAAATAACCGTCCATGACAATTACAGTTGTAATATTAATTTATTATAACATATCCAAAGTAAACTTTAGGATCCACATTGCTGGGTAAGACCCACTGAAAATGGGAAAAGTGTTCACGAAAAGTTAACTTGGGGTATGTTATAATAAATATTATAACATAGTTATAATAAATATTAAAACATAGCCCATACCAACATACTGTGATTGTTGTGGATTATTATTTCCTACCTCACATCATTGATTACCACGATGTATTTGCTACCGCCACGGAATATATTCATATACGTTACGTATTTTCATCACTTGTTTATTTTCGCGTGGTTTCCGCCTCTTTCTATGCATGTTCTCATTCCTTCCATTTTCCAAAATGGAACCGCTTCCTTACTATCGAGCATAATGTTGGGAAATGATACTGCCACTACTCGCAATATTGCAGAAAACTTCCCCTTCGGCGGAACACTTTGCAGAAATCGAAAATTCTCTCTCGGAGAAACAATGGAAGGTTCTTCGATTTGCTACAAAACGAACCCTCGCTTTAGGCTATATCTCTTGATGTTCCTTGCTTTTGTAGTCTAAATATAACCATCTTAGCATATTCACATTTTTTGAAATTTTCACGTTATTTGATTCCGTAGGCTGTGGAAATATGAGTGGGTTAATATAATATACGATCCACATTTTCCTTAGTAAGAGTAACTGTTCAACCCTAAATTATGTATATCTTACGAAGAAATGCTTCATAATTGTTAAGTAATGGATTTGACTCTACATTTTTAGGTATTTATATTAAGAAAAATCATGATAATCTGAGAATTGCCATTTCCTGCAAAGGAACTTTTGTGTGCCTTCATATTATTTTAAATATTAAACGTATACTAATAATTAACCGTTTTAATTATAAACTAAAAGTAAAACATTTATATCTAGCTTTCGTTGTCATTATATTGAGAGAAAATGACAGTTGTAGTAATTCCCGGCTTCTCAAGGTCGCATCCGTGTTGAATGCGTCGAGAGCCATGGGTGGCTGGCACGGCGAAGCGGGGGGGGGGGGGTCAGGGCCACCCGGGATCTTCCCGAGGCGATCGCAACCCGGCCTAACGCTAATTACCCCCTGGTGAATAATGCATACGGGACCGGCGGACGCCTCGCCTCCTTCGCCACATCTCGCCCCTCGGTATCTCGCCTCACCGTATCTCTCTTTCCTCGTCATGAAGTTTCTCCGCTGCTGTACGACCCCACCGTTTCCGAATTTTCCTCCAGCCCGCCTTTCCTTTTGACCATCCCCTCCACCCTTTCAACTACCCGTTCCTTCTACCCTCTCCGACCTGCGGGCCTTGTCCGTCCTGCCATTCCTGTCCTATTCTAGTCTATTTTCCCTAATCACTTTGCCATCTATTTTGTCCACCCTCCTAGCCGTCCTAGTCCTACCTATCACCCATCAACCCTTTCCACTTTCTATTCCCTATTGTCCATTTTTGTTATTCTATTATCACTTTACATCCTGCCCTGTCCATCATCACCTCACCTGTTTTCGCCCACCATCATTCCCTCTTTCCCGTCACTATTCCTGCTTTCATCTCCTTCAAGATCTTTCCCTTCTCTTCGCTCTTTCCTCCTAATAATATTTTCTCCCTCTCCATATTTTCCAAATTCGTCATTCTCTTCCCACCACCAAATCCTGTCCAAAATTGCTATCTACTCACTTCCCTTCTCTATACGCTTTTTATGCATTTCATTTATCGCAGGTTTCTACCTAAAATGGGCAAAAATAAATGATTTTTTTAAGGAAATCATTAATATGACCAATAATCGCAGAAACGCTCATAACTTCTAATATAAAAACATAAAATGTATTTACGGTGGTATATGTAAGTTGAAATAAAAATAATACTGATGTATTTATTTCCATTTTCTTGCCATTTCAAATGGTATTTTAAAAAAATATTTAGCCTTTTGACATTTTTACCGCAAAGGACAAAATTTGACGACCGAACCAACCTCCTCGCTGTGGGGAACATTAGTCAACACTGCTCAAAGCTACGTGAGACTATTTTCTTTAAAAAAATGTTCGAGCAAATTGCCCCCCCCCCCAAAAAAAAGGACACGAAAGCAGGACGCCACGTCGCTTAGCAAGGTGGCAAGGACGACGCGTGTTTCGCTGCCCGCGGCGACGCCCTGTGGCGACGATTTCACCGCTCATTAGAGACGAATAACGAAAGCGCATCGAATTCGACTCAAATTGTTCTCTTCATTTGATAGCAATTAGCGTCTTTTGGAACTAATGGGTCATCACTTCCGGACGGAAATTGCGCTTCCACTGTCGAGGGTTCCATTTAATGGACCGTAGAGGAAATATGTTAAATTGATCATTTGTTCATTAGGTACGTTAATTACATTCTACACCACGGATATTCATAATAGTTTGGTATATTAAATATTTTTTGCATGTTAATTGGTTGACCTTCTCAATTCTAAAGCTATCTCAATTTATTTTGGTTCCAATTACTAATTCATTTATGACGAACTACTTTTTTTAATAGATGGAATTCTGAGAAGAAATTGTGAAAGAGAAATGTGGGAGGGAAACATAAAAAGACAAACCGAGTCAAGTTAACAACTAGTTAATTAGAAAATAACTAAATCTGAATCATTGAAATTACGGGAGAAAAAGATTCCTGTATGAACCACTGGTGTGAACTTGAATAATGTCGGGCGACGAAGAGTCTTTGGGCGAGGGCCCTCGGGCGTTTTGTCGGCGCTCGATGATGAGAACCCTTATGATGCCCTTGGAGCATAACTATTTATTACACATTTGTTTTCAAAATCAGCGTATTTTTCTAGTTTTAATGATTCATTGTGGTTCATTGGCGATTTCTCGAAAAAATCGCTCATTTTTTTTCTTTTCTATTACGTTCTTTCTGTATTCTCGTAAATATAAATGGCATGAGACATATCTTGATTTCTGGTGAAAAATGAGTCGTTCTCACTCGCAGATGGGGCTACGAGGTGTGCCATATATTAGTCTCGAGCAACCTTTCTTTTGTTCCTGGTTATTTATAAAGATTCCGAATTATTATTTTGATAGTAAACCTGCCACGCTTGAGTCCACTCATGGACGACTAATATTTAAAGTCAAGAAAATCTTGTGAATGTCTCTGAAAAAACATGCATGAATTAAAAATCTGTAATTATCCACTGGATTTGAAAAGTTGCCTTTTGTTCCGATTCTATATACTTGACATCATATAACACGAGAATGAAGGCACATTGTAAAGTTTTATGTGATGGAGTAGGATGATATACTATACAGAAACAATTATCACAGAAAATATTTCAAAACATGAAAAGTGGAAATGTTGGTTCTGTTATGGACCTTCTTATACGTCGTTGCTTCCATTATAAATCCTACTAATTTCAATTAATCGCGACATCTACAAGTATATCAAGTGATTTTCTATAATGTATTATTATAGTATACTTAATTTCTTTATTAAATTTTCCTCATATTCTTTTAATACTTATTGCCTTGCTTTTCTGGTCTACGAAACATTCAGGAATTCGCAAGTCAGTGTTAATATTAATCCGATGTTTTCTTTGCGCAGGGTGATGAAGTCCAATAACCTCACTCATATTCCGGAGCTCGACGGCTGCAAAGAGTTGAGATTATTGTAAGTATCCAAAGAAACAAGGTGACGCAGATCACCTGGCCGCTGCTCCGCATTTCTCACTGGTAACACATCTCAATCATACCATATTCGTGGAAAAAGTAATCAAATATCACCATCAATTGACAGCCTTTGAACGGTCATGAACACATACTTAGCAAAAAAATTTCATTTTTTTTTACTTACTGAAGAATTAGGAATGCAGTGTTGACCTTCTGTTGATGGTCGTGCAGGTTTTATAAACCGTTCATTGTTAATAACTTTTTAAATTCTAAATTTATTAATAATTTTAATTTTTCAACCCTTTAAACTTTACTAGTTGTTTCGTTCAAAAACATAATCTATTCAAAAATTCCATAAAAATAATCCTCAAATATTGAATTTTTCATCGGGAGGTTTGCAATACTTTTGTTATACATTATTTCATTTCTTTGAAGTGTTAGTAAATAATATTAGAAAATCAAAACAATGACGTTGAGAACTTCAGTGAATAAGACAACTTATTTTCTAAAATTATTTCCTATATAAATAATTCAATTGTATTAAAAAAGTGTTATTAAACGTCATGTTAAGCAACATAATATTTAGGAAACCATGTGGGTTGTGCATTGACGATCGCCAAAGGGGGGGGGGCGATAACCCCACCGATCGGGACAACTGCCGAGGTGCGTAAGTGCTCCCCGAGGGGCCCGGGCTGACCCGCCCGCCACGCCGTCTCTTCAACCGGGAGCATCGTTCGCAACCCATATCGTCGGCGGCTCACTCAGGGCTCGCAGGGGCACTTCGATAATCGATAACCATTATCGACTCGTCTGTCACTGCTCTGGAAACGCGAGAAGCGTGTTTTGGGAGGCACCGAGCCGCGGCGTCGGCCGCAGCGAAGGGTGAAGGCGGTGCGGCAGGGGTGGGGGTGGGGGTGGGGCCAGTGCGCGGAGGAGTAGGTGAAGTTGAATTTGAAGAGGAACGAACTCGGGTAGGCAAAGATGGGGATTAGAGTAGAGTTGGAGGCAGCGATTATGGCACTGGAGATCCAAACATCACTTGCTACACACAATTAGGTGTATTGATAAAGGAGATGGAGGATGGTCGGCGAGGGAGCCTGACGTAGTTGATGACATCTGGCGACGCGAGGGTGGCAAATACGATGAGCTCGGAATGGTCACAAAATACCTACGAAGCGATGTGGAAGTGTGAAATGCAGGAAGAATAAGACTCGGAGCAAGGCAATATTATTGGAACCGGCAGAGATGAAATAAAGAGCGGTCAGATAGCGGGAGCAAACAAAGCTAGTGAATCGCAAGAAGTGAGTAATGGAAAGGGAGAGGGGGCCGGAATGAGATAGACAACTCTTAAGAGGTACGCGCAGAAGAGCAAGACAAGAATAGGAGACGCGGCTTTTAAGTAATTTTGATTCCAGAGCGTTAGTCACAAATCTAGAAATGTCAATACTCTTGAACGCAATCATTTTATATAATCTGACATTTTCAACTTTTATCTACTCACTTCCCCAGAGTAAGAACAAACTGAGGGCAAGGGTGTAGAAGCGGGACAAGTGACGTAGATGAGGCGGAGAAGGTAGGGAGGAGCGGTTGGGGTGAAGAGAGCGTGGAGGAGTGCTCGAAGCGTGGGGGGGGGAGGGGGGCAAGGACAGTCGACGTAGTGAAGAGGACGGAGAAGACCGGATCGCAGAGTTGCTATTACACGGAAAGGAAAGTAGAGGGCGGCTCCTTGGATCTCCAGTGAGATTCCGCACAGCGCCGATCGCCGTCTGGCAACTGCAAAGGAGCCGCAAAGTCAGCCCAAACGTTATTTTCTCAAAAACGGCTACAAAATTTGTCTTCTAACTTTTCCAAAGGCTAGGGCTAATTGAAATGCTTATTGTGACATAAAACTCATGTTGATGTATTATTTTCTTGTTATTTTTTTTTTTTTCAAAAATTACATTTGTGTAATTTTTGAAAATATCTTTCACGCTTTCAATATGCATATTTCCAGCAATTTGTAAACACTGTTACGTTTGTGAGTTGTAGTGCTTCAAATAACTTCAAATAAAGTTTTCCGAAAACTCTAAAATGTTCTGTGAAAAAGAGCTTCAATTTCGCATTTTTAGTAACGCTTAAAAGATATTTTCTTAAAAATGGCTCCAAATTTTTTAATGAAAAATGTCATTTAGGACTAAGTTTTACTCTTCTTTAATATTCTTAAAGCAATATTTTGGTTCTACTATTAGGAAACCGAAGAAATGTAAAAATTTCAAAAAAATGTACTTTGGGCGGAGATAAATCGCAGCTGACTAGAGTATGTGGCAAGTCAGATAACTAGCCTTGACCAACGAAAACAGAAAACAAATATGATAAATTATATGCCAATTGTGGCATAGTTATGTATTTATAATTGTTTACCTGTTCATCTCTATTTTTATTAATATTTGCCTAAGCGCGATATTAATATTGGCATACACTAAGCAAATGTCCCCTTGGGTTCCGTACGTCCTTGCTAGTCATACACACATGAAATATAACGAGTAAAATTGAAATAAAACTCACCTTCACCACAGTTCACGACACAACAAATGCCGGGCCATACACCAGTTTGCACACTTTCAATATGGCAACCATAGTGCATCGGTGCATGGATAGTGGGTAGCTTTCCTTTCTGTGTAGTATCTGCTCTGTGACCGGATAGGGAACAGAAGTCGGTGAAGGCGGAAAAGAGCGGATAGGTTGGAGATGGCGAGGACGAAGAAGGGAGGCGGAGAGGGCTGTGAAGAGTGGATGGGTACGAGGGGCTAGGGAAGAGCGGCGGAGAGGGAGAAGAAGAGTGGAAGGGACGGGGCGAAGAGGATGGTGAAGAGTGAAGAGTGGGAACGTAGAGCTGAGAGAGTGGGGGATGGTGGGACAGGGCCGGGGATGGGGCGGGGAAGCGGCACGTGGAGCCGGGGGCATGGAAGCAGGCGAGGCGGGGGGTGGGGGAGACGGAGCTGCCTGCAGCCGATATTCCCATGGATCGTTGCCCGCGTGGGCCCCTTGGCGGCCGCGTTGCGTTTCCGTCGCCGTTCGTTCATTGCCTCTCCTCTCCTCTCCTCGCCTCTCCTCTTCTCTCCGCTGCGCTGCGCTCCGCCAGCGCCTCGACGCGCCGCAATTGCCTCTAAATTCGTTTCCGATACTCGCGCCACTGCGGATTTACTCGCTGCATACTTTGCAGCTCTGCCCCAAACTGCATTAATGTTTTGCCAGGCTCTTTTGTGCGCTTGCGCTCAACTGGTTTCAAGTTTCGACGGAAGCTGCGTTGTTTCCGACGTAGACTGGTTTGTTGCTTGTCGATTATTATGAATAATGTATGAAAGTTAGACAAATGTTAATATCGGTGCAATAAAGAAACTACGTTGAAAGATCCTACTAATAACCATACCTACATTATCTTCTACAGTAGTACAGGTGTCATTTCACAAGAAACATGCGTGTATCATAAACTACTGATAAAGACAACTTAGCTGTTTATAGCAGGCAACTTCTTTCGTTTGCCTGCAAGTAGTGTTACATTCACATAAAATATCCTGTACACTAATGCATTTTATTAAATATTTCCTTCTTATTCAAAGGGCATACATTTGTAGAAAAACTAACCGTCGTTCTTTATAATTCTGTAAACATAAAATTTAGATACTTGATGTGTCGTTTTCTAAATGTTCAGGATATGTAATATCGCAACATAAACAATAATTGTATCGTTCATGTGTTTTATTTTCTTCTAAAACAGCTTTAAATTCACAAACGTGTCCTCAATGTCATCTTTATTACAGTGTATTGGCACATAGGCTGCCAAATTGGAAATAATTTGGACACCTATGTGCCAAGATAGGGTAAGATTTGAAACGAGAAACATTTTTAACTTAATTGTGTGACACTGGAAATGAGATATTTCAGTGAAGCTGCTATCTCATGATACCCTGTCCACAGGGACCTGGCGAGCAACCGCATTGGCAGCCTGGAAGGCAGGCCCTTCCGACAGTTGGCCAAACTGCACGATCTCATGCTGTCGCACAACTCCATCACGCACCTGCCAGAGCACGCCTTCCAGGGCCTGTCCAACCTTCAGCGCCTGTAAGTTTCTCTTCAGCCGCCCTTAGCAGGCGAATTCCGGAGACAGCGCACGACCTTTCCTCCTTCGTCCTTGTCCGCGTTGAACCCAGAACACACACAAACACACTCACTTAAATAAATTACACTCTTGTAATTTCGTAGGCCCTCCGCCATTGAATTCATATAAGTACACACAGTTCTTTTTTTTTTCATTTTATGAATTGAAACTGTCCAGCACCTTTTAAAAGTATTTCATTTGCATATTGATCATAGCTCTTCAGAGCAAAATCATAGGTTCGTAATTCAGATTTAGATTTCCACTTCTTGTGCGGAATTCGTAATAATGTTCTTAGATAGTTTTTTTTGTTTAATTTAGTCACCAGTAAGTTGTAGTAGTTCATAGATCTCAAGCGATCCCTCGTCATCCCAACACAGCAGTAGGATGCCATCCAATTAGTTCATCATTCAATGTTACATACAAAAATGTTATTGGTTCTCCTCAGGAGAGTGCGGGAACAACCCTTCACTATTTTTAAATTTCTAATTTGGGTATCTTTACAATGAGAAGTTGGCATTTGTGGTTTAGAGGAGGAGGGGGAGTGCTTGTGGGACGAGGGGGCAAATAATTTTATGGATTAGGGTGGGCGGATTTAGGTGGGTATATAGTGTGGCGTCGTTAACACGAGGGCCAGAACCGTTAGGTCGGTGAAAGTACGCTGCGGGGGAGGAAGGGGTTGAGCCTGAACTTCCGGGAGTTTGCGCTCTGGCGGTTGACTCAGGTAGAGCCGCAGAGCCAAAAATACCGTAGGTTGTAAACTCCGAGGATGGTAGCCAGCGAGCCTCGCTTAATGAAGCAGGCAAGCCAACCTGAGAATCCTGTGTGTGGGCGTAAACCAAGCTGCTGGCCAGCGAGCCTATCTATGGAACAGTGGTGGGGGGTGTCAGCCTCAACTATTTAACGCGGCGCCATCTGCGCCCGCGTTCTCATTCAGTTTGCATCGGGAAGCTTGTACGTGTATGTACGAGGAGTGTAGGAGTGTGGGCGAGGTGTCCGGAGAGTAAGGGCCAGACGATCTCGCGTGCTGTAGGCACACGGTCGCCACGACCGGGTTAAATTTTGGCGTCAGGCCATGTGACGGTAATTGTCACGGGACGGAAGTCCGACAGCGCGCATCACGCGTGGCTTGTATTTTCTGCGGTAAAGCAGTGTTCTGAAAGGAAAAGGTTGCCGGAGTGTTTTAATATTAGCAATTCATTGTAACTTGTACATAATCTTTAATATATTATTTTTCTTTCGTTATTGAAATTTATTTCTTATTTCACTACGTCACAATAGATTAGAATGCGACATTGGCGTTCCGCCGTGCGAAGCAGCAGTTTTAGTTCTGTGAATTCCGTCTCGTTGTTGGGACATGTATGTATGAAACGCATTTTTAATTGACATATGTGTTAGCAATATTTGTTTGAAAAAACTTAGTTTTCGCGCCTAATATTCTTCGTTTCGTTTGCATGGTATAAGTCGTGTATGCAATTTTTATGTTGAACATATCTTACAAGTACACATGGCAAAGAAGGAAACACTTATAAAATTGGAAAAAATACATATCCGCGAATCTAAAAAAGACACTTTTTTTAAATTCTATAAAATGACAAAAAAGTATTTAAGTAACATCTGCATTTGGATTGTCCATTCCATATTCGGCACTCTGAATGAAAATCTGACTGCAAAGTCTGTGATCAAATTAGCAAATGTTCTCTTCCCGGTAAATGAGAACAAACCCCATTCTCCTTTTATTCTAAAGCATTTCATGTTATTGTATATATGTGCAGGGCACATTTTTCACGTTTGAAATACAAATAATAATTTAATGTGTTTGCCTTTGCAGGGACCTGGAGAGCAATGTCATCGTGGACATCCATCCACGTGCTTTTGTGCCATTTAATAAGCTGCAAGACTTGTAAGTTTTTGATAACAGACTTATATATAACTATGACACACCTGTCATTTTTTTTAAATTAATTTATTTCGCATCAACATCCTGTTTATTAGCGACTATTACACTTACAGATGCATTAAAAAATTACAGCTACAACAATACTCAAACTTAATATTACTATTGTATACAAAGTTAAATCACCATAAACATAATTGGGTACAATATTATATCAACAAAAGAATGTAATTTGATACAATATTTAATCAATTACAAAATAATATAAAGTGGAAGTTATATTAGCGAGTACCAGTGATGTCAAATGTCAAAAACATTGTGGCTTTACAAAAGTTAATTATGCAATTTTTATCTTCAGTGAAATGAAGCTTTCTATCATGGCGTCACCATCAGGGTCATTAGCGACTAAACTGATGGATACATTTTACAAATATAATATAAAAATTTGAACCATATTTGTTACCAAAAACAGTGGGAAAACAATACAAATAACGTAAGTGTAGTATATACGAGGTTTTCCTCTAAAAGGTACTGTAAATATTGATTTCCTTAACAAAATCATTAATTTTCATTTGATTATCTTTAGAATTAAGAATGTTACAATGTGTCACCGAATTGGTGTTTTATCTGCCGCATTTGTATTGAGGGCAGTAAATTAATATGTGTTTTACATTGTGAAGAACTTTACAATGATCACATAGAGAAGTTTTTTTCAGTTATTAGGTGAGTATGCCGTGAGATGCGTTAATTTAGAGTGTTCCGTACTCCATCTTGCAATGACCACCTGATCTTCCCATAAGAGTTGTTTGAATGTTTTAAAGACATAGTTTTGGAGACTATTTTTGTGTGTTTCACTACTCTTCATCCATTTCTATCTTTCGAACCTGATATTTTTTTCATTTGGTTAAATATGAAATTAATCGAAAGAGTCCTCAAACTTCAGAGAGCATCTGCAGCAGTTACAGGGGTGGTCACTTCTTCCTCGACAGAAGTTTCGCAGTCAATGGCACCATTGAGGGGCGTGATTCACGATAAAACGCTTTTGTTCCTGGCAGTGATATTTCATAATACAATTTAAGGATTAAATCTACCATTTCATTCTCAGGATGTTTGCTGTTTTTAGTACATATTGCTTCTACGGAATTGGAAAAGACAATGAATGTTATGGAGTTTGTTAAATCACTAAACGTTAAATCGCCAGATTTATCTAGCTCGAAGACTGACAGCAGGAACATAATTCTGCTGCGAAAGAATTAGCACATGAATTTAGTTTGTGGTTTATTTGCATTTCTTAAGTAGTTACATTAGCAAAAGTACCTAATTGTTTTTTATGCTCTTAAAATATATTTTATAGTAATCAGTGTATTTATTGATGAATTCTTATACTTTTGGTTTCCATTCTTCTTTAGATGATATATTTTCTTGTAAGAAATTTAGAGCGGTGTCAGTAGTGGTCTCTGGGCGTTTCCAAGGAGGTATCAAGTAATTTCCTTTTTCTCCGAATTAACTTTCTCAACAGCAAGGTATGGGAGATTTTTTTTATTTTTTGGTTTTGGCATATACTACAAGATTGTTTTCAAGTCCACAATATTTTTTGTGATGTGAATAAATATCATGAAATATGATAGGGCTGTTAGATGTTGCTGCTTTGATGGCATATTTTAAAGTTAACAAGAGTATTCGTTGATATAATGTTGCCTCCTTAGCTTCAATTAAGATACTTTCTATCTTAATTGAATGGAAACATCCCGGATGGATTCAAAAGACCTTATTGTGAATTTTATGAATTATGTCAAGTTTTTTGAGTAATTTCATTTTGGCAGAATTAAATATAACTGCCCCACAATCAATCTTCGAACGAATTATAGTTTTGTACAATAGGTTTATAGTAACATAGTTTTATAGCTTTGTCTGAACCACACTATTGGTGTGAAATATATTTCAGAATGCTTAACTTTCTTTTAAATTTATCTGTTAAATACTGAATATGAATTTTCCATGACATTCTGGACTAAAAAAAATTCCGAGTACTTTGAAAGTTTGGTTGCCAAGTTTCAAAAAAAGTGTGTATTTTACTTCTGATGCTTAGTAAATAAAATAGATTGGGTTTTCTGTGCAAAAACTTTAAAGCCGGATCAAAGAGACCACATTCAGATAGTTGATTTAGAGCAGTTTGCATGGCTTCTTGTATGTATTTAATATTGGTGCATTTACATAAATAGTAATGTTATATGCATATTTCCTCATGACAACCGGAAGTTTAATTGCTAATTCAGCATCATTGATTCCTAGGAGAAATAAGATTACCCTGAAAACTGATCCTTGAGGTATTTCTTTATCTAATTACATATCAGATAAGGTCACATTCACTCTGACATGAATTTTTGTAAAGATGGATGGGAACTGAAACATATTGCATTAAATTACCATTTCTGGTAGTTTTTGCAGAATACGATGAGTTCAGACTGTCATGCGCTTTTTAACATCTAGACATATTGCTAAAACGTTGTTTGTTAAGGAATGCCTCTTGGATAATTATGTCAGTACGTATCAAATGTGATGTGGTTGAGTGGCTTGCTCTGAATCGAAACTGGTTATTGGAAATTATCTTATTAAGGTCAAGAAACCATCTTAAGTCTTCTGTTAATAATCTTCTCCATTATCTTACCATATTGCACGTTAGAGTAATCGGTCTGTAACGACAAGTCTTTGTTGGGTCTTTTCGAGGTTTAGGAACTGGAATACCTTAGCGGTGTTCCATATTTCGAGGAATGCATTTTTTGTCCACATTGTTATAAATTCAGAGTAGTTTTTCCATTTCAGTGGTAGATAGTTATTTTATGAGGAGGTTCGGGATTTTCTCAGGACCGCGTGCAGTATTTTAATTGCTGCAAAGGTAGTTGTGATTTCTTTATTTAAAAAGGGATCATTAAGGAAGTACGGTATTGGTTCTTCACATTTCTCTTATACCTAATCGATCAGTTTCAACTGTAGACGTGCGATTCTCATTCAGTCGGCGGTGACCTCATGTAAACAGACCGCAGCGCTCTGTCTGCAAATGTATAGTGAAACGAACGAGTGATACCTCTGAGGAGTATTTACTTAATTAGTCTTGGTAGAGCCACTTTATATGTATTTATTCAGTAGCGCAGCTCAGCCCGTTTTTTGGCCAGTTACGGGTGCGCGCGCATACAGCTAGCGATTCTGGTAGAGGTCAAGTGAAACTACGGATAGATGCTACTGAAGTATACGAATTTCTTTGTGAAATTGCTTTTATTAGGACGTGGTTAAAAATAAAAGAAAATTCGTATTTTTCTTGCCCTCGTGGTGTTATATTTCTAGGATTTCAAGAGAAAGTCATTAAATAACACCTAAAAAGCACATAGAACCAACTTTTTAACCTAAAAATTTGACATGCATCTGAACATTTTTATATATACCAACTGAATTCTTATAGTTTTCTAGTTAACACGTTAGTAACAATGCGCATGTCGAGGGCGCACTGTGCGCAATTAAATGCAGCAGTAATGAAGGAAAGAATCCTGGGTTTGGTTGTTTTTTACTGGTCTAATAGACCCAGAAAGGAAATACGGACACTTGTTTTTACGTCCTCACAGAAATGTTATTACCTCCAAATACCTTTCTTTACATCTTAAATTACTTACATTTCTAGATTTTTTCATGAACAGTACAGAAGTACTTGTACTTTCTCATGATTCCACTATTCACTTTCGATCGAGAACGTTCATGAGATTTAAATAATTTATATCTTTAGAAATTGTTCAAAACTTCTACTTCACATGTTTTAGTTATATGATAAGTAAATTAAAAAATATATAAAAAACATTTACTTTTTGGTTAAATTTAGAGGAACGATGCTGTATTACGAATTGTAAGCCGGCGTAGTATTCTTTGATCGCCGCGCGGGTCGCTAGAGTCGCTGACCAACACGTCGTCATAGAGCATTCAACACGGAGATGCTGTATAAATACATATACTGCGGTAGAGCTTCCACTCATCTTTGTTAAAACTTCATCTCGTGATTGGCTGTTAAGGGCTGATGGTGCTGTGGAAAAGGTCAATGTCAGTGAAAATAGAGAAGTGACCACTGTTGTGTGGATTACCTCGTGTACTTGTTACACTTCGGTGCTATATTTGCAGAACACATAGTATGGTCAGTTGTGCTAGAACTCTTGTTGAAGTGCGTTGGGACACCACTGTTTAGTACGCGTTGTCAAAACCATATATTCTATTACTGATTCAACGCATATACCGTTGGGGACTGTTTTGAACTTCTTAGGGTGTTATGGCTATTAAAATTTCCTAAAAATAAATGGGTGAGATATATGATTAATAATTGATTGGATCTCGCTTGCATTAAAGGTGTAACTATTAGGTAGAATATACTATTGTGTAACACTTTGTAATTGTACATTACAAATGCACAAAGAAATTGGGGCTTGGATGTCAATGGCTACTAGCTATATTTCAGTTCAAGGTTGATTTTTGAACAGGGTATGAGATTTTTAACGAATATAGTGGCTCCACCACTGGCTATATTGGAATTGGTCCTGTTTCTGTTAAAACATTTGAAACCTTTTATTCTTCCTGAACTTTTTGCTTTAAGGTTGTTTCTTGTAACCAAATTATGTCTGATGTTTAATTTTTACATAGCATCTTTCAAGTCTTGTGTAGAACCCATTTACATTCCATTGTAAAATTGTTCATAATTATAAATTATTATTTATTTTTAAAAGTCATTCGAGAGTTCCCTTGGTTTTGACCATTGCCAAACTTTCATCAATTAGAATCAAGGATTGAGGTGTCTAAACTTGCATCAGTATCAGTTTCTTCATATTGTTACAGAGCTCTTTTCAGCTTTGTGGTGATTCCAGTACATCTACTTTTTTATTGACCATTCGGTAACAAGTTTATATATTTGATTCATCATTATGATTAATGATTGAATGTCTGTAATAAAATATTTTTTTATTATTAGATCTTAGTCTCTGTATATAGTATATTTTCTATAAATGCTTTAAATTGCTGAAAATTTAGAGAAAGTTTTTTTTTCGATTAGTCTCTATAAAAGTAGTTGGTGCAATAAGATCATTAACCGATTTTATTGTGTGTGTTGGAAAGAAGACGGGTCTTCGGTTATAGCTTCCATTTTTTGTTGTGTAATTGTTTTTATCTACTGTAGATTTAGTCTGACTGTTACTATTCAAAGTATCACACTGAGAGCAGGACTCAGATGGAAGTTTGTTTTTATTTTAAAGGGGAAAATTTATCTTCATTAATTGCTGATTCTAAGACTTGTTATTGTGTAATTGTAGGTTCTGTTGTGGATTTTTTTTCAGTTTATGAGGTTTCAAGAACATCGGAAGTGGATTTCATTGCTTTGATTACAGTGTTTTGAGGGGGCAGTGGTTGGCAATACGACTCTCTTGCTTACACAGGAAACAAGAAATGGCTTGAGTAGAAAAATAAATACTGAATGTCGTGTCTTCACAAACAAATTAAAGTAGAATCAGGTAATTTCATGACATCAAAAGGATTTATAAAAACTTGCCTTCTAAAACTCAAGATATTAGGTAAGCCTGCTTTGATGAAGGAAATCTAGCCAATTAGTGTCTCATTTTCCAACATTAACAAGTCGAGACCTCACATCTTCTGGTATGTCTCAATTTTCCCATTGTTTTATTTTCAACTTTTAATAAACTAGGTAATTTGTTCGATTGTGTTCGGTTGCATCAAAATTGGCAGGAGAGATCGTAGTTTGACAACGAAAACAATTTCTTTGAAATATTCAAATTTTATGTCACGCTAACTGGAAACAGTTACATAAAATCTGGAATAATAGATTTTTTGATATAAGCTTTCTAATTTATTTTCTTCAACTTTATTAACGTACGATGTTTTGCCTGAATATTGCAAAACCTCTTCTAGAAGAAATGAGACACTATCTGTAAGATATGTTATTAAGTAATTATTTCTTTTTTTTACTAAAAAGAATTGTTGTAAAAGAACGTAACTCTATCAGGACTCAAAAAATGAGCAGAAAGGAGAAAAAAAGTTAAATCTTGTAAACTACCACTACATTGATAGTACGCGCACAAAAATCGACTAGTGACTCGAATTAACTATACAAGAACATGTGTAGGTATCTGATGCGAAGGAGAGCCAGCGAAACAAAAATATAAAAATCACTGATCGAAATTACAGCCCCGCGTTAATGCTAGCGGTCACGATTCGCACTTGGACTCCAACGACCACTCAATTGTGAAGTGCATGTCGCCATTCCAGCGCATCCACATCCACAACTGCCAATTGGTTCCAGTCGCTCGTTCAGTCAACCTGTGACTGAGCGGCCGGCGTTGCTCCGCCGCGCACGAGAATTATTGGCTGGCAATGGCGCGTACACAGATAGGCACTTAACGGCGCGCCGGCTCCGGGCAGAGGGAGGTGCACGGCGCGGGCGCCAGTCGCGCCCGGACAAACACACATGTGGCGGTTCAGCAAATATTTAACTTTCAGTTAACTCTTTTCTCCAACGTTAAGCTTATTAAAGTACCACCTTTAACCTTTTTTTCTACTTTTTTTTAAAAATTTTCTTTGGAATGTGTGCAACTTAAACTGTTTAATTAATTAATTAATTAATATCAGGAAAGAAATATTCTCTCGGATTTCGACCCAACTGTATGACTATTTTTAATGTTTAATGTTTTTTTTGAAATGAAACAATATTAAATGAGAAAGCCATTTTATCAATAAAAACTTCTATCTCATAGTAAATATTTTTCTTTTAACGACAGGAGATGTGAGTATAAGTGGTTAAGTCATAATTATGAATCTTTAACGAGTTTTGCTCGCTAATTATACGACCAAATGCAGTGCTATCAACTGTCTGTAATTAATAAAAAGAGATATAAGCTGTATGGTACTAAAAACTAAGAATGTTTTAAAATGACGGTTGAATTTAAGAGGTTCATTTTGCACTTAGAAGGGAATCATAATTACAAATGGCATATTGCAGCATAACAAAACACCCTCTGAACATTACATAAAAATTGTTAAAAATAATTATGGGCATGTTTTATTGTCAAATATACAAATGTCATAATTTGGTTACAATCCTATTGGTGTTACGCGTGTTTCAAAATTACAACATACTGACCTTTGATGACATTTCACTTGGTGCAAGTTAGCGAAAACTATAACAATGTAAATGAAACGCGCCGTATGTTAATTCACTTTTATTGTTACGTAATACAATTTTTTAACCCTTTTAGAAAATTTAATTGTTCTAATACTAATAATTATGCATTATTGAACCAATATTAATATGCCGGAGTGAAATATCCACTTGAAGAAAAAAATATAACGAAAAATTAATGCTCTTCTCTATTAATTATCACCTTTCATTTCACGGTAATTACAATCGTAATTATTGTTCGTATGTTTGAATTCTTGATTCTTAATTTTAAAGCAAATACTAATATCTTGAAGAGGGCCGGATTTACGGTCCGCGGAGCCTCCAAGCAGATCACATAGGTGGGACCTCTTGCTCAAGAAAAAGTCAGGTGGGGAAAAGAAACGTTTTCTAAATGATGACTTATCTAGAGAAGGGCTCTCCGCCAAAAAAGGGTCATCCCTGGGACTCCCGAGGCAGGGGCTCCCAACCACGTGCATGGGCTCTTTTTAAATTACGGTTCTGATCATATGATAAATTAATAAAGTTTTCTGCCTTTTGTTGGTTGAAGGCAGTTTTATCAGCGAAAATACTAATTCAGTTTGCCTTATGCTTGTTCATCCTCCAGCTATAGAAATCTTGTTTGCCGTACAATATTGCTTCGATTGAAGCACCTTTAAGGACTTGTTCGTTGTGTAAACGCTCTTGAAAACAGCAAGCACGATCGTCCAGTATGCAAATTGGCAATATAAACACTTTCTTCTCGATCTAAGCCGGACAGGCTTCATCAACAGATGCCGCCTCCGCCACCACTGCCACCCCGGCCGCCTTCACCCAGTGGCAGCTTCGCGCGTGCACAGAACGCCCCGCGACAAGGCGTGATCTCGCGCTATTACCTGCAATTAGGCTAGGCGCTGCGAATCGCTAATTGGCTACTGCCCGCCACGCCAGCGTTTAGCGCTGCGCTGTGTGCTGCCGCCAGCGGCGCCAGTGAAACGGACGATGCTACAAATGGCACGAACTTTCTCACACTAGTTTTTTTTTTTCCATTTATTTGGTCTGGGCAATATTTGCGGGCTTGCCACACACTCTTGCCAGCTGCCATCCAGCATTGTCGCCCAAGTTCATATCTTTTTTTGTATTCTCAATATTTTCTGTTTCCTATTAACAGAACCCAAATATTTTTAAGATATTGTAGAAGAGTAAAACCGCTTCCTTTAAAGAAAATTTTTATTAAAAACTGTGGACCCGTGTTTAATAAAATGACGTTTAAACGTTACAGTAATTTGAAGCTCTTTTTCACAAAAAAACTTTTGAGTTTTCGAAAAACTGCTTTTGAAGTCGTTTGAAACACTTCAAATCACAAATGCCAAAAAGGTTTACAAATCGCTGAAATGTGCATATTAACGGACTGAGAAATATTACAAAAATTCATTAGTGTAATTTTTGAAAACAACTAAAGAATACGGTAAAATAATATTTTCTCATCTAAAATATTGCAATTAACAATATCCGTACAAAATGTTTGATGAAAAATTTAAAGCCGTTTTTTGAGAAAAAATAGTGTTTGAGCGTTTCCCATATTGAGCGTTTTTCATATTGAACTCATTTTCAAATAATACTGTTGAGTTTTTGATAAACTTTATGTCATCATTTAAAGCACATGTGCTCATAAATGCAAATATGTGATCAATTCGCAATGTATTTTTTAAAACTACATGCGAGAGATGTAAAAAAATACACTTCTATAATTTAAGAAAAAAATTGGAGTCGTTTTTGAGAAATTGTTTTTTATTATTGTTTAATATTGTACATATTGCACTCAGTGTTGCTTGAAAACTACTGACATTTTGAAATAAATTAGTGAACTAAATTTTCTAATTTCACGACCTGAATGAAATAACTAATTATGGAGAAGAAAATTTTACATCACAGACCAATATATATCTTCATTTTTGTTGTTCTAGGGCACCGCGAATAAAATTTTAATATTTTGCAATTTTCAAACTCTGAAGTTGAACCATCCCAAGTGCATTTCATTCTAAGCTTACAATAAATAGAAAGTAAAAATTTAGAGCTCTTTTTTAGAAAATTTTGAAACCGTCCCAGGAGCTTATTGTAAAGTACCCCAAAAATTAAAAAATCAGAGAGCTTCGAATGAGGCCAGATTGACAATGGTTTATTCAATTGGGAAAGAATCATACGTATAGATTACGCGCTAGTTTTATTCAGAGATGACACACAGGCAGACGGACGGACGTTTTGACAATGCAATACTTTTGCGGTATCATGGGACCCCAAAACGTGTATTTCAGTTGAAATCTCGAAATAGACTTTCCGCAGAATTTCATAACGTTGTACCACGTATATTATTCCATATTCACGACGTATACGAAAAAGTAGAACGAAAGTTTTGGAATGCACTGTGCTGATTATGCGTGCGAAAGGTGTTGACCGGATTGTTCCTATGATCTTGCAAAATGAAAAAGAATGTTTGCTGGTTGATGTGTTACCATTCATTAAGATATTTCCCTGTGAAAAGCCAACTAGTGGTACTACGGAATGGCATAGACCTTTTCGTACTAGTTTGTTTTATAAGTTCTTTAGTCTGGGCTAGCTTTCCGGTTCTTTCTAGCTTCCATCTATTGCCGGCGAAAGTATATATTTTTTAAATGGTCTCAATTTTCCTGTTTTCGAATGGAAGGACCAAAATATTACTTTAAGAATGTGTAGAAGAGTAAAACCTCGTCCTATACAGAAATTTTGTTGAAAAGTGTGGAACAAATAGAAAAAAAACACTTTTTCGGTATCAAGGATCCCCCAATTTCTGAAACCTGACTACATAACGTGTTAGAGGGAGTTATTTTCTACGTTTGAGAATAGGATTTATTCACTTTTTCTGTATCGGTGACCCACAAACTGAGTTTTTCTCTCGAAAAATCGCCAGTTTTTGCTGCAGTGTCACATAGCTTTCTACATGCTACGTAGATTACTCCGTATATACCTATGTGTACAAGAAAGTAAAAATAGGACCGAAAATATTTATTTTAGAACTTTTTCCAAAATATAACGTTAACCTTTTAATTTTGTCTTGGATTGTCGATAAGTTTTAAATTTTAATTTTATTTCGCTGCTCTGTGTATTCTTGAAATATCCATTTTCAACAAAAAGGATTTGTTAGTAATAAGAGTTGCAAAAAGTTATGATATTTTAAAAAATCTAAAAAAAAAGTACTCTCACTGGATATGAAATTGAAAATAGCAACAGCAACTAAGTCTTCAGCGAAAATTATAAGGTAGAAAAGAAATTTAAATCCTAATAAATCATGAGGGGGGAAGACAAGACGACCAGGTTTAAATCGAGAACTTATACTAAGACATAAAGGCAAATATATACAAATTTTGGAAATGAACAAAAAACGCGACAAGCTAAAAGCAGAAGGAATGTGACCTGACAGCAAACATGTTGATACTGCTAAAAAATGTACACTTATAAACATCATTCTTATCTTAAATGACCATTGATCGCTTTTCATAGAAATTCCTCTCGCGTTTTCAGTTCATTTCTAAAGTTCATTATCTCCACAGCCCAAGATTTTAGGTTTTTAAATATTTTTTGTGATGTCTCAGTATAAGTTATCGATTTAAGCCGGTCGTCTTTTGTTCGCCATTCATGATCTTAGGATTTTAAATTTTAGATTCAAAGTTTTCAGTGACACGTTATCTTTTTTAACATTATTTCTTGCAACAATATTTTTTTCTTTCTACAAAAATTCGTGGAAAGGGAAGAACATAATATGTACACCTAAATTAAATGCACCGCCCACCAAGATATTGACTTGCAATAATTCCTGCATTCATGAATTTGGGTTCAAAACGTAAAGACGTTATTGATTCAGGGGTCAGATTCCCAGAATTTTTATCACTAATTTTATAGGTGTCAATTAAATTGTGTCACAGTACATTATTAAATTACTTCACAACTTCTACAAACATTGTGGGATGCATATTGGGTTTTTCAGACGAAAACATTTCTGTTCGAGGCTGCTTCGCTTATTTGAAGTTGACTGTATTGATAGATAGATTTATTGACAAGCGGAGCAGTCTTCGAATCCATTTGATAACATACAGGTTACAGGATGTGTTTCCGGTTTCACAGAAACGAAGCATTGCACAAACATGTTTTTCTTAGTCACTGTCTAGTCACATTCGTAGTTTTCCCTGGCATTCACACATGAATACACAGTTCAATTTTTGTCCTTGTTACATACGAGTAGTTCAGTACAGTTACACAACACAGCAACCTTTCCCTCTTTTCCCTGTTTCCCAGCGGATCATTAAATATGTATGTGAGGCAGGTGCTTCTTTCTAATGTGAGGCGGCATACACTGCCGTATTCAACTCACGTTGCGACACAAACTAATAGGTCAGTTTGCGCAATTAGTGCTCATGACGAGACTTCAAAACTAGTAAGACTATGTCTTTCGCGAGAATTTATGTGCAAAGATTTATATCTTACACGGAGCTCTGTGGACACGAACTACACACAGGTGTTTTGCATGAGGTCCACTATCGAACTGAGTTCTGTTGGCGGCGGTTGTGTGGTCAACATTGTCTGCGCATCAGTGCCGAATGGGGAAAACTAATAACCTATCACAGATTGGCGTTTGAAATGATTCTAGAGCCTTCTAGAACAAATATTCGTTAGGTTCGGTGAAGACTGGTTGCCTCAGAGTGGCGTGGTGGGACATGTAAGAATTTTCGAGAAGGGTCGTCGCTCGCCGGTTCGGCCGCACGGCGAGGGGCGCCCACGCGGCCGTGGAACGTTTTATACGGGCAACTGATTCTGCCTCGCGTAGCATATGAAATCAAATGTAAATTTCTGTTTTTCTGTGTGGGTCCGAACACTTCCATCCCACACATGAAAAATACCAGAAAAAGATGTGTCGAAACCAAGTCTCCCATATTACTGTTCATCTTTAAATTCTTACTTGTGTTCTCTGCTCACGTGGACTCATAAGCCCCGTGATTTCTATGCTAACAAAAGCACACATCCCATCCCTCGTACAACACTCTCCATTTCTTCTCTAGAATCCAAACCCCGCGTATCGACATAAAGCAATTTTCTACGGAGTAGAGAGAAAGTTACGTAACACTGGGCGGGAAAACAGCGAATTTTCAGCAAAAAACTCTTATTACAGGGCCTTTATAACAAAAAGATCCAGGCGCTAAATTGAGGAAAACACCCTCTATCAAGTGGTGTAGCCAGAATTCATGTTTTGTGATGCCTGAACACCGAAAAATCGAATGGCACCAAAACGTCTGTCTGTCCGTCTGTGAACAACGCTTGCGGTTACATCCGTTATCTCCAAAATTCATATTCTGGCTAATGTCGCAGCTCCTTGAATTTGAAATCGATATTTTAATTTTAGAGGGTACTTTATCTGAAGCCCCCGGAACATTTTGAAAATTTTCAAGAAAATGGCTCTATCCTTTTTGATAAAATTTGGTTGTGGCTTAGTGTGCAGAAAGTATAAGAGAATGGTGCAGGTGACATTTTCGTTAAAAAAAAACTGATTTTGCGAAAATGGCGAAAGTTCAAAATTTTTTCGTCGTCTTGCAACAACTAAAATATTAAAGATAGACATTTTTTCTGTTAATGAATTCTGATCCTTAAAGATATATTTTGGAATAAGATCACGTAGCATTTTTTTGAAAATTTGAATACTGATTGCATAATTTTGCGTGAAAATACGTGCGAGAACGTCCGTGCTGTTTTAGCACCATTCGTTTTTCCCTCTGATGGCAAAGCTCTCGATCAAAATAGCGCGGCCCCCGCTCAAAGGCGACCACCCGCAGACGCGCGCTCTACTGGGCAGCGGCGGCGGCGGCACGCACGCAAAAAGCGGGCCCCGCGTCCGCCCCACTCCCGCGCAGCTCCGCTCCTCCTCGTCCGCCGCCGTCGCACGGCGAACGTGGCCGAGACTGCCGGCGGCGAAGGCGACTGTTACGGCTGTAATGTACTATGTAGAGTGGTGGACCCTTTGGTCGACGCCCGACGTCGCCATGTGTTTTGCAATAAAAAAAATGACAAGGTGGCATGTTGTTTGTATCAGGTGTTATTTCTATTTTGTTGTCTTTTAATTTACCTGTGTCATATTAGTGGTTATAATAATACTATCCACAATGCCTTTATTATGTTCGGTATATCACTGCAAAAAAAGAACCGTGCTCATAGCACTAATATATCGTTTATCCAGTTTGCCGCCTTATTTGTGATTTGTTTACTTGCTTCTTATTTCAATGACATTCACTTTCAGGCGTTATGCAAACTGCAATACCATTTTAATAGCTTCTATTCTTCTGAACTAACCAATGCAGGGAGCAATTCTCTCTCCTTACATACTAAGATTTGTTTTTTTAAATGATTGGTTTTTGGTCCTGGAACACAAGTCATGGAATGCACGGCCCACGCCCACCCGGTCGTAACCAGCGCGAAACGGAATGCTACAATACTCGTTTCTGCAGAGGGCGCTGCTTTGGCTTAAAAAATGGCTTCAATTAGCTGCAAAGATGCCGGCGCTTCATCCACTCCAAGTAGTATATTCTAGCTTGTTAGTTTCGGCCGAGACCGGGGCTGCAATGGATGTCGGGATGCAAATGGTAATCGCATTGGTCGAGGTATTGATGATGATCACGGCTCGGATTCTGGTGTCATGTCATCTTTTCGTTCGTGCATTCTAGACGTAGCTAACTTGTTAATCAATGTTTATTATGACATAAAGGTGATAGAGATGTGTAGTTATTGCTGTTTTATTCAATTTTCAATAATCAGTCAATGTTTTTCGACCTTTTCATAATTTTTGTCATTTTTACGCATTTTGTTTCCTTTTCCTTCCTTGTGTTTTGTTAGTGAATGTTAAGTGAATTTGCAATGACACACTAAAAGTTTTTATAATATCATCTGTTCATAACGAATTTCACTCCTGCAGTGGACTCTGTTTGCGAACTCTCTAAATACACAGAAATTCGAAACATTCTTCGACCTTTCAGAACTGACGGTCGAAGATCGAAGTTAAAGATTATATTTCCTCCTAAAACAAAACCTTTATGATAAATATAATTTTATATAAATATAATTGTATTTAAAGAAGTAAAATTCATTGAATAAACAAAAATTTTTAAACAAAGCTTTTAGTATATAAAAAGTAGGTCATTTTCCCTTTTTTAAGTCATTTTACAGGTCATTTCAAAGAATTTTTAGGTCATCAGAATCCGAGCTCTGGTGATGATGGAGGAGGTGATGGGGAAGGTGGTGGTGGGAGGGGTGGTGAGGCTGGTGAGGATTGGGCGCGGGATCGGGCCTCCGGAAATACTTCCTGCAAAGTTAGTTTGGAGCGGAGGCTATAGCGCCCGCGGCAGCAGCGCCGACTACTGATGTGGAAGAGTCTGCGGAGCAATAGCGGCAATGGGAGGGACTATGGGATGATAGTGGCAAAGTCAGCTAGTAGGCCGCGGAAGTGGTAGTGACAGATTGCTGACGGCAGCGGCAGTGCTAGATGCGGCAATGGGACCGGCGAAGCATGCGGTTTCTTTTTCGCAAGTCAAAAATTTATAAATTTAGATTGTGGTAGAACGTGATGAGTCGTGACGAAGGCAATGATTATTTGCATGATTCAATAATTTAACAATCAGCTTTTTAAAGACGAAAGAACTAGTCTGCAAACCTGAATTTCTACATAAAATAAAGACAATATAAAAGTGAATGCTTTATTAACGCATAGCAATGTAAGTGGCATTTAATGATTGACGTAGCGACAAAAAAATTATTAAGAGAGGCGGATAGTCAACGATCATGTGGCCAAGAGATAACTGATTTTTTTTCTTTTATTAGGAAAAATTGAAAGTCGGATCGGAAAAAATTTGTTGCTGGTTGAAAACACTTCTGCAAGTTTATCTAATAGTACTTTTGTTGCTCTATAAGTTTCATTATTGTGTACGTCGATGTGGTTATTCATCAGAAGGTCCTTGTTGCGTTGCTACCGATAGTACTAATTGTAAAAGATATAGTATCCCTCCTTTCCACTACACTAGCTCCATTGAATCTCAGCGCATCCGCCGGCAGCAATTAACTTGTGACCTGACGTCGGACGTATCCCGAATGCATCCCGTCGTCAACTTTGCCTCAACCCTTTACGTATCCTCCCAAAAAGCTTAGCCTTCTTGCATCTTGTGATTAACATTTCCTAACTTTTTAACTACCGTACCAAAAAGCATAGCCTTCGTACATCCCGCAGTCAACTCTTCCTAAGCCTTTTACCTATCGTCCCAAAAAGTACAGCTCGTTTGCATCACAGTCTGTTTTCCTTGAGAGTTCAAGGAAAGATTACGTTAGGCATCATCGCGTAGATGGCCCTTTTCGCTTTCATATTTGAAGAACATGAAGTAAATTTTAAAAAATGCAAATTTTAACGTTGTTCAGTTTGTGTAACTCTAGAATTGTAATGGTCAGATAGAGTAACGAAAGGCTTGTTATTTTGGAATTAAACTGTATCGATTGTTCTTATTTATTTGTTGAAACTGATCTCTACGTAACCCTGGGCTGCGGTAAGGAGGAGGTAATAAAAATCACGGGTTTCCGTTAGCATATGCAGAATTTAAATACATTTAATTTTGTTATATTATATACACATTTCCCAAGGTTATCCCGTGTTCTACTGTGTTCCAGGTTTTCTCTCTCTATGTATTTACACAGATCAGAACTGCAACAACTAAATTGTTTCCTCCTCCCTCCTCCAGAAACACCGGCCGGGTTGCAAACGGCCCATGT
>BOPP01000003.1:19487804-19531794 GCA_017312745.1 Gryllus bimaculatus
ACTCTTGTGAGTAGGTCGCTAAAGCGCTCTTAAAAGTTCTTGGAAGTTGGAGAGGGCTCAATGGAAGGGCACCTTCCAAGGATTTGCTCGAAAGAAACTGAGACTCTTGTTATTAAGGGGGGGGATTCGGATGTCCTAAAACATTGCCAAAAATGACCAACAATATTCTCTTAAAAAGTTTTTTTTTTTTAATTCCCCAAAAACAAAGAAAATTTAAGTAAAAAATCGGTCATATACCTTTCGGATGAATAACTCACGCTGGTTAATATTTACTGTGCTGGTGTACCAAGGGTTATTCCTTTCGTTCAAGTGTAATCACTTTGCAAACTTTTGGTTTGAACTGTTCTTTACAAGGAAACCTGTCTTTATTTATCGCTAAATCGGCCAAACCCCCAATGACACGACACAGAAACCTTCGATTACATACTCACAAAGGCTGATATTACAATTTCTGAACGGAGATATCGAATATGCAACTCAGAAAAACTGTGGCGACCATTTATTGTATCTCGTAAATATTAATTGAAGCAAGTACCTTGACAATTGTATTAAAATTGATTAAATCTGAAAAAATACTTTAAAATTACGTGAACGGTAAGAAATGATTAATAGTCAAAATAGACAAAAATGTAAAATAATGCCGTATAAAAATGTGCCATTGCCTTTTTTCATAACATAAAAATATGTACTGATACGCAGGGTCCTAAAGTGAAAAGAAAACTGGTGTTGCTAAAATAGCACGTACATTTTCAAACAATTGTAAATGATCATGTTTTAAAATCTATCTTTAAGGAACAGATTTCATTAAGTAAAAAAATTTCGATCTTTAATATTTTAATTGAACTTTTGCAATTTTTGAAAAATCAGGGTTTTCAAAGAACATAAGACCTGCATTATTCTCTTATAATCGTCTTTCACACTATCCGACAACACAATTTAATCAAAAACGATGGAGCCATTTTTTTTAAACGTGGAAACTTTTCCAGGGGCTTCATGTAAAGTACCCCCCAAATTCATTCGATTTCAAATTCAAGGAGCCTCGACATCAGCCACATTGATTAGGGAATAGCAGTTTTGGAGAAAATGTGCAGAACGGTTAGGTGCTAACGTGAACCACAGATGGACAGACGTTTTGCAGTTATTGGATATTTCGTTATCAAGGACCCACACAACATGTATTCCGGCTACACCGTGTGATAAAGATTTTTCCCCCTAAATTTAGCAACTGGATTTATCCACTTCTTCGTTTCCGGTGCTCAGTAATAAGAGTTTTTCTGCCGAAAATTCTCCGTTTTTTCGCGCCACGTTTAATAACGTTCTCTCATATTTGCCGTAGGCAAAGCCTGTTGTAAAAAATGCTCTTTAAAAAACGTCAGGTACAATATTTTGAAAAAACATGAAATTTCCGTATTATTCGTGCTTTAAATGTATGCAATTTCTAATTTTTTCTCAAAAACCGCTCAAAGTTTTTTCTTTAAATTTTGTCTCCATATATGTCAAGAAAAAGTGAAAAATATGGCGCTAGTCCCATTATCGGCGAGCTCTCAGAATTTTCGAAAATTGCAAAATTTTGTAACATTTCAAAAATTACAAAATTGAAGATAGGGGTGTTTGCCCTGAACAAAGTATTTTCTAAAACTTCAGATCTTACAAAAGGTAAATTACAATGTTTTGAAAAAATAGTAGATTCTGTGTAATTTGTCTCTGAAATTTGTGATATCTAAAAAATTATTTTCTCATAAACTACTCCAAATTGTTCATTAAATTTTCTCCGCGTTTGTATAGAAGGGCGGTAAAAATATGGTATAGTCTTATTTTCGTCAACATTGTAAAAATTGGAAACAGTTAATTTAAAAACTACAGGCCCGAATTCGAAGCACGCTGCTTTCCGATACCGTAGAGCTAAGGGCTACGGCGAGTGAATTCAGAGGACCCGAGTTCGTGTCTCAATACGGAAAAAAAGTTGCTGGTTGAAAACATTTTTGCAGGTTTATGTAGTAGGATAATACAACGGAGGAGTTAGAAATTGTGCGAGAAAGTATTTGCTGCTGAATCACTACTAGTGTAAATGTGTACGACTGCACGGAAATTCGAGGTATTACAAACGGGACAGGCATATCACTTCTGTAGTTCGAGGAGAAAAGAGTAATTACAGAATTTACGAATTGAAGAGTGTCGTTATTGGAAGTATTATTAGTGATAAATAGACTTTTTAATATCTGTTTACACGAAGTGCATTTTGATAAACAATGATTTATACAGAATTTTACTTCAGAAGACGAATTACAGAAGCATATTCAGGAAACATTGTAGGAATTATTGAACCCTAAAGATTACAAAATGGTTGTTCCAGTTCATTGATAAATCGAAAAAGTTTACATTTAAAATTTAAATTTATGATGTTTACTCTCCACTTCCAGAACATCATTGAACGCTGAACATCATTTTGTGCTGCAATTGATCATCAGGTTGAACACCTCTAAGTGTTTTCTTATTTGACAGTATTCCATTAAGGTTCAAATGAGAAAATGAAAAGTAACTTAACTTTCTAAAAAATCTATATGCATCCTTTTTCCTTTCTAATTCAACAAGTTTTTACTATTAATTTAATAATATTTACTTGCCAAGATCGTAACTTATAAACACAAGCAATGATAATGAATATTTAATGGATACTGTCTCTCGCATATTTATGTTTCTATTTACTTATTTCTAATAATATAGTATCGACACTAATTTATGCAGTGCAAATATCGTGATATATTAAAGCTAAAATAAATATATTCTTCGTATTGTGATATAAAGTATTTTTTATATAATGGTTTTGGGGTGATAGGGAAGTATGTAGATTGAAAAAAAAGAAAAAAATCTAAATTAATTTTTTGGTAATATAACTATTCGAACAACTAAAAATTTCTTTCATTTTGTACTAAATGATATCTAGTCCAAAAGATGCTAAAGTAGTATTTGATGAATCCTAAATGCAGATGGATGTTCTGGACATTGAGTGCAATGCTCCGATTCTCGGTGCCAAGGCAAACTTCAAATGATGTATTCTGTAGATTTATCACATACTGATGCATCACATTCTTCATGTTTTTCCAGATATTTGTCAATGCCACATATATTATTCATCGATGAGATTCAACTCCCACCAAGAACTTTTTGGCATTTCTTCAAGACAGCGAACCCTCATTATTCTAATCGACGATCAATATTTCTCTTTTCACATAAGATTTTGGTATCTCTAATGATAGCAAGATCTTTCCTACTGGAGTTCTCAATTCCAGGTACTCACATTATTGAAAAAAATTATTTTCATCTTCCAACATTCGCAATTTACCAGCACAAAGGCATTGGCGCCTTCTTGGGTAGGTACTGCCATCCCTGATGATTATGAATATGATGAATACTAGTTTAATACATTTCTTAATAATAAAATACATTAAATTATTGTCACAACTTTAATATGGGGTAGGTATTATTCATCTGGAAATGTATAATGAACATTTGATTATCGTAGCACAAGCCATAATTCCGTTTCAAGCGTTTTCTAATTTCCGTGCGCCATGCGATGTCTCGCTCTTTCTCTTGCGCGTCTCAAGGCAGGCGCTCCCGGGCGCTGCCTCGCTCTGCACCGCATTCTAAAGACCCTTTTGTGGGCGTACAATAGTAGCATACTGTGCCTGCGGGTTGTGCGTAGGCCAGCGAATTTGCTGGATACCGGTCCGCCCAGAGAACTCCGATTTCCTTTCACATGTAAGTCGCGTAGCGCGTGTGCTTATTGTTTTGTTGACGTGTGCGGAGACAGTGATTATTAAAGAAGTATTTATTTTTTTCATTTTAAATTAGTATGCTGCAGATTATTAGTGTCGCTTTATTTTTATATTCATATCTGATTTTATATCAATATTATGAAAAATGCAGTAAATGAACAACAATTCATCAAAACAATGTGAAAAAAACAATTTTGAACAATGGCGACCTACTCCTGTGTTGAGAACGGTTGCACGTTGTGATGGCGAGATAAAACACAAGAAAATTCTGTTTTTCAGGTAGTAGTCAAAGAGCTAACTGGTGGTGAAGTTAAAGCTAAGCTTTATTGTTGGCCATGTCTTTTATTGGCAATTAAGGACACAACACGCATTTTTTGAATTTGAATATCTTGAAATCACGCCTGGGCATCGTAGGTGTAAGTAAGGATCGTAGTTGAATTAGTTTAGTTTTGGCTTGCTGAGTTTTTACCTCTACATGTTACTTCCAGTTGTGTCGGGTATATAAGTTTAAGCCTAAGTATTTTATTGTTTTATTAGTTATTTTTTAAAATAAGATTTTATTTTCGTCGCTTAGATAATCTAGAATCTCTTCGTTTAGCCAACTAAGCCGACTAGGATCGCTTCGTTTAGCCGACTTTGTAAGTTAGATCCTGCCGGAGGCTGTCTATCTGTTGTTACACTTACCATTGTCGTTAGCGCTGGCTCACTTTCCTTAGGACATTACCTTGTTCTGATGCGGTTGGGTTGAAGCATCTGACTGTTGTGAATGCTTTCGTTCCTCGGGCTGGCCAGATGATCCGGCCCTGAACTGGATGTTGTTGATTTCCCGATTGAGGATACTATCAGGAGACCGAAGGTTGTGCACCCTTTACTCTTTCCTTAAATTGTGTGATTCCTGTTCGTCTGTTGGTCTAATGACGCCGCGTTCGTTCCCCCAGCCACCCCTCTCTTGATCTCGCGCGGTTCATCGCGCTCCCATTGCCCAGTATTCGCTCTCCGCCCCCTGCCCGGGGCCGCGCCAGCTGAATGGGTCGCCAAGGCGCCATCAGTCTTCGTCGCGATGACAGCGCCCGGTGGCCGCCCTCCGCACTGCAGCGCTGCCCCGCCTCCCGCGCCTCGCCACCCCTACCCACCCGCATTGGTGAAGCGGCATCGATGTTGCCAAACCTCCGTGTTAATAATAAAGCAGCCAAAAGCTATCGATGTTTTTAAACATCAATGCTTTAAAGTTTGTTCAGAAACCTCTAACATTAAATTCGTGCGCAACAATTTAATATGACTGTTGCCGTACAAATTAACTTATAATTAAAGTGTAACTGAAAACAAAATGAAAACGCTGACCCATGTTCAAAATATAAGATGAAGGAAATAACAAAGCATCTGTTCATCTCCAGGATGGTTAGTCTGCTCGATGAAGGTAGGACAAACCGCGTTCGTTTGTTGCAAGCACCTAGACAGTGGTACCCACTGTTATTATTTCATATTTCAGCTTACACAAAATTGTAATTTGGGGTATTGTTCATGCACGAACAATGAACATGCATCAAAGACGTAGCAAAACATCGAGCCCAAAACATCGACGTTCAAAAAACATCAGCTCCAATACATCGATGTTGAAAACTTCGACATCGTTGTCGCATTCCTACTGGCAGCGCCCGCGCTATAGTACGATTTATGTACACGTGCGTTTGAAGTAAATCAGCTGTTGGCGGTTTCATCCATTCGGGGGCGATTTGTCATGTGGTGACATTTAAGCTCCCGATTGGATGAAACTGCCAGCAGCTGATTTACTTCAAACGTACCGCTAAATAAATAAAGCCAAGTATGTCACGGACAGACCCGGCGATCGCCTGAGGGTCGATGATGGGACTGATAGGGATAAATAGTAAAAGAAGGAAAAAGTAATATTTGAACTCGAGAAAATCGTTTTCGTAAATTTTATGTAGCAGGACAGTAGTCTGATATTTCACATGTTCAATTTTTTTTTTTTAAATCTTAAATAGTGTCTTATAGAAATTACTTATAAGGTAGGACTCAACGAAAAGAAATAAAAGTATACTAACACAAAATTGTTTAGCGTTTTAAACTCACCGTAGAAATTATTGTTTAATTGTGTAAATGTGTATAAAATAAATTATTTAATTGTGTAACTGTTTAATTGTGAGTGTAAATGTATGATTTAATTGTATTATTCAATCACTAAATATTTTTACTCTAAAATATTATTTAAAATATATTTCCAAAACTTTTTCAATCTTCAGCTACGCTGCTCCGGGCCCAAAATTGTCTAGCGGCACTCTCCGCTAGTAGGGCCCGAATTCAGCGTACTTTTTGAAAATCCAGTCAGAAAATTAACAGGTGTCTCAGAATAAATTCTATAAAATTCTAGAGCATTGGCGATTTTCACGACAGGTAGTGAGGTCACAATAGGGTCCGATTACTAATTGTTTCAAAAACACTACGTATAGTGCTGCATAGTACATAAACATGTACCTATATGCATTTTGCACAATGCTGTATAAGCTGCGAACATTTCATGTCTACCCAGTATGGTCTATGTTGCGTGTAACATCTTTTGTTTTTTTGGGTGGGAATGTGTCAAATGATATTGATCACTTTGTCGTCACGACTTCTTTGTTTTACATTTGTCAACAAAAGGCCTTGTCCCTGGACCTAGTGACCCCTAACGGGTTTAAACGTCCAGGGTAGAGTCGCACTGTCGTGTCGTATAGGGACCGGCATAGTAGAATGTCACTGGCGATTTTGCGCGAAATATGAATCAACTAGCACTAATCATCGACCTGAAAACATTGACCGTCACGTCGTCTCGTTTCCTTCAGCCATTTTATTTTGACACATCACGACTGGCTCTTGTCACAGCGCGAATGACTCACTAGCATTACACGTGACACGACGTAGTCGAACCGCGACGTGTAAACAGGAAATGACTCGTAGACTCCCCGTGATGATGGATAAAGATAAACGATATTGGAGAGAGATGTTTTTAGTTTAGGAATATACCGGCTGCGCTTGCGCAGAACGTGACGCCCGGCGAGCGGCGTTGAGTGAGAGGGCATTTCCTAGCGCCGGATCCTATGTTTATGCCGAGCGCCCTACCTCTAGAGATGGGCTTACCAGCTTTTCTTCAATAACTTATCGCAATAACAGTCGACTCGTAATAAAAGTTATTTATAACAGCTGAAATATAATAGGCCCATGATCAGCAACCTAACATGGTCGACTGCTAAGAGTTAAATCAGTTGCGGCGACTGCTAAGAGTTAAACCAGGCAAAACGAACAACGTTTGTAGCACCGTAAAGCTTGTGCAGCTACCTTACGGCGCTTGGTTGCACTACTTCCCCAAACATGTTTGGAGAGAGAAACAGCGGATAATAAGGAGAGTGGATGATCTGCCAAGGAAGAATAGTAATTGATATGAGTAGAAAACGAGTGTAGAATGTTACTAAAATGACAATGATTCGGGTTCATATTTGCAAATATTCTTTCGATTATGCAACTTTTGCATAGTGAAGTTGCGAGTGCGAAAAATATTGACAAGGAGAAACTGTGTATTCGCTTACCTATAGCAAAAGTGGTAATGACTGTTAAATATAAAATATTATAAAGCGATTTATTTGACCGTAACTCATATTATTTTATCGGACTTCGGAAAATATTAGTGGATCTCACTTGGGCAGCAATGGGACAGAAATAAGTTAACAAACGTATAGGATGGATTTAATTTCATGTACAAACTTCATATTGAAGGGTATGCAATCAAATATAAAAGTATTGTGGCGCACGTTTAATAATGACCATTTATTTATTAATGAATCTATAATTTGAACACTTGCAGCACACACGATTGATTAGCTGCAGTAAAACATACTATGAATTTCAACCGATAACAGCCAATACCACGATAAAGAAAACTGATATTTCGCGTAAGAGATACGGAAAGTTAACTGTTAAGTAAAAACAGTTTAACTGTTAAGGGCACATCCCTACCTGCCTGTGGGCTCCACCTGGCGACTGCCACCACGGCGCGCCGCCACTGCCTCGGAGGGCACAAGCTATCGCCCCCCCCCCCTGCTCATAGGTTTCCAGTTCGTCAGTTACACCTCAGCGACCTGATTAGACACGTTTCCACTCTGTGTCTCAGCAGCTTCCATTGAATCGGGAGAGGCGTCCTTGCGTCACACACACAACTGTCACTCAACTGTCTACTTATTTTAATCGGACTATAGGCTTCCCCATGGCGTGTGGTGACAGTGCGAGCGTGTCTGGTTGCAGGAACCTGGGCAACAACGTGTTCCCGGAGCTGCCGTCGCTGGGCGTGGGCCAGCTGCTGCACCTGAAGGCGTTCAACAACCCGGCGCTGCGCGAGTTCCCCCCGCCGGAGAGCTTCCCGCACATCCAGACGCTGGTGCTCTCCTACGCCTACCACTGCTGCGCCTTCCTGCCGCTGCTGCAGGCCGACCCCGCGCCCACGCCCGCCGTCGTCGAGACCATCATCTACCCGGGCAAGGAGCTCGACATGAGCCTCTGGAACTCCTCCACCACCGACGTCTGGCCGCAGATGCGTAAGTAGCCCGCGTTTCAAACACTTTTCTTTGGGGGAGGGGGTCTTGAGTTCACGGTAATGAATGACCTCTAATCCAGAAAGGAGGTATTTCTTGGGCGAGAAACAGGCGATTTGAATTTAGCCTAAATGACGCCTCTGAGCTAAATTCGAATCTCATGTTTCTCGCCCAAGAAATATCTCCTTTCTCAGTAAGTTGGCTGCTAGCTGGCGTAACGAAATTTGCGTGGTCACACGGAAGAGCAGGCCTCATGGCCTGAGTCTCGCCACATAAAATACAGCATAAATTCAGTTCAATTCAACTCAATTCTAATCCATGGGTTTAAAATATTTCGTTGGGAGTAATTCAGGGATCATAGGATGAACCAAACATTCCAATAGCTAACGATGATTTCAGTGAGGTTGTATCACTATATATTTAAGACGTTTCGACCTGATTTGTGAGGTCCCCTTCAGTTTCTGAAAAGCCAATGTTACAAAATTTTACTTTAACAAACAATACATTTTCTCAGTGTATATTCGTGAAGTAAATTGGGCTGATTATAATTTATTGTTTGTTAAAGTATAATTTTGTAACATTAGCTTTTCAGAAACTGAAGCCGAGACTCTGAACTTCTCGACCAGTGACGTAGCATTCGTAAGTAGCCCATGTTTTCAGCCATTTGATATATTTTGTTGGGAGGTTCTCGAGCCCACGTCAATTACAGACCCTCTGGAACTACCTCATCACCACAACATATTTAGGTACATTTTTGCAGCGAGCCTTCATGTGATTATTTGATCTAATATTGATTTTTAAGTTAGTAAATTAGCACAGTGACGCACGCATAAATCAAATTAATTTGAGGCTTCCGCAGCATATTCTGTGCCAGAAAACTTTCAATCAAGACACTACCGTAAAAGTGATAGTTAATGAGTGGTGTTATTGATAATTCAACCACCGAATAAACAATTTATAAAAAATTGAAGACGTAAACTTGATGTGCTAATTTGAAAAGAAAAAGGAATTGTTCCTGTCGGGATGTTCTTTTTGTAAAATATAAACTCTCATAAATGTGTATTTCAATGAAATACACAAACTCGTTGACGTCCTGCAGGCCATTGATCATTTATTACGAAAGTTAAATTAACAGGAAAGACATCGGTGCAATTTTAATTAAGGCAATGCATGTACGTGATATAACCAATTTTATTGCGACGTTTAACTACTCTGCTAGCGAAATCTATTCAAATACATAAACGACAACACGAACTTCCAATTATGAAATTTAAGTATCTCTGTCGACTTGAAAATAACTTCTGCCACAACTCAAACCATTTTTATTTTTTCCCTACCGCATCCACACTCACAAACTGGTTCTAAATACAAAGGGACGAATCTGAAGATATCTTGCGATACATTTCGCATCGTATCACAATACCTCGATTTAAATGGTAATTACAACCTTAACAGTATAAGAATGAGACAGGACAGGGTGCCCCGAGGCCGTAATTCAATGTACGCGCCTGTGTCAGCGACGGTCATAAATATCCGGCCATTCAGGAGCCTTGGGGGACACCACAATAAATCGCCAGCCCGCGCGTCCGCGGGTAGTTAGGTAATTCGGGCGGTGACGCCCGCCAGCAGATAGAGTTTGCGCTCGCCCGCCGCACGGCGCACCGCCCAGCTACGGTCTGGCAACCATCGCACGATCCCAGGGCATTCAGAGATAGATATTTCGCGTCTTTCCTTGTTTACAGCGTGAGTACTCACTTCATTGCGTAATAATTCTTCAGCTCACTTAATTTTATTGGATTGAGACTTTTTGAGCGGGATTTAATGTACCACTTGTTTCATAATTCGTAAATTAACTAAATTTTTTTGAAATAAAAGTATGGTTTAGAGGCGCAAAATGCTCTACATACGAAATTTTTAATCCTTAGTGGGGAATTTTGGGGACCAACATCAGAGGTTCGGAATAATTTATCATTTTTGTCGTATCACATACGTCATTTAAAGTTGGGTGCTATAGTTGCAATGTCGGGAAAATGAAACTTAACCCTTGGGAAATTCTGAGGGGTGAACTCAGATCTCAAGTCTGTATGTTTTTTTTCTGTCGGGGACTAGTCTGGAAAATACGCATTTCCTCCTTCGATTGTACATTACTCTCTCTGATCAGACTATTTCAATTACATCGTACAAGCAAAGAAGTTATCCCTCTGATGGAAACAATAATGAAGGATCTGTTAGTTTTTAAATTTCCGTCAGTAACATTTATAAAGCGCCTAAAAGACGTATAATATTGAAGATTAATAGAAGAAGATGTATAATCTTGAGATAAAGATGTATAACACTTTTCGATTCGTTTGCTATCTATGGGAAAAGTAAACAGGTTTAATTTAGAGAGAATTGAGATCGATGTTGTGTGGATTATTTCTCTTTGTTTAATAATGTTACATATATACACTGATGAGCCAAAAACTGGTACATCCATGAGTATTGAAATAAAGAGATCTGGAAACAATCAGAATAGGGCGCTCCGGTCGGCAACGACTTCATAAAACTACCAGCGTCTGGTACAATTGCTAGGGTCGGTTACTGCTGCTACAATGGCACGTCTTAAGTAAGGTTATCACGACTTAAGTGAGTTTGAACGTGATGTTATTGTTGGCGCAAGAGAGATGGAGCATAGAATCTCCGAGGTCGCGATGAAATTTGTATTGTCCCGTACGACCATTTCACGAGTGTACCGTGAATATCGGGAATCCGGTAAAACATCAAACTTCCTGAATGTACGTCTGTATGTCTGCGGCCGCGAAAAGATCGTGCAAGAACGGGAGCGACGATGAATGAGAAGAATCATTACACGAGACAAGTGCAACCCTTCCGCAAATTCCTGCGATTTGGGGCCACCAACAAGTGTCAACGTGCCCATATCGAGACTTCAAGATGGTATCATCGGTGTGGGGTGTCGGAGCCGAAGGCCAATGCGTCTACCCTTGATGACAGCACGGCACAAAGTTTTACGCTTCGCCTGGACCCTTCAACATCGACATTGGACTGTTGATGACTGAAAACACGTTGCCTGGTCTGAGGAGTCTCATTTTACAGTATTTCGAGCGGATGGACGTGTTATGGACGAGTGTGGCAATAGTTTTATAAATCAATGCACCGAGCATGTCAACAGGGAAATGTTCAAGCTTGTAGAGGCTCTGTGATGGTGTGAGTCGTGTGCAGTTGAAGTGATTATGGGAACCCTGATTCTAGTCTAGATACGACTCTGACAAGTAACACGTACGTAATCATCCTGGTTGACCATCTGCACCCATTCGTGTCCATTGTGAATCCCGATGGACTTGGGCAATTGCAACAACCCATACGTGCAGAATTGCTGCAGAGGGGCTCCAGAGAACACTCTTCTAAATTGAAACACATCCATTGGCCATCACAATTCCCAGACATGAACATCATTCAATATATCTGGGATGCCTTGCAATGTGGCGTTCATAAGAGATATCCGCCCCCTCGTACTCTTACGAGTTTATGGATAGTCTTACATGGTTCATAGTGTCAAATAACCTCGAGCACTACTTCAGACATTAGTTGAGTCTATGCCAAGTCAAGTTGCGACACGTCTGCGTGCTCGCGGGGGCCCTACATGATATTAGGCAGATGTATCAGTTTTTTGGCTCTTATATATGCATGCGAGCCATATTCTTCAATGATTTTATCACTTCCACTGCTCTATTAATTATTCAACATTTCGTTTGTACTTAAAAAATAATCCACGCAGTCCAGAAATTTATATTTGGGTCGAGGTTCCCGCAGTCGACCCATACGGGATACGGTATGCTTTCATCGATATTTATGGGAACAGGATACGTGGCTTCCATTGGTGATAACATTGTCTCATAACCAAATAATAAAAAAATGTCCTAATGATACAACCGCAATAGTCGACGTACCTCTAATTTAATTTCCTTTTCGCAAACATTGTTTATTTTCGTTACCTATTTCATGGCAATTCCACCTAAATTGCAACAATACAAACAAAAAGTAATCCGTGAAATAACACAAAAGACAACAACTACAAAAATAGGATATAACTCGACCAAGCGAAGAATGAAGGTTATTGCGGCGCGTCGTGGAACTAACAGTGTAAACACGGATCTGTACAGCAGTTTCGCTAACAAAAGTTGTGATGTTCGTTAAGCGAGATATTTTTGGGCGAAGAGTTCTCACCGAGATGTGGGACTTTGCGGGCAGGAAGAAGTTTGTGAAAATGAAAGTGATCGAAAGATAAGTGCATCATTTGTTTACTTTCTAATTTAAAAATAATTACATCAGAAGCAATTGATAAAATAACAATAGAAGACTGGAAAAAACCTGTCCTTCGTACCAATAAAGCAACAAAAGAATACTAGGATAAGTATGCTTTGCTTGAAAATTCTGTTGATGACATTGTAATAAGTGTTGGTCCGGAAAGTAGCAGTGAATCATTTAGTGAAATGGATACTCTCTCTGACATCAGCCAGGAAACACTTCCGGCATCAGAGACTGATACTGAAATAGATTATACAAGATTTGCACTCACTATTTTATTTTTGTCACGTTAAGTTGCATTTTCGTCACTTTTTACCTTTCTATTTCAAGAATATAATACAAAATATTTCTTTTATATCGATTATTTTTACTTTTTCGTTAAATTTAAAAATTTTGTATCTTTCTTCATTCATCTTTTTTAAGCATATTTTAAGCGATTTGTAAGGAATGAAATAAAGTACCAAAACTTCACTGTCATAAGTACCTACAATTTTCTTAATTATGGTGGAAGTTGCTTCTTTCATAAATAATTACACCATCGGGAACAAGCAGGCGTCACGCGGTAACAAAGACAAACAAAACAGACGAGAATCGATCAATCGATTAGATACAATAAAAACATTCACTAACAAAAATCAGGAAAAGGGGAGGGGGAATGTGTAAAAATTACTCAAAGGTCCAAAACATAACCTAAAAATGGATCAAATGGCAAAAATACCAAAAAAGACCCCCAAACTATGCAATTCTATCACATTCATATAAAAGTTAGCTGCGTCTAGAACGCACCAATGAAAAGATGACATGTCATCGTGTTCTGAACCCTGCCAATGAGCAATTCCTCGTTTGCAATTATGTCAGTCGAGCGTCTACGCGGCGAGTCTGACGCGCGTGCGCAACTGGTCGCGCGGTAGGCTGCAACGGCGCGTGGGGAGGAGGCACCGCCTCGTGCGCGAGCACTACCTAGCGGCGCAATTAATTAAACGCTTCCCGCGCGCCCCCTGCCGCCAGCCCAGCTGCCATCCCTACCCGCAGCCCCTCTGTGGCTGCAGCCGAAGTCCGCTGCTCCTGCCACCACCGCAACCTCCAACACAATCACCGTCGCCGCCCCTGCCGACCACGACGCGCCGAACGCCACCGCCACCGCCGCTACCTACGCCCCCTGCACCGCCATTGCTCCGAAGCCCCTGAAGTCATCGCTTCCGGGCAGCAATTTCGCAAACGCCGCCAACTCATCGCTGCCATCAAAATCGTCACCGTCAGCCGTAATGTGTGCGCCGTCGCTCTTACCGACATCCTCACCCCCGACGTCCAATCACCGACGAGAACCAGATCGCCAGCTCTAACACCAGAATATCGCCACAGGTGCCACAACCTTCCTCAACACTGACGCTACTGCCGCTGATACCATTGCCACCATCGCTTCTTCCGATTCTTCCACCAAATTCTCTCGGTCCTCAGATCGCCAAGACATCACCATCCAATGGAGATCACCATCATTTTTGTCAATGTATAAGAAAGATTTTTTTTCTATTTTGTATTCACGTAGAATTACTTTTGCTGAAAAAAACACAATGAACATTTTCGTTTTAGCTAAACATTTAATGCATAATCAGTACAGCCTGCATTTCTAAATGTAGGCATATAACACACTCAAATGTCCATCATCGTTGATGACGTCCACATCTACATATGCTTTATAGTATGATTTATCTTCAATCATCTGTTCACCAGTTTCTCGATTCATCAGTAAATTATATTTAAAGTTTTTTTTTCATCCTTCTGAATGTAGGTTGACATGTCCATGACTCAAGTCAACCCCCTAGATTCATTGATTGATTTTGTTTTTTAAAACATTATTTCGTCCATTATTATCAGATTGGTTACCCGCGGCTCTTCAACAGCCAAGATTATTCGTTCCGTAAATGTAGTGCATGTTTTCATCGCGGAAGGTAGAGGCAATCTTCACTAGATTATGAGACCGGTCGCTGACCTACACATCTGCTAGCGTGTTTTCACCAACCAGGTATCATCAGCGGAGCACAGCCCCAGCCGGGACAAGTTCTGAACTCCCGACTGGACTCCCGCTATGTGTGGCAGTTTTGTGTGTGAAAGAGTATGTGTGTGTGTGTGTGTGTGTGTGAGTGTGTGTGTGTGTGTGTGAGTGTGTGCGTGTGTGGTGTGTGTAAGGGGTGAGGACAAGGCAAGGAAGTGGGAGAAAAGATCGCCCGCGGTCGGTCATCAATTTGTTTGGGTACTGCTCCGGCATTCGCCTGGTGATGGTCGCAGAAACCACGGAAAACTACTGATCAGAGCAGCCGGTCGCTGGAATTCTCCAGACAGAGACTGATTTCGACCTAGCTCACAAGGACCTCCCGGTCAAAGGCACTGCAGTGACATCAGTTGATGCACTGAACCACCTAACCTGTCTACGCTACTCACAAGCCGGTTAGCCGGTTTGCGCGCTAGGTTTATCCACATTAGTGCATTATACAATAATTAAAAGAATTTTAATTTTTGACTCGTGAAATAAAATTTTTCCGAATGGACATTATTTTTGAAAGTCCCGTTGTCTGCCTGTGTTCATTAAAAAGATAGATAGATCAAATTATTTAAAAGAAATAGACGAATTGTACTGAAAGCAACCGTATATCGAATTGTGTAACATTACTGTGGTTTAATCAACACTAATATGAATTCTAAACACTATAAAACCGAGCGCCGTTCAAGTGAACATTTGATGTTCTATTTCAGACAACATGACGAAGAAATTCGGGTCGCAGATGAACCACATATGGGACAAGTTCGGCAACGACTTCACGTACCCCGGCGCGCTGCCCACGGACGAGTACTTCGAGGACCAGGACGGCCACTTGGGGGGCAGCGACGCGCCGCCCAACAAGGTGCAATGCCTGCCTCTGCCCGGTGAGTCGATACCTCCAGCGCTCAACCATACAGACTGCATGTTACAACTACTTGACTTTTTATAAGCAAATTTCAGAAGCGAGAAGCTGCTTTACATTAGTTGGTTGATAAGTTGTTTCATGTTCCATAAACTTTCTTACAACGCGAAATAATATATAATTCACTACACTGAATTGTATTTCTAGGGATAGTTTCATATATCACCTGAGTATTTTCAGGTGGAAAAACACACAGCGTGTGTTTAATGTATATTATACAAAATGTAAATATTATATATATATATATATATATATATATATATATATAAAAATAATTCCTTCGCCGTTTCAACCTTGGAAGCTCTGATTCCCTTTGAAAGTGTTTTCTCTCATTTTTCGAGTTCGTTCCAGCCTGTGCATTAACTCCACTTTATACTCATTTCCAAAACTCGAAGCGCGGTTGTAGATTCAGGAGGTCATTAGCGAGTTTCTGGACGACTAAAATTGGGCGCGATTGTAAGGCTGCGTCTGATTATTGGTCCGATTCCTATCGTTATTTGCATCCCAATTACTTCAATTCCTTAAATTGCTTTTTTCCTTATTTGTACCTCAAACAGGTGTTTTGACGACAATAATTTAAATTATTATTTCAAGAGCTTTGACTATGAATAAACACGACTTACTGGTCTTTGTATACAAATCAAAATTGTCAAGAAATTAAGTGCAGAAAGGAAGCTTTTGTTGCCAAAATGACGTTACAAGCGTTATGATTTTTGCGTGTGATTTTTCGCCTACATGATGCAACCTATGTATACAATCCGTATCCATCTCCTAGTACCAGTTCAATCCGTTTGCTCGTCAATAATAAAAACCATGTTTTCCCAGAAGTAAAAAAAGCATAGTCTTCGCTCCTATTCTGAGGATGAATATATTTGCATGGACACTGTTCAAGGAGCAGTTATTGGCTCGGATGTAATTGACAGGATTATAAAAGCAATTACAGCATATATTTTATATAAAATACAAAAACGTAGTATACGAAAATATATACAAGTAAATGTAAGAAAAACTGCAGTAATATTGTTAGGTTGAAGCATCCTAAACGGGTCCGGTTAGGCGAATCTCCAGACACTGAAATCGACATTTCTTTGAATCACGGTAACTTCATCAATAAATTAAAATCAATGTCTCCTTCATACATTGTGTTTCCAAGAATTAATACATTGTTGAGACAATGATCGTTGAACGTGATCTAAAACACTAATATTAACAAAGAAAAGAATGATTCTCGTTCTTTCAGCGCAATTGATTTCAATTAATGGATGGGGAAAATGAGAAAATAATCTGATATGTAAAGCAGTTTACAACACTGTATCTTCTCACATATCCTCATGAAATAAGCGTACATCGCCAAACACTCCTTTTCATGTGCATGTAAGAATAACTAATTATTAAGTGTGGGAGAATATGAGTTATTATATATTTACCAGTGATGGGGGAATTGAGCAGATTCTCACAAATTTCAGCTAACTATTAACCTAACGACCCGTAGATTCAACAAATTCGCCTTGAGAACCACTCTTAATTTGAAAAAATTAAGTTCCACGAAATCGCACTACTGTACAGAAAACGTGTACTGCAAAATACTGAGGAATGGCCCCGCCGCTTGCGGCTGCATTGTCACCCACGAATTCATTATCACTTCAATGTCCTCGCCTCCTTCTCCTCCATTCCCGCTTCCCACCATCCCTCAATCCTGCGTTAGCCCCTGCCTCCGTCAACTAATCCACATTTGCCTACCCCTCCCACCACCGCCACAGAACCCGCCTTTGTCCCAATCCCCAAGCCATTAAACCCCGCTCCACCTTTATATCAAAATAGTTATTAAATTAATTCGAAATTTAAAGAAATGCAATGTTTTAAATGTATTTTACACGTAGGAATTGCAGGCCTCTGAGAAAACTAATTAACTAGCACTAAGCAAATGTAATACGAACTCAAAGACGACGTTATCCAACTCCTCCTATATATAAGACAACGAAATCCAGAATATGAAATTCTAAAAATCCAAATTTTGGAAATTTATTGGTGCGCCGCGGACTCTGCAATTGGCGGTGGCGAATGGAAAATCGCGCTTTGACAGGCACTTTCTGCCGCCCGGCGCGCACAGCAGGGCGAGCAGGGCGCGATCGCGCGAATCAATTACACTTCATTAGCCCCGTCAGCGCCATAATGCGCCCCAATTTGGGTCATACACGTGGTTGCTCGCCCGCCCCGCGAGCGGTGTGGGGGCGGCTCGGCGCCGAGTTCTCTTTATGAGAGCGCAGGGATGCGGGGGCGGAGGCTTTCGCGGGTTGGGACGTGGGTTGGTACTGGTTCAGGGGTTGTGAAGGTGTGTGGTGGGGCGGGGTTTGCTTGTGGCCGGGGTTAGTAGGGCGGGGTTTGGTGAAGCTGAGCTTGGTGGCTTTGATTGATTGATTAGTAATTCCAGGCACGTTAACTACCAGGGTCATTATTCCCGTAAGTGTAATGCATGTTTTGTGCTCGGGAGGCGGTGGTGATCTTTCCTCCGCTGTAGGGCGAAGTCCAGCGCCGACCTAACATCAGCTAGAGGGATTTTCCCCAACCAGGTATCCCCACCTGCGGGGCACCGCCCCTACCGGGACAAGCTCTTAGCTCAAGTCTCCCGTCATGTGTGTTAGTCTGTAGCGTGTTAGTGTATGTAGGTGTGTGTGTAAGGGGTGAGGATAGGACAAAGAAGATGAAGATGAGATCGAGTGCGGTCCGTGGCCCGTTTGTTAGGGTACGAATGCTCCGTCATTCGTCTGGTGTTGATCGGAGAAACCACGGGAAACTTCCGATTAGAGCAGCGGGCCGTTCTCCCCCAGGCCGCGACTGAATTCGACCTAGCTAACAAGCTAGTGTCGAAAATCCTACCACCGTCGGGACTCGAACCTAGGACCTCCCGGTCAGAGGGACTGCAGTGACATCAGTTGATATCCAGAACCATCTCTCCCGGGCTGAATTTCTTTGAGTGACATTTGGTGAGGCGGGGGTTGGTGAGGCGGAATTCGGTGGAGTGGGGTGGGTTTAGTGGAGTGGAGTTTGGTGAGGCGGGGGTTGGTGGGACAATGTTGCGGCGAATTTTGATTATGTTTCGCAGAGTGCGATTTTGCATTCGCGACCGCCAATTTATCACACAAAACAAACATTTCTCTAAAATTGCGATTATTCAAATTTTATTTTCTGGATTTAAATATCTTTCATGGAGAAAGAGTTCATTATCTTCGTTTTTAACACCGAATTATATTTAATCTACTGAAGTTTAATTGTTGCTTGGAAGGTTTGCAATTACTTTGTGTAAGCAAAAATGTATTTGTATGTCTTTAAATTTCGATTTAGTTTATAACATTTCTGAAAATAATAGTAAAAAATAGGGTACACAAAGACTTACTTGAGATTTATACGTTCCAGAAACTAATTAACAAAATGAATATCAGTTCAAGATAAAAAAATTTCAATGTGGTAATGCTGTAGTTGATAATATAGTCGGCCAGATTTCTCCGTGCACGTTATTTATTCCTCGAAATTATATATTTTTGTTCGATACACCTTTGCTCGAGAAAGTTTGCTTTCAGATAAAATTGAAACGAATGGCTTATCTCGGTTTCTGTTGAAAATTTTCAAGTTTCTATTTGTTTCTTCTTCCCTCCCTGCCGCGTATGTTTGGTTACTTGGTTCTTATATTTATTTATATTTATTTATTTAATAGGTAATTATTACAAACAAATTAGCTTACTTGATCCTATGTGGCTAGGACGAAGGCCTTTACAATACCTACATCCTTTCGCGTTCTAATCTTTCGAATTCTGGTATTCACCCCAAATGGTCTCTCCAGCGCATCAAAGCCGCGGAAAAGACACCATAAGGTACGGCTCAGGAAAAAAAATCCCTGAAGGGGGAAAAACCTGCCGTCAGAAGCCGAGTACATACTAATCTATCCGACATTTATTTTAACTATTTATTTTCTGGCGCGGGCGTCCCGCCGTCTCCTTCCAGTGCTTGGCCTCCTCAGCACCTGAAATCATACAGCGCCACACAGAAGATCGTCCGCACCAACGCCTCTGCCCTTATATTTTCGATCCCCCCTTACCTCCCCCCCCCTAATGTGCTTATTACTATGCCAGTTTTATTTATTATAATGAACTGTTACTTACCAATTGACTACGACTTATGGCTTATTTCTTAACTGTTTACTAACTTAACATAAAATTACTGATTAACTTACTTATTGTTAGCTTATTGACTTATTTATTTGGTTCTTATAACCAAATTATTAGATGAAGGGACGGCGTTACTGGCCTTCACGACATTACAAGATGTTGCTATTAAAACACGAATTTATGTACCATTGTTTTAGACAGACGCTTCAATTACACGCCCCTCAAATTGCAATCCTTGAAGCACTTTATATGAACTGGAATGTGTAGCTTTAACGTATCATTTAGTTCGACGAGTCTGTTTACCAAATTCCTTAACTCTTGTCGCAATATTAAATTGTGGCACAAACTCAAAAAGGTAATTATATCATTCAATAATTTCGCCCATAAGACGTAAGGAAATATGATTTTCTGATTATCAATTGAAATTACTTATTGTTTCGGTTAAGGCCCTTAGAGGTTTTCCCTTCTTTTATCTCTCTCAACATTATCGCCACTTGAATAAAAAGAGTTCGTCTCTATCGCATTCACCGCAAAATATTTTCATCATATTCCTCCACCACTGCGCGCTACCGTAGCCGGGGGAAGCCGAGCGACCGAAGAGAGCGCTAGAGACCGCAGCACCATCTAGTAGAGGAACTACTAACTACTACTCGCCTGATGGTTGCGCGCTGTACTAAAATGTGTCTAGAGCAAAAGAGATCGGATCTCGATGTATAATGCTTTAATATTTCGTTATCATGTAAGATATGCGAGAATATGGAAAAATAAGAGAAAACATGAGGTTCTATAACAGCACGTGCTTTCTCGCATTAATCTTAGTGGCTATATATTATTTTAATATGACAATGTGGTGGTGGAGGATTTATTTAATATTTTCCAGTGTTTTTTTTTATTTGTTCTTTATAAAGAGATTTAAGTACAGAATATGTCTTAATTAAAAATTTTATCCATACCCTTTCCTACGAATTACATTTTTTAATACTTTCGATACGTTTTACGAGAACTCAATCAGAACGTTGAGAATGTATATTTGTGAGATTTCGCATTCTTTGCATAGTAGCTGTAAGACTGATCAATTTCTAATTTTTTAAATAAAATATATTTCGAATACTTTTGCTCGTTAAACGCCAACCCCCATAGGTCATATGATTGGGGCGCTGATTTTTGCTCAAGGTTGCTGGTTTTAGTCCAATTTAAGATGCCATGGAACTGTGCTACGGAAGGCAATGACAATCCCCCATGTATCTTGTATAAATGGCAGAGAATATGAATAATTGTCTAATCAAATCATTGTGCTGAAGTGACAGTCACAAAGCTGACATACAGCACAATGCAAAATAATAATGCCGACAGGCTACCATACTTCCAATTTCTTGTTCCTCACAATACTGGCTAACCTCCAAAAAAGTGTTAACTTTGGGCTTATCTTATGTTGTTGTTGTTTTTTTTTTTTTTGTTTCTTTGTTTTTTGTCGTCTCCCGGGCTATTAGAGCAAATGCGCCCATGCGTTATATCCGGGCTCTGGATACAAATCCCGTTTAAGGCAAGGATGTTGTGTATCACAATCATTGTAATACCCTCTAAAACACTCTTTATTTTATCATAACAGACATTGATACCTTCACCAAACTGAAGTATTTCCCCGAAATAGCCCTACGGGGTGCTTCGGCAATAATATCTGCGATTGAACGAGACAAGTCTATGGGCTATCTCCGGCAGCCAACGACGGAAGGGTCCATCACGAAGTATGGTGGTAGAAAATTGAGGATTGGAAGAGATCTCTGATATGGTTGGATGAGCGGGTCACTGTCTTTTTCTATGCCGTTGCTTTCCCTAAGGACGATAGTGCGCCAATTATGACGATTTGAATACCAGATAGCGCAGGCCCAGATACAATATCCGATATCGTATTCAGTAATTCAAATCGAAACTGAGTGGTGCCAAATTGCTAGAGGATTTAATTTTGCCAGCATCGGTTAACTGTCTTTCGTAGGATCCGTTTTTGCATGCCGAGAAGCGTCCACATACATGCCGTCGATTTTTGGCACCTTAAAAATCCCCCGACTTTGAACGCGAGAACTTGGGATTAGTAGCCCGGCAGGATAACGACTATACCAGGGGTTTTCGAACTGTGAGTTCCGACTCCCAGTGACGTCGCGGACATTTGGTAATAAGTCATAGTGATTATTAAAAATGATCTTTGAATTGTTTTATTTTAATGCTTGTGTCATTCATGTCTACAAAATAATTTTATTCTATCATAATATGTTATTTGCAATGTATATGATTTATTTTACTAATTAATTGTGGATTAATTGAACCTGACAAACCCTTTACCAGTAGCCTATTGTATCGTCTATTCATTTGTGTTGAATCTTTAGTAGGGGGTATATTAACTCTTACGTTTGAAACTTATTGTTACCGGGAGAGCCGCGTTTAGTTTCGTTTAGGCCACGGGAGCCGTGGAGGAAAAGGGACTGAAAACACCCGCACTGTACCATGAAAGCCGTATTTACTTGACTGTCCGGGAGAGGCCGCGTCCATGGCGAAGGTGCCGACGTTTCGGTCGCCATTCTGCGACCTTCCTCAGGACATTTCGCCCTGAGGAAGGTCGCAGAATGGCGACCGAAACGTCGGCACCTTCGCCATGGACGCGGCGTCTTCCGGGCAGCCGAATAAATACTGAGTCCGGCCGCGGAAGCTTACGCTCTCACCACGCAAGCCGCTCTCTTGGTGCGTTGCAGGCCCGTTCCTGCCGTGCCAGGACCTGTTCGACTGGTGGACGCTGCGCTGCGGCGTGTGGATCGTGTTTCTGCTAGCCATGCTGGGCAACGGCACCGTCGTCTTCGTGCTCATCTTCTCGCGCTCCAAGATGGACGTGCCGCGCTTCCTCGTCTGCAACCTGGCCGCCGCCGACTTCTTCATGGGCATCTACTTGGGTAAATCAGGCCAAACCCTGCACGTGGCGACCCGACGGATAGGAAAATTACGAAAGAAAGATTTTTTTTCATCTTTTGTGGGAAAAATAAATGAGAAATGTAAATAAATGTAACTTCATTATCTGTTCACGTCTTCTACAATTCAGTGAGAAATTTAGTTTTTCGTATTATGGATCTCCATGCCGCCAAAGGACACGATGAGGGATAATAGCCCAAATCTATAGCTACTTTATCTTTGAAAACAGATTGTATTGCAGAGCAGCAAATATTTTGTTAACAATCCTTGCAAAAACACTCATTTATTTCTAGATTCAAAATTTAACTAGGATATTGCACATTATACAGTATCACAGGATTATGAAAACATGCACGGAATTCACTTCTCTCCGTAGCACGTTCAGTTCTTAACTTTTTTTGACGTAAATAAGTAAATAACAAGCATAGTATGGTAAAAACAGCATCATATTTTGCCTTTTTATTTTCATAATTGAAAAATGTACATGTAATTTTAGTTGCCACTCATGCACATTGAATATATTTGTAACGACGTGATCTTCAAGCTCTATACTTATCTGGTCACGCGTCATTTAATATGCAGTGTCAAGTCATTTATTACTATAATAAATTATTACTATATTTTAAAGTGTATTATTTGTAAACTGCAATCAAACCTTTTTTTAATTGTATTGAAGGAAATTCATTTTGTGTACATTTTCGGGGACCCATTTAAATGGGGATATGAGGGCAAGTTGCCCCAGCTGCACCAGCCTCTGGAAACCCCTAGGTTTACAATTATCAGGAATTTCAAAATATGAAAAAAATGTTTGATTCGTGAATAACGCTGAAATCCCCCATGCCTACTACGTTTGTCTTTCCAAGTAACAAGTAGACATTATTTTGCACATTTTCCCTGGTTTTTATTTGTTCAAGTCTGTGTTTAAGTTTAGTCATTTTAAATTACGAAAGAAGTTTGATTTAGTAGAGACCTCCATGCCACACAATTACTATTAAGTGGAGAGGCCTGTGCGGTGTATGTGAGTGGACCGTTGGTGTTCCGCAGGGTTCCTGGCGGTGGTGGACGCGTCGACGCTGGGGGAGTTCCGCATGTACGCCATCCCGTGGCAGATGTCGGCCGGCTGCCAGCTCGCGGGCTTCCTGGGCGTGCTGAGCAGCGAGCTGAGCGTGTACACGCTGGCCGTGATCACGCTGGAGCGCAACTACGCCATCACGCACGCCATGCACCTCAACAAGCGGCTGTCGCTGAAGCACGCGGGCTACATCATGGCGTGCGGCTGGAGCTTCGCGCTGGTGATGGCGCTGCTGCCGCTGCTGGGCGTGTCTGACTACCGCAAGTTCGCCGTGTGCCTGCCCTTCGAGACGAACGGCGCCGCGTCGCTGGCCTACGTCGTCTTCCTCATGTTCATCAACGGCGTCGCCTTCCTCATCCTCATGGGCTGCTACCTCAAGATGTACTGCGCTATTCGTGGGTCTCAGGTGCGGACTGTCTTTTCTGGGCGCAGACGTACGCTTTGCCTCCCTGCGTTGTCTTCAACTTTCCCTTAAATGGATAAATTTACCTCATATTGTTTGTTTTTTCTATTTGAAAGTTTCATCATATTTCGAATTAATGGCACTATTTTGTCACCAGTTTACCAACCCGTATCATTACTCAATTACTCTCAGAAAGCGTCTTTTCCTCTCCTCTTCTGTCTCTCTCTCTCGCTCTCTCTCTCTCTCTCTCTCTCTCGCTCTCTCTCTCTCTCTCTCACACACACATACACATTGATATAATTCATAAATATCCGTTCGTTCACTCACTTGCCTCTCAATTGTTTCTCTCACATTCCATTCGTTGTAATTAACAGTTAGAATGCTTCTGTATCCAAATACAATATCATCTGTCATCTATAAATCTGAATAAAGATTTCTTAATCCAAAAATTGTGGATATTATCACTCCCGAGGAATTTCAACTTTCGCATTTTCTTAATTGCTTGCAAGAGGTGCTCTTTCGAGAATTCGTGAACATGTTCCTCCGTTTCCACAAATTCATCGGCAGCATCAACTTCAGATTGAAGCCAAGATGCGTCTTTGTTGTAGGATCTGCTTTCTTCCACGATTCTTGCCCTAAATTTGTTGACGTCATTTTTTGAAGGAGTGTCAGCATTACCTTCGGTTTTTTAGTCAGGTTGCAATAAAAACCCTTTGCGTCTGTTTCTGATTCTGAACAACCGATACTGTACATGGAAATCTACTCTACGTTTGTACCTGTGAAGCGTTGAGCCAGATTTTCTCCTTTAGCTTTTTTAGCTGACATTAGCCTTGTTGTGTCAGTTCGAATTTGGTATATTTGTTCAACATGGTTTATTTTTACTTGAACTTTAGTTGAACTAGAGGTGTGTGTTGATTTAAAAGATGCCTCGGCTAAGAATGATGTTTCACGCGAGTGTCAGCTATTCGTTTCATAATTGTTTATGCCAATGGGGGTTCGGAGTTGTTTACTCTGTTTGGGTGCTGACCATTGGTGTCCAAAATTATCTGAGATACCAAATATTCAGTTGCATACACGATGCGATTGATTTCAGTAATATCTAAATCTATATCTGGTGTGGGATCTGTACCACCTCAGTAAGTCAGAGTTCGCTGACTCTATCACTCTCTTAGCATTAGCATTTTCGTACATTCTGCTAACGATTCACGAGATTCGATTGAAAGTAGACGAACTCTATCTCGCGTCGAACGAGGTTTCGCGTCATGTCCTTATCGTGTGATTCATGTTCTGCATGTAAAGGATCCTCAGGCCTAACGAAGCCGCTGAGCTAAATTCAAATCGCCTGTTTCTTCGCCCAAAATATATCGTTAGTTGGTGAAAGGAGTGTAGCGAAATTTGCGTGGTCAGAGGGAAGTGCAGGCCTCATGGCCTGAGTCTCGACGCGTAAAATATGGCATCAATTCAATTTATTTCCAGATGAATTTTCATCACTGACTGATGTTTCATTGAGAAGAGAGGAACCATCTTTTTTAGGGATATTAGATGGTTTTAAATGTTTGTGTGGATAGTTCTATCGAAGAACTTATTCCACATTTCCCTGAACGTAGACAAGTTGTTCTTGTGTGAAATGTTCACTGCTGATTATGTATCGTCATTGACTGGCAAGCTTTTTCGATATTCTTATATCTGGATCAGCTCTTTCTATATCTGAAAAACAAGAGTCGAGATTTTAGAGTTTAGAGTTTATGAGTCCCCATTTTTCGCTTTGACGTAGTAAAAGCACTGCATCACTTCCTTTAATTCATCCTGTGTCCATCTCTGACAATGTCTTCGAGCTATTGGTTGGTATTGGTTGAACAAAGTATGTTAGTATTCATTAGATTTCTTGTTCTATTCATTTAGTTCATCGTTTTTAAGAGAAGTTTCGCAGGATACACGTTCGAGTTCACAGATCACACTTGATCCATGGGATATTTCCTGTCATCTGCTACTTCTTTATCCATTCCTTATTGCCATTTTGACTTTCTCTGCGAACAGTAAACAGTTTTAGTACGTTTCCTTCTGTAAATTAAGAATTCTCTGGTGCACTTTATGAACTTGTTACAATTTCTTTGTGAAAAAGTAAGAATTATTTTTTTATATCTCGTTTTCAAATATTTGATTCTTACGTTTTCAATTATTTATAATTTTACTTAATTCATTTAATTTCATTATTATATTCAATTATCAGAAAATAGGAAATGAGGAAAAATGACAAATTCCAAATTTATTTGAATAGTGATCATAGTAAAGATGTCCAGAGTATGTGAAATTTCCGAGATGAATCAAGCGATTAATCTCGGAATGAATCATATGACATGTTTCGAAATAAATGAATAATTTCACTACACAAACTTTCCTTTTGCTAATTAAGGTAGAAGCGGGGAAGTAGGGTTTCTTTTGTTAGCAGTACTAAACAATCATTTTTGTAGTTTGTTTACCATTGCATATAAGTTTTCTATAAATCGGGAGCAAAGAGCTCCAGTTTTCAAATGTTGCTAACCTCGCTTTGATGGCATTTTTATTCATCATTCAACTAGTGATGATTCAAGTGATTAATTATGGAATAAACCATATAATATGTTTCGAAATAAATCAATAATTTATCTACGCGCACGTTTTGTTGAACTATCTTTTCGCTAGTTGCTAGTTAGAGGCGGGGGAGTAGCACATACGAAAGGCTTAAAGCAATAGGAAAGTGGAAGAAAAGGTTAGAAACAAACCAATGAAGCTTGCATACGTTAAATTCTGATTGATTCAGACGAAAATCACGTTCGTGATTGTGTATGATCGTTTTTAAGTGTAAGTTGTCTGCATGACATGGCAAAGTCGTAGGCTTCCGCGGCCAGAGTCATGCACGTGATCTTGGCTATCCGGGTGACGCCGCGTCGAAGGCTGTGTTGCCGAAGTTTCGACCATCTTGCCGTGGTCTTCCTCAGGGCTGGTATACCCATACCATGCCCATACCATCCCTGAGGAAGGCCACGACAAGAGGGTCGAAACGTCGGCAACACAGCCTTCGACGCGGCGTCACCCGGACAGCCCAAATCACGCGGATTCATGACGTGAGCGCTGTGGATGAGGCGCGCGCTCACTGTGAATGCGCGCGCGCTGCGCGGTCCGGTCCGGCAGGCGTGGAACTCGAACGACTCGCGCATCGCCAAGCGGATGGCGCTGCTGGTGTTCACGGACTTCGTGTGCTGGTCGCCCATCGCCTTCTTCTCGCTGACGGCCGCCTTCGGGCTGCAGCTGGTGTCGCTGGAGCAGGCCAAGGTGTTCACGGTGTTCGTGCTGCCGCTCAACAGCTGCTGCAACCCGTTCCTCTACGCCATCCTCACCAAGCAGTTCAAGAAGGACTGCGTGCTCATCTGCAAGGCCATCGAGGAGTCGCGCGTCACCCGCGGCATCGGCCGCTGTCGCCACAGCTCCAACTTCTCCAACAGGTGAGCGGACGGCGCGCGTCTCTGGCGTTGGGCCGAGCCAGTGGCGGATTCAGGGAGTGTTTCATTGGCAAAGAGCAATTGCAGTTCAATATTTTTTAAATACAGAAAACCCTCGTTATAACGAACTTGCTTAATACGAATTTTGCCTCAGCAAAAACAAAACGTTGGTCCCGGCAAGTGATTACGGTCATACGGACATTTATAATTCTCGGATAACATGCATTTTTATAATACGAATTCCGATTATTTCGGTCCCTTGGAATTCGTGTTAATGAGGTTTTACTGCAGTATTTTTTTAAATTCTTATAATTGTCTACAGCATGGTTTTGTAGGGAAGAGGTATCCCCAAAGACAATCAAACACTCCTTTACATTTTTTTACTAATTGGAACACGTTTCGTAATTCAGTATAACCGCATCATCAGGTAGTCTTAAACAAAACACCAAAAATATTTATTTGAAAAACATTCATTTTAACTCAAAAGTCACCAACTGAAACATATGTCTGATGAAAACCAAACATACACCCAAATACAATAAGAACATAGCCGATCTCCACAGTTAGAATGAGAGAGCCCAACAAAGTATCCTAAGGATGCCACTGTCATTCAAATTTTTAATTGTTAGCATGATATAAAAAATACAAGTATATTCATAACAGGAATGTAATAATATCTATGTATCTTCTTATGTAATAATATCTATATCGCTATAACGCTCGCGACAACACCCTTCCCCATTTACAAGAAGAAATATGAGATTATATTACAGCAAAAACAATTTGTATTAATTTTAATTAACAATATATATAATATATATATATATATATTGTTAATTAAAAGTATTGTTGTTGTATTGTTATAACAGTGATAATTAAAGTCAGAATTAATTGTCTACACATAACAATTAGAGTGGGGGCAATTTTTGGGTGAAGGAAAAACGCATAGACGTGAAAATGTTTCACAACGAAACCTTTCAACAATGAACATCGCTTAGGAAGGGTCTACTACGCCAATTTAATTTCATTCTAGTATATAGATAAGTTTTAAATATTGTCATCGTAATCTTACAGATTGAATCAAAAAATTAATGAAAATATTTTCATTTACTGTAATAATTTACCCAGAATCACTTTAATTTTTTTTTTTAATAATTAGTTAATATTATGTTTTAGTATATGACTCAAAAAAGTTTTTTTAGCAAATGTTACAAAAATTAGTGTTACGTAAGGTTAAGCCAACAATAACACGGCATAATGCTGCCTCAAAACCTCCTCCCCCTGTGTTTGGCGTAACGTCATTTATGGACGACCTCGTATCCCCGTCGGTAGTCGAATGATGAGTACCTGAGACAGGCAAACGTGGCTTAGGGCATCAACTGATGTCACTGCAGTGTTTCTGACCGGGAGGTTGTAGGGTTCGATTTCCGACAGTGGAGGCATTTTCAACTATGGCTAGAATGCTAGTTAGAAATCATCTGCTGTCTGGAGGATAATTCTAGAGGTCAGCTGCTTTAATCGGTAGTTTTCCATCGTTTCTCCTATCAACATCAGGCGAATGCCAGAGCAGTTCCTAACAAACGGGCCACGGACCTCGCGCGATCTTTCCTTCACCTTCCTTCTATCCTCTCCCCTTACACACATTTACATGTACTACGCTACAACACTTGCCAGGAGACTGGTCAGGAACTTAAAGCTTGCCCCTCTGGTGGAAGATATTTGTTGGGAAAAACACTGCCAGCCGACGTAGGTCCGTATCGGGTCTCGCCATCCAGCACCGCCATCTCCCGCGATAAAAACACGCACTACGCTTCCAGGACTAACGACCTTAGCTGTTGAATCCCTAATCGAGCAATCCGCGAGTGGGATCTGAATGGAGCGCGTTGCGGGGTGCGCAGGCAGACGCCGGCCAACACGAACAGCCTGGTGGACCGGTCGTCGCGCGAGCACGCGGGCCACCACGCGCAGCAGTGCACGTGCTCGGCCAAGCTGCTGGGCGACAGCGGCGCGGGCAGCTCGGTGCGCTCGGGCGGCGGCGCGGCCGGGCGGCGGGCGCCGCGCGCCTGGCTGCTCGACAAGGCCGGCTGGCTGCTGCTCTGCCTGCAGCGCGACGCTGACGCGCGCCACCGCGCGCGCTCCGACCAGTACGCTTACCAGGTGAGCCTTCGCAGCACCTACCCTCCTTGTGGTAGGCTTCGCTTTTGATTTCTCGGCGCGTGTGGCCCTGCCTTCAAGGCGGAATATCTCAAGGCCTTTCGCGTCCTTCTCGGTCATGCCGCTTGACACATCGCACTGCTTGATATCATACGACTTCTAGCGGCATGACTGAGAAAGACGCGAAATGCCGTGAGATATTCTGTCGTGAAGACAGGCTCTCACGCGCCACGTTATAAAAACCTAACTTAAGTCTAAGCTAGTGATGCGCTATGGATAACAAAACATCAATCTTAACAAACATCGATGATCAAAATTAAAATCCATGTTAAAAATGCATCGACTAAAAACCATCTGTAGTTTTCAACATCGATGTTTTAGACTGGATTAGTAACCTCTAACATTAAATTCTTGGGCGTTTAAATTTAATTTTAACAGTGATCGTGTTTATCGCCATATATGGGTAGGAGAAGAAGGGGCAAACCTTACCCCCCCCAGCGTTGTTGGCCATACTTCAATGAGTGAAATGAATATTAAGAAAGAGAAAATGCAAGATCGTGGAGGTCATCTTAGGCAGGAGAGTTTGGTTGATGAACAGCACTCCTTTGGTTCCAACCTCCCATGAAAAATTCTAAATAAATTAAATAAATCTCGTTTACATAAATTTCAAATGCATTGAGAAATCCTGTATTTTGAGAAATCCACTAGTAGTTATTATGCCACCTCCAAGAAAAACGTTTTTCTTATAACTATGAGAACGCGGGCGAGGCATGGGATGCGTACGAGTTAGGGTTGTGACGTAGCTCCTAAAACACGACGATTCTAAACATCGATGTTTAAAATTAAAGGGTCGATGTTAAATCATTGCCTCTAAAACATCGATGTTTTTAAAACTTAATTTGTAACTATTTCTGTTAATGTGGAGTAGGGGATTTGATGGTAGTCGCGTTTGCTTCATTTTAATTAAGATTTAACTGAAAAAACAGTAAAAAATGATCAGACCATTTACAATAATAAAACGTTTATACATTTGATTGGAGAATTAAAAAAAATATATGGACTTCAGTTATCGACGAAAACTAGATTTTAAATATTTTTCACTCTTAGTCACTTTGGTCTGAAATAATGTTCAATTTAAAGTTATCTAAAAATTATTACAGTATTGTACTATGCTGGTTCGTTTTTCACTCAAAAATAGAATACCAAGCAAGTAAAAAACAATGACCGCAAAACATCGATGTTGAAAAACCATCGCCTTCACAGTATATATGTTAAATGCATCAATACTTTGAAACCATCGCGACCGATGTCGCCTTCCTTCCTCGTGTGAAGCTGGACGCGTCGGCGCGTGCGCAGATCGCCGAGATCCAGCAGAAGCAGCACAAGCGCGCGAGCTCGGTGTCGTCGAGCGAGAACTTCAGCTCGTCGCGCTCCGACTCGTGGCGCCAGCACCACCACCACTGCGGCATCCCGCTGCGCCTGCTCGACCCCAAGCGGCGCGCCTCCTCGTGGCTGGTGACGCGCAAGACGTCGCAGGACTCCAACCTGTCGAGCTCGCGCAACGACTCGTCGGGCTCGGCCACCACGGCCAGCACCAGCACGTGGCGCATGTCGCGCTCCTCCGCTTCCAGCGACGCCCGCGCCTGCGCACAGGCCGCCGTGAGTACGCCCCCGCCCCCCCAACACCTCCACCGACACCACCACCACCACCGCCACTTTCACTTGCACCTCAATCACCACCTTCACCACTAGCTCCACCCCTAGCTCCACCAACGTCTCCACCTCCACCACATCCGTTCACTTCCACTACCACCTCCACCGCCACTTTCACTGCCACCAACTCGTAACCACCACCTTCACCACTAGCTCCACCAACGTCTCCACCTCCACCGCATCCATTCACTTCCACCACCACCTCCACCTTCTCCACCACCACTACCACCTCCAACACTAGGAAATAAGTGAAAATTAGTTCAAGAAAATATCTTTTAATTAAATAAAGGATATTATTTTCTTTCAAAATAGTACAGTGTGCAACTAGTTTTTCATGTTAAACTTTATTGCATGAGTAAACGTTTCGAAAACGAGCAACGTTAAGAGCGAGGTTTCGAAATTGTACGAATGCAATAAAACATTCTGTCACACAAACGAGTTGTATACACTATTTTTTAACAATGATATTTTATTCAAATCTTTTTTCAACAACGCCACAACTTCAATAGTGTATGCCAACAAGACTTCAGATGCCAATAAGACCTCATGTCATATGATTCTTATGAAACTGTCTAATCGTCTGAAGCTTCATAATCATCTGTCCATTTTCCTGTTGGGATTTGGCTCTTCAAATGTCACCAAGTACTGTACTCTGTTAGACCAGAGTACGTTCCCCATTTACGTGATACCTCACATGTTCCCACATGTTTTTTAAATGTGCCTAAAAGTCCCCCTGAAAGTTCCTCATCCCCCGACATTTTTTCGAATTATACCAAATGCTCCCCCTAATATTACTCCATGTATTCCCCACATGTTCCCCCAGTGTATTTGAGTACGCAACAACGCAGCCAACTCCCAATGCTGCTATAGTCAGAGTTACTCGTTTCACTTTACGTCTAATTCTGGCCAATTTGTCCTACCGCGCTTATAAAAGCTTCACTTCAACAAACGAAAATAGAGACACGCCACTTTGGAAACAAGATCTTCAATTGTTCACAACATTGTTCATTATTTTTACTACACTTTCACAGAACTGTTGTTTCATAGTACCAATATCACAATGTGGATGAAAATTACTTGGAGGCTGATTTTGATGACCTCAAACATCGCCAAAAATGATCAGTAAAACTCTTACACAAATACGTTACAAAAATTAATCGAAATCAGTTCAGATGAGCAACTCAAACAGTGGGATACATTGATGATTTACATTATTGACTGTGGGAATCATACAAGGTTTCATAATTTCGTTCATGTGAACTCATCTCTTTTTTTGGTTATTATGAAATCGGCCGAACCTACAATTGCGTCACAGGAACTTTACATTACGTACTCACAACGACTGACATTCAAATTTCTGAGTGACGAAATGGAGTAGGCTACTAAGGAATTCTGTGGGGAACATTTGTTGCGTCTCGTAAATATTATTTTACGAAAGTATGATTAAACTTATATTAAAACCGATAAAATTTGTGAAAATGCTTTAAAAATTACGGGAAAATGTAAAAAATGACTTATTAGTGCAATCGACAAAATGCAAAAATAATACCTTTAAAATTCAATAATTTTCGTTCGTCATAACAAAAAATTAGTGAAATACACGTAAAAGCATCATTTTATAGTGCAAAGAAAACAGTGAAGTTTCATTAAAACCCGACCCCCAAATAATTACGGAACAGACCCTATTTCCGTATCCTTTCTCAAGATTAGCTTGGTCACCGACCCAGAAGGAAGACAACTGATTCTTTGTTCGTAGGTGCTGGCGGCGGAGCGCGCGCCGCTGACGGGGCCGCTGGGGCAGGTGTCGGTGCAGCAGGCGGCGGCGGCGCGCGTGATTGGCGCGAGCGGGGGCGCGCGGCGGCTGGCGCGGCGACCGGCCGCGGCCAAGTGCGCGGCCGCGTCAAGCCGCGCCTCACCGCGCGCCAGAGCGCCGTCGCTGGCAGTGAGGACTGCTGCCTGCTGGAGCCGGCGTCCGTCTTCTCGCTAGGCGGCGGCGGCGACGGCGGCGGCGCCCGGACCGGCGGGCCGGCGGGTGGGCGCGGGCGGCGGGCCCGGCAGCCCCGGGCCGCTCACCGTTGCGCTTCCTCGCCACATCCTCCGGCAGCGAGAGACGAGCGTGTGCGACGTAACGCTAGTCGACGACGGCAGAGCCGGCGCCCGTCACGCTCACGTCGCACCGGCGCGGCAGCCCTCCGGCGGTGCACCCGCCCCCGCAGCTGTCGCCGCCGCGCCGCATTTTTAAGCGCCATCTGCACGGCCACGCCGCGCACACCACATCGTCCGCGCGCTTCGTCACTCCGCGCCCAGCCCCGCGCCGTTCGCGCCCTCCGCGTCCGCCGGGCGAGGTCACCGTCCACCGCCGCCGCGACTCGCAGCCGCGCCCGCCTGCAGCAGCAGCAGCACACTAGTCAACAGGTCGGCCGGGCCGCGGGGCGGCGGGTGGCGGCGCCGCCCGACCCGCCCGACGCCCCCGTGGCTCAACTGTGAAGCGGCGCGCCGCCGCCGCCTCCGCTCGCGGCCCCGCCCCCGCCCGCGCTCGCGCCCGTGCCCGCGCCGCGCGTATGCCAGGGCCTCCAGGCGCCGCCGGCCACCCGCCCCGCCGCAGCCACGCACGCCACGCATAGCCCACGGACGGCATCTTGGTACCTACTCGTACGAAGGGGTGAGGAACGCTAGTTTAACGTACTGGGCTCTTGTACAGTGTATCGGATGGGAAATACATTTTGAGAGGTGTAGTTGTTTGTATGCTTGGGATGATATTAAACGTAGTAGACGTGGGTTTGTAGAAGGATGTACTGTTCTAGAAGTATTTTTGCAATCTAACTAATTTATCTTTACTTAGCTATTTTATATAGTGCTTTCATCACTTTCCTACCATTTTCTTCCCAAAATTTCTGTATTTGTCACTCGTAGTCTTCTTGATCGAAGTAGAGTAATCCATCCGTAAATGAAGACTTATATCCATAGCAAAACGTATTAAATATATTTTGATATGATAATATTAAGATAAATACATTTAAATATCTTTTCGATGTCAATATAGTTATTTAAAAACAGTCAAATTCAATATATGTTCTTCGTATTATATTTTCTAATTCCATATTTTACTTTAATACCAGTCCGTTTAATTTGTTTTCGTGAAATTTGTTAATGATATTATGAAACATTAACTATATTTATTTTATAAGAAAAAATAGTACCGGTATTAATCTTCAATTATAATGCTTTCCTTCTTGAAGTGTTATTCTTTTACTTTCTCGTGGCTGCAAATCATTTGAGTTACAAACGAAATCTGAAATCAAGTGTACGTAATATTTTTATTTTTGTTTTCGATTACGTCAGTTGGGAAACTTAAGCAATGAAAAAATTTCAACGCACACAACCGAAGTGAAATGCGTTTTTGTATTTATTTTCATTGGGCGCGTTTACTACACCTAAAACGCTGTTTTGTTGCTCCTCTCCCTATTTTCACCATATTTGTAATTTTGATGACTGGTTAAGAAGTGATAAAATGATAAAGTATTTTTACACAAGCGAACTATTCTTGTGATAGATCAGAAGGGAAATACGTGACATCTGAATGGCTGCGTGGTAACACGGGGTGTGAAGTAGCTTTTGACATAGAATAACGGTTACTTGTGTTCGATGACAATCCGTACTCTAATGCAAAGTGTGCATTCGTATTTTACTTAACGACAATACACTCTAATACCCGTTGCTCTCTAATTGCAGGTCATATGTTTAAGCATCTCTCATGACAAATCGTTCGTGTTATGCTGTGTAAATTCTAGCGTTGACTAATTTTCTCGAGTCGTGGCTATGTTTTGCTGTTCTGTGCTGGTTATTATTTAGAAGCACGCAGCATTTGGGATGCCTGGAGGCCCTTTTATACGAGAGTGCATTCGTAGCCAAAAAGTACATTCAAATATTGTATTACTACTATAATTTTGTTTCTACAGACAATATTGAATATTTAAGTAAATCAGTAAGTAAGCAAGCCAGCTTCCAGCATGTTTAATTTCCTGTGAAAGTTTGTATGACTGCCGTGCGGTCGCTATTTATATAAGAAAGAGTGAGAAAATGAGAAAAAAACGTGTCGAAGAGAACTGTGTTTCGGGTATTAGGCTCGTTCGCAGTAGAAGTGCGTGCACAATAATGTATACATGAAGTGGGGCTGCTGGATGTGTGTAGTGTGTCATATGCCCCGGTGAGTGAGAGACGGCTGCTTGATGTACGAGTGCTGAGGCAAACGTCCTCAAAAGTGACAATAATTTCCGGGCTAAGCAGCCGGCCCGCCTCATTTTAATTACATCCAGGTTTTGATTATTATTTAAATAATAAACCGTATGCAGCAATCATAACGTTCCATGTTCGCATTTCAGAAATAATAAAACTTATTGGTTATTCTGTTGATTTATACTCTTTTGTTTTGTTGTTTTTCTTTTGTCAGAGAGTCTTAACTCTTCACTTGTTTCTAGCAAAATGCATTCAAACATGGGGAATGTAAACGCTGATGTGAAACATATTTTAGTACAGCTTTTTGAATGACATAACATATTGTGATCTTTAAGAGATTTTTGAAAGCATCTCAGAGACATGGTGTCCATTCAAAATGTAAATTTTACTGAAGTGTCATATTTTACGTGATTGTAGAAATATATATGCCAAATGATTGGAATGCTCATCTTCCAAAATACTTCCCTTACGTGTGTGTGTTGCGAATGTGTGCCAATGTTACATAGCCCTTTCATTCCAGTGTGGTTGATATCTTACTGATATTCGGAATCATTGGTTAGCAACTAATCGTATTTTATAACTCACAAAACACATCATAAAAACAAAAGAACTCCACAAAAGATGTCTGTGTTATTTGTAACATTCTGTTGTAATTTATTGATTTGCAAACTATTTAGAAAGACTTCGGTCATGTTAATGAAATAGATAAAGTTATCTAACCAATACTAAATTTGATTGACTTGTATTTGATGTGGATGACTAGCCTCATAATATCCATTTCATAAAGAACTAGTAGTGTTACAAAATGGTATTTCTCGCGCAACTTTTCTTGAACGATGGATTGAAGAAATGCGGTTAGAGTGGGGGTATTAGTTTCGTAATCAGCCACTAGATTTCATGAAGCAATGCCAATCTCTGGAGAATCAGTCACGCCTTCGTAACGTTCTCAATAATTGGCGTTCTAACTTTCTCAGGAGTTCGAGGTATCTCCTGTGATGTATCTTTACCTGCTTCGGTAATTTATTTTTATTTTTTGAAGATAAATATGGACAGAAGTTCTCGTCTTCAACAGAAAATAGTTTCTATTTTGCGCCAGTGAGGATGTGTTTGAAATGTTGTCATCAGTGCTCGCTGCGAGCTTTTGTCTTCAACTGTTTACTGTGTCAGAGAGGGGGAAGCAAGGTCATCGTTCAAGAAAAATTGCCCGAGTAATGCAAACTTTCGTATATTAGTTTTCTATTTCCTTTGATCTCGGTTAGCTATTCGAACTTGCCACATATTCTAGCCTGCTGCCTTCTGTCACCTCCCAAAGTACATTTTTTTACAATATCTTAATTTTTCGGTTTCCTAGTTGTAGAGCGGACTTATTATTTTAAGAATATTAAATAACAGTAAAAACCCGTCCTAAATGGCAATTTTTATTGAAAAATTTGGAACGGTTTTTAAAAAACTGGCGTTTAAGCGCTACTGTAAATTTGAAATTTGAAGCTCTTTGAGAATGTTTGAGTTTTCAAAAAACTTAATTTCAAATAATTTAAATAAATTTAAACTCACAAATTCAACCGTATTTAGAAATTGCTGGAAATGTGCATATCAACGACCTGAGAGATCTTTCAAAAAATTTATATTTGTGTAATTTTTGAAAATATAAAAATACACCGAAATTAACTTTCCATCATATTAAAGAGTGTAACTACCATATTATATTGAAGACTGTAAAGCGAAATGTTTGAAGAAAAAATTTGGAGCTGTTTTTGAGAAAATGGCGTTTGAGCGTTTCTAAAAATGCGAATTTTTGAGCTAGTCTTCACAGAAAACGGTAAAGATTTCGAGAAACTTTATCTGAAATTATTTAAAGCACATATACTCATAAATTCAATAATGTGAACCAATTGCCTCTAATATAAGTATTAACTAAATTAGAGGCAAGTCAAAAAATCAGAATTTTGTAATTTTTGAAGAAAAAATAGAGCAATGTGGAGTTTATACCATCTTGTAGAGTGCATTTAGTACAATCCCTAGCAAAAGTTTAAAGAAAAAAAATTGGAGTAGTTTTTGGGAAAATCTTATTTTTGTAATTCTTTAAAATTGCACACATTGCACGCAATATTGGGAGAAAATTACTTAAGTTTTCAAAAATTGTACGTGACGTTAATGAAGGAACAAATTATGGACAGCAAATTTTATTTGAAGAACAAATCTGTATCTTTAATTTTGTTGTGGGAAGTCCCCAAAAAAATTCAAACTTTAGAAATTTTTGAAGATTTAGTGTTAACCGTGAAAATCAGACACATTTGTAAGTGCATTTTAGTCTATTCTTATACGACATTTAAAGAAAAAAATTGGAGCCATTTTTGAGAAAATTTTGAAAATGCCCCAGGGACTTCACGTGAAGTACTCCCAAAACCTAATGCATGATTTTCAAAATCGCAGTTTCGACTCAGGCCAAATGAACAGAGGTTTCTTCAATTTGGAAAATATCCTTCGCATGGTTTATTCGCTAGAGTTGTTCACAAACACCAGACAGACGGACGGACGGGCGTTTTGATCAAAAACACATTTTTTCGGTATCAGGGGACCCCAAAATGCGTATTTCCGTTGAAATGTCGAATTGGATTTTCCGCAACATTACATAACTTTCCCTATTCTGGGTATATTACTCCATATATACGTACATATACGAGAAAGTAAAAAGTTTTCACATAAATGTATTTTTGGTCAAACTTCTAAAAGTAAATATTGTTTTTAATTTTCTGTGAAATACAAGGCGCAAATCAATTATTTACTAGGAGTGTTAACAAATTAATACAATAGTTTTGACCAGGACTTTTTTCCGTAACGAATATTTCTTAAAAACTCTCAAAGGAGAACATTTGGAAACCTTTGGCACGTTGTGGATCATAAAGTTATTGAAAAAGCAGGTAAAATAAATTCGAAACAACATCACTCTTGAATTAATTTATTAGTAAATCGATTATATTCTTATTGGTTGGGATTGTAAAATAAATTAAATTCTGATTTAGATTACATAAATATAATTGAATAATACAGTGATTATTTGCGATCGCCATTTCTCAGGATCCACTACTCTCATTAAACCTCCTCCTAACATACTAGGGTAAGGTACAGGTATCCCTGTGCAATTGCACACAGGCCGATGTGGCCCACAGGGAAGGTGAAGGTCGGGCTCTACCTATTCGTCGCCGTCGACACAAGGAGGAGGTGGAGTGGCGAGCCCAACGCTCCGACCGGCTTTACCCCCACGCAAGATCCTGCTACTCACTTGGAAAGGAGGTTGAGTCGACCTCAGAGCCGCCGTGAATGGTAATCGCGAGATAAAAATCCCATGTAATGTAATACTGATGCACATGTTGATGCTTCTGTTACTAACAATCATTATTTACATGAACGTTGTGGAAAACATTTAGCAATGGTTTCATGAAGTTTTTTACGTAGTCATTTTTCTCTCTCAAAAACCTCTCCTCCTTAGCAGTATGACATGTTTTACTCTCATTCTTACAACTATGTCCTTGCCTTCATTCTTCTGGCTCCGGCCCTGCCTAGTTGTTTAGTTACCATATCGCATCATCACTTTTTTAATAATATATAACTATTATTCATTTTATTAATAATAAATAAAACATCATATCTATAAAAAAATCTTCACGTTTGAGTATCTCATGTTCTCTAATGCTAATGCTGTAAATGCGCGGAGGAGGCCGTGAATTTTTCAACGGAAATTGTGATCGTGGGCACGTCAGGGAAAGCAGTCCACATTGCAACTGTACACAGGTACGTAAACAGAAGGAAATGAAAGTGTTGTCTGGTAAAATTATAACAACTTTGCAATAGAGGCGATGTATCCTGCTTTTTATTGCAATAATTGACGCTTGGAGCAGCCGTGTCCACTTATCAATGAAAAATGTAGGGCCTAAAATATGACAGCCAACTAATTTCACGCTAAATATTCTTTAATATTAAAAGGCAGTTTCGCAAGGTTTGGCAGAGCACCAGATCCCTTTTATTTGGCTTTATTTACAAAACATGGAACAATATAACATGGTGATCAAACGGAAACCGAGAGGCTTGAAGTAAATATCGTATAAATATATTTTCAATAACCATTACCACACAATTTTCGCACAGATAAATAAGGAGCGGATTTTAATGAATTGTCTTTTTTCCTGTTCACTGTAGATGAGTGTAAAAATTAATTTTATATTATGACGCATTTTGTCATTTTTCGTCGATTTAGACTAAAAAGTCATTTTTTACCTTTTTCTGATATTTTTAATGCATTTTCACTGATTTAATCGATGATAATACCATTTTAATAGTACTTACTTATAATATTTCCCAGATGCAACAAGTGTTCTCCACAGAATTCCTGAGTAACGTATTTGATTTCTTCGCTCAGAAATTATAATGTCAGTCGTTGTATAGTCAGTATGTGTCGCCTAACAGCGTCATTGTCGGTTCACCGATTTCGGAATAACTAAAGACAGGGATTTCCTGATAAAGAACAGTCCAAACCAAAAGTTTGAAAGCTGAGTTCACATGTTTCACGAATAGAAGTCTCGATTACATCAGTAACGTATCCAAGAGCTTGAGTTGTTCATCCGAACGGTTTTTGATCGCATTTTAACTTAATTTTTCTTTGCTTTTAGGGAATTATAAAAACATTTTAAGAGTATTTTATTGATCATTTTTGGCGATGTTTTAGGTCATCAAAATCCGCTCCTACAGATAAATATAAAACTTGATAATCATATATTGCATCAATAACATTTACGATTGATCTCCAGGTCCAACCTATTTTCGTTGAGCGCTACGCATGAAAGAAACATTTTCTCATCCATCCGCTTGAAACTTGCACGGACCACATAAGTACTGTGTGTTTACAGTAGATAAGTTAGTTAGGCTTTTATTTCCTCTTTCTCGTGCAGTTGGTAACACTGGCCCGAAATACCGCAGGAAAGTGGTTGTGTGCCGCCAAAAATTTGCCCCATTTGTACAGCGCGTTTGTGTGCGCTTTTAGCGGCCGGATCGCGATTCGAGAAGCCGGCTGCGACGGGAGGTGGCGCGCTCGGTTGCCGATGCGGCGAGGCCCGCAACGAACCGACCGCGCAGTGGGCCGGACAGCTAAGACGCACAGCAATGGCACAGGTCTTGGGAGAAAATGGTAAGCTGTTTCGTTGATTGGTTCTTAATTTTGTAGTACTCTGAATCCACGAATGACAACCGTTTTGTCCAGAATCGTCAGGATTCAGGAACATTTCCATTGTTCACAAAATTAACACCGCATTCAATCGAATTGCTTGTGAAATCGTTTTTTTTTTTTTAACTCCAAACTTCACTCTCAATTTTTTTTTAACTTTTAGCACCGCTTCAAAATTTGTAGGAAAATAGTCAAAGTGTGAATGAACTTTTGAGCTCATGGTGCAACCAAACTTATGGAATGCTTTCAACATTATTTCCACCATTTACTCGTAATTTGTGTCTATTTGGTTCCCCAAAAAGGTTTTTATAACTACAGTAAAGACACCCCACTCTTCTTTTTGAGTTGGAATAATTGAGTTGTCTTGATGAGTTTTGTAATATCCGGCCCAAGAACAACTCCCTCTTTCGGGTTTGCCTCAAAAAAAAAAAAAAAAAAAATGGAAATTTGGATCCCAATTTCTTGCATATATAAAATCGTTAAACAAATCCTAAACAAAGCGTTTTAGGGCCTCAAAAACTAAAGTTTTGATGCCAAGGGCCTCAAAGAAACATTCCTCATATTGTAATCTACAGGATGAAACATTCTTGGACATTCTATTGAATTTTTGCTGGTTCGGCACTTATCGAATACTACCAATGCCTGATATTGTAGATTTGGACAACACTCGCAGGGCAATAATAATAGATATTACTGCCCATTAGATCTTAATCTATTGTCAACAACTGCAGAAAAGAAAAGGAATTACCAGCCACTGTCAATTGACCAGGAAAACCTATACAAATTAATAGAGGTAGGTATTGTATGTGTTGTTATTGCAACTAATTGGCTTGTTGCTGAAGATTGGAGAATTGTGAAAGAGAAACTCCATCTAAATGAATGGCACTTCAGAACCATGCAAAAGGCGGTGTTGCTGGCAACCAACAACCTAAACCTGAGTACACTAGAGCAAGATCTTCTCACTATCTGTCTCACCATATGTGTTAACGTCCTGTTCTTGAGATATATCTGAAAACTCCAGACTAGTGAGAAATTTTGAAAAATGATGTAATTATTTTACTATTATTTACTATTGACATTTTAAAAAATTAGAACAACCAAAACCATCACCATAAAAACGACAGAATAGGCAGAAAGGATACAAATGTTGCTTGACTACATTGCATCATGTCTAACCTTTTAGCAAAAATACCTTTCTTATCAAATATGTTTATCCAGTACACTCCAAACCCTCTCAAGTACTTTTTGTACTTCTCAGAGAGGGACCTGGTACTTTGTTTGCAGTTAACAGTAAAAATGAAGATTTAGTTGTACATAATTAACAAAATAAAATCTTGTAATGACAGTACTTAACTGGAAAAAAGAAATCAATATCATCAAATTATTATCTAAACTAACAAATAAATAGTAAATAAATAAAACAAGACGGCAGTTGGCAACAGGCAAAAATGAGAATTAAGTTCTACATAATTAACATATTGAATACTTGTAGTGACAATTCAATAAGCAAAAAGAAATCAAATTCTTATCTAAATTAACAAATAAATTATGAATAAACCAAAATGGACATAAGCAACAAGCTAAAGATATAACTCTTGAACTTTCTCTTTTTATGTTATGCCTAGTATCTTGTTTACTATTCTATTAATTTTTTTCATTTTTATTGTATTTCCTATATTTATCATCATCATCATAATATAAATAATAATAATAATAATAATAATAATAATAATAATAATAATAATAATAATAATAATAATAGTAATAAATTTTATTTTTCCCAAAGAATTACATTAACAGTGTACAAGTGTTACACTTTACATGTAAAAAATTTAAAACCACACAAAAATCATCACCATGGAAACAACTAAACAGGCAGAAGGAATACTAATTTTGCTTGACTAATTTACATTCTTTCTAACCTTTCAGCGAAAATATCTTTCTTATCAAAATTTGTATATACGGAACACTCCAAATCCTCTCTAAGTACTTTTTGTACTTCTCAGAGAGGGGTGTGTTACTTTATATGCAGTAAACAGTAAAAGTGAAGATTTAGCTGTACATAATTAGCAAAATAAAATGTTCTAATGACTGTACTTAAGAGGCACAGAAAAATTCATATTATCAAATTAATATTTAAACTAACTAATAAGTAGTAAATAAATAAAGCAAGATGGTAACAGGCAAACAGATAAAAATGAGACTTCAGTTATACACAATTAACATATTGAAAACTTATAGTCAGGGAAACAGAAATCATATTCTTATCTAAATTAACAATATTCATACTACAAATAATAAAATAATTGTAATAATCATTGTTATAACAATAATAGTTATTAACATTGCATAGTTAGGTTGTTAAAGGACACATAGTAATCATTCTAATTGGTATTTATAAGAAAATTAAACAATACAACAAATTTCTTTGTAAAATTTGGAATTCATGTAATTTTCTAATGGTCATGATTCCATTCACCACTGCACTCTCTTCCAGGGTTAGGTTTTTATATTAATTTTTTCATGGAGGATTTTAATGCATTTGTTCTGCAAATTATGAATGATGTCTACATGGGTTTTTGATGCACATCTTCATACTCCAATTACATGTCTGATGAGAGACTCTATTAATGAGAAGTAGACTAATTTTAAAATTTTATTCAATACGTAATTTTTAATTCTCATTAGTTTCCACACACTTGTTCATAATTTTTTACTTAAATCCAAAATCTGCCCTCTCCAGCTCAAATTCTGATCAAAAGTTACACCCAAACACTTCAGTTTACTTACAGAATTAATTATACTACTACATTGACAATTTTTAAAATTTTTGTGTATTCAATCAGAGCTGTGAAAAACTATTTTAACTTACGTTCTTGCAATTTTTGGTGCTGTGATATGTAATATTTTAGTTTTTTTCTCATTTATTTATTTGGCACCATTTTTGGAATACCCTGAACATTTCCTGTAACTCTT
>BOPP01000003.1:19531940-19548686 GCA_017312745.1 Gryllus bimaculatus
CTTCACAGTTTTTGTTTCACTATAACTGTTCTCTAATTTGACTCTAAATGATCTCCCTCCTAGATAGCTTTTGAATAACTGTAAAACATTGCCTCTTACTTCTATGCTTTCCAGTGCATCCAACATTTTATCGTGGTGAATCACATCATACATTTTTGACAAGTCAATGCTTAATGCTATCACATGCAGTCCCTTATGTAATTTTGCATTAATTATATCTACCAAATTTTCCAATAGGTCTATGGTGCTTTTATTTTTTTGGTATGCAAATTGATTTCTGTCTATTATTTGATATTTTTCCAAGATGCTATTTAAGTTTTGTGATATGCATTCTTCAAATACTTACCTGTTTGTATTTAAAATAGGAATTGGACTGTAGTTTTCATAGATTGAAAAACTTTCCTCTGTATGAATAGATCTAATTATTGATTCTTTTAATTTATCTGGAAAAGTTCCTTCATTAATACGTAAGTTGATAATTTTCATTATAATTGGTGCTATTAAGTTACTGTTCAGTTTTATATCTTTTGTAGTTATTTTATTAATTCCTGGAGCTTTATTAATATCCATCCCTTTAATTAGTAAGTTAGTTTCCTCTAATATAATTTCAGGCAGGAAAAAAGAGTTACTTTGTGTTATTCATTTTCTTGCAAGACTGTTGTATTACATTTACGTACAATCTTTTCAGTTTGCTTTTGAAAAGTGGTGGCAAAGTTTTCTAATACATGATCAATTGAGCTACTTTTCTTAAATTTTTCATTATGACATCATCTAAAGATTTTTTCTCTAGTACTCCAAGTAGTTGATTTATTGTCGTCCAAGTGAATTTGGTATCATTTCTGCTATTTTCAAATAAATGATTAAAATATTATTTCTTTATTAAAATATTATCTGAATTATTTTTGTTACATCATTTCTAGCTTTTTTATAATTAATTCTGAGTGCATCTTTCCGTTCTTTGTTTTTATCTGAAGTTCTCTTCCATTTTCTAAAAATGTTGTCTCTTTGTTTTATCAGATTCTTTATTTCAGAATTTATCCAAGGTTTTAAAATATTTTTCTACATTTGTTTAGTTCAATAATAATAATAATAATAATAATAATAATAATAATAATAATAATTCCTCGTGTGGTGCCTCGATTTTAGTAGAATAGCACCACGGGACCTCCCCCTGTCGTAGAGCAGCTGTCTGCTGTCACTCCCCCAAACATCTCCTCATTCCCACAAACTTGCTGTGTCATTGCTTCCACTTACTTGTGGCACACATCTGTTTTCTGTCCTGTAGGCCAATCTTGTATCCGCTAACTCTTGTGTTTCCACCCCGATGCTATTAGGTTGCGAGGGCTAGGGAGTCGTTTCCATTCTACCCTTCTATTCTAACTCTAATCTTCTCTGTCCCCCCTTTTTCCTTCCATTTCCTGAAGTTGGCGGTAGCTGAAAAACGCTAGGGGAAGGTGACTCTAAAGAAAAAACCCAAGATGAAGGATCTGTCAAGATCAACCGTTATGGTGTAGGTGGTTTAAACCTCAGTACCGGTAGTCGGTGGGGCGCAGTAGGCCACAAAGCGCCGTCACCCACCGACTGCAATGCCAAGTGTTCGGATCACACGCCACACTGGCAGGTACTGCTACGAGTGAGCAAGCTACGAGTGAGCAAGCTTCGCGGGACTCTTATGGAAGTTTGCGATCATAAGGGAATCCCTTAAATACTCTCGCCCAGAAAAAAACCCTGAAATCAATGCAAAAAGAATGATAATTGGAAGAACAATAAGCTATGATGACTTTCCCAAGAACACTGCAACAGTACTAATGTACCTTACAGTTATAAGAACAGAAAGGAATTTTGAATAAGTAAGCCCATTTCTAATAGAGAAGGGTATTGGCACCTATGAAGGATCTGCCGTAAGAAAAATAAAGAAAACTCTTGATAGAAACATTCAATGACAATCAAGGCACAAAGTTACTAGAATTGGGCAAAAAAGATGTTAAAGTAAGTGCTCATAGCACGCTGGATACCTGCAAAGGTGTTATAATTTGTAGTGACTTACTAAACTGCAGTGAAGAGGGAATAGTTCAAGAACTAGTTTCTCAAGGAGCAGTTGCCTGACGTCGGGTAAAAATGAGGCGGGATAATTTCTTCAGCGTCCCATGTCCTGACGTTCAAGCGTTATACGTTAGCAGAGAAGATTAAAGCCGGTATTCATCGTCTGACCGTACGAATGTTCATTTCTCAACCAATGTAGTGCTTTCAAAGCACACACAGCATTTAAGTGTGCAAGAATCAAAGTATGACATTGAGATAAGCCATTTCATAGTGATGATTCATGCATAGATCCTATCAAATGCATTAATTGCAGCGGACAGTATTCATCAAGGTCAAGGGGCTGCCCAATCTATAAGCAGGAGGCTGCAATACAAGTAAAAGCCAGACAAAAGATCAGCTATGCTGAAGCAAAAAAACTTGTATGTCCTGAAAATAAAGCAAACATTGCCTACGTAGAATCAGTTACTAAAAGCACAAATTTGCCTTCATTATTAGTGAAAGAACTAATGCCTGCAATAACCCGCTGCATAGAAAAGTATTTTAATGAAATTCACTACAACAAATTCAATGCAGAAGACTTAACTACAAACATTCAAAGTGCAATAGTAAATGAAAAGTCTCCAACCAAATGAGGCACAAAGAAATCTAGTGACTGATTTTGCAGCCACATCCAGCAAAGAAGTATCGGCAAAAGGCTATCGAAGTCGATCACCTCGCCCTCCAAAATACACCAAGGACGACTTCCTTAAACAAAAACGAAATCATCCATCACTAATGATCAAGACACAACCACTGGCTCAGAGATACGTTCGATGGTAAGTGCGAAAAATAATGATTACCAGACCATCGATCCAAGCAAAATCCCACGTAAGAAGAAAAGGAAGAAAGGATGGCCAAAAAGAAAGGAAAATAAGCAGGATCCATGCATCATATAGCAGCAGAACCCCATTATAACCATGGAAAATAATATTCAATATAACATTAACGGCTGTATCTCGGATTATTATGAGCTGAAATTGCTACTGGACAATAACACACCACTGTGTGTGTACTTACAAGAAGTCCATTTAAACCAGAAGACCGGTTCAATTTAAGAGGTTATAAGACGTACTGACGTAGAACCTGATCGACGAGCTAGAGGTGGTGTTGCCATATTGATCAGCAATACACATCCTGCTAATCGTTTCTATCTCAACACACCTCTACAAAAAGTAGCTGTAGCCTTATACCAGCCATTGAAGATGACGTTATGTTGCATATACTTATGACGACTCATGGCAAAATGAAGACCTACAAGACCTGATCGATCAACTACAGTCTCCATTTCTTATTCTAGGCGACTTCAATGCTCACAGTACCACATGGGGCTGTTCTAGTAAAAATGACTCCGGTCACAAAGTCGATGACCTGCTACTTAACAACGAATGTTTATAGTATTATCAATTCACTTTCACTAAAGTGAAATAAATTATTAAATATCTGCAAATCATGAATATCTTGGTATTTCGGTTTTATAAAACTTACTGGCAGACAAGTACACAAACTTATAAAATAGTGATGCAATGTTAAATCCAGCTCGTTTATTTTGACGGGGTTGTCCTAAAGAATTGAAGATCTTCCTAATGATATTAGTTTGCAACATTCTTCATCTTTCATTCTCCATTCTTCATTCTGTTTTCGCAACGTATTAAGTTGTTGTAGATCTTTATGGTGTATTTAATATTGACAAACATTAACATCACCCATTATTTCGTATGTGTGATACTTATAGAATATTGAACTTTTATAAAATACATAAATACTTTGAAGATCGCGCAAATATTTTTAATTTAGTCACTTAGATATTTGATTAAGTGGAATAGGTTACGTTTTAACTATTGTTCCAGTCATTGTTAAGATTAGGACAGTACGATTATTGTCTAGCAATTTCATTACTAATAGAAAATAGAGAAAAAACATTTGTTTTGCATTCATGTATTACAATTTTAACTGTAAATTTTATTGATGATTGTACTGACTAATAATGGCCAATCCGCATTCATATTTTGCGGTAAATACGTAAATTGTATGAAACGTCCCTCTTAAACATTGAGAAGGGATGTAGCTTCATCGGCTCTAAGTGTCACGGGTTCGAATCCCGCCTCGGTTATGGATGTTTGGGTGTTGTCCTTACATGGTCTTCCTACAGTTCCCCTACAGTTTAAGCTATCACAGTGGTCACTATATTACCAAGTTGTTAAAAAGCGACCTGAAAAAAATAAGAAATTTCAATGCTTTAGAGATGGATGAATTGTATTCAATAAGAATACCATAACGAAACTTTTGAAAGAATCTTAACATTTGTAATATTCAAACTTATTATTTTATGAACAACCTTGCCTCGAGTGGAATCTGATAATGTTTATACTATGTCACAAGACTCCAAAAAATCTTCCAGTAATACTTAGGTCTTTTGAAAAACTAAAAAATTGAGGACTTTACTCGTCGAGACATTTTACCTCTTCGTAGAAAAAAGTATTGGAGCAGGTAAAACCTACTTTACTGCACATTCATATACTTTGACGAATGTAGGATCATTCACAATGGCGTCCAAGTTAAAAGGAAACAGAATATGTATCACTTCGTAAAATATGTTATCAAAATTATTAGGATGCTGTAATATTTTACGTAAATTTGATTTGATTTATTTCCATTCAAGAACAGTAGAAACTGTATGTGACGTACAAAGGGGAAGTATAATCTCCGCACGTTCTTTTTAAACTTCATATCTTTCTCACCCCATTTACTACACACAGTTTAATAATAAGAGTATGAGAGTAGCATCGTTTGAAAACTACAAAATTTCGTACCCGAGTTAAAGGAACTTGATTCGCATCTATAAATGAACTACATTCTAAAGCTAAATAATAACACACACATCCGCTTCTACTCCAATCATGACTAACAAAAGGAAAGCTAAGCAATACACGAGCACAGTGAAGCTACATTTATGTCCAGAAGCAAGACAAGGGTCCATCTCAGCACTTGGTCAGTGAATCAAGAAGAGTGAACGAAAAACCTGATGAAGATGGTGTTATTGACCCAAAAGCTCGAGTACATTACTTGTTACAGGCAAATTTAGTCTACATTACAACTGCACAGTAAAAGTGTTAACTAATTCAATAAATATTGTTAAAGTAAATATTTTTCTTTTCGATGGGCAATAGTGTAATTGTATTGAAACAATTCTGTAGCAGAAAATATTTTACTTAACAAACTTGATGTATTTTTTAATTTAGTAACGTCGTCTGGCAATGTGCTCTAAGAAAAGTAAAGTACTATAATACGATATGCAGTTTACAATGTAACGGAATGTATTGTTGTAAACCAATGTATTAGGCGAATTTTTTTTAGTGAGCTGTTGATCCCGATCTGATTGTTACGATCCTAAGAGGTGACATATTAATTATTACAGTTATCTCCATTACAAGAAAATGTTCCCAGTCTTTAGTCAGTTTTATGAAATGTATCGATTGCTAAATATTTTACTTAAAGTTTCATTTCTGCAAAATAGATACTATCTCTGAAAAAATACGAGTATTACTTTTATAAAAGTTACAAAATTTTATTTTCCCCTGTGATTGCAAAATTAAAATTTGTTTAAAGTAGTACGAAAATCAAGTTCAGCTTTCGATGAATTTATTTCATTATCTTTACCCTTAATTGGCTTACGCAAAGAAGTTTGCAACTACCTTTTGCATAAACGCAATCCCTGTTTTATATATTTTTATGGTATTAATTGATTTGAAGTACTATCGAAGATAGTGCAAGCATCGAGGTGGATTTTAACCAAGATTTTTATTACAAATAATTGTATCTTAATGAATGATTCTGTCTGCTCCTAGAAGACGACTGATATACTCGTAGAAAGGAATTAAGATACTCGTCTATCTTAAAATGGAGTCTTTCCGTGAAAAATTTAAATTTTTTTCATTGTTTCTTGTGCGTTGAGAAGTTTTCGATGCTTAAACCAGTTTTCTTCTATTTACTTGTACTTTTCCGAATGCGCGCATGTACCACCATGGAATGGAAAGAATGTGCATCAAACTTAAAGAAAAACTGGTTATGTACATCAAATTTCAATTGTAAGAAAAATCTTACTTCAATTTTGTAGTGGTAGGATAACGCCAAAAAATCAAACTTTTGTAATTTTCGAAAATTCAGAGTTAACAGTGAAAATCGGACCTTCATTAGTAAATTTTACTCTGTTCTTCCAAGAAATTTTACATAAACAAATTGGCGCCATTTTTGAAAACATTTTGAAAATGTACCACCAACTTAATGTAAAGAACACCTAAAAATTAATGAATGTTTTACAATATTGTAGACGGACCGACAGAGAAAAGGGCGCACGTTTTGAAAAAAACACCTTTTCGGTATCAAGATCCCGCAGTATCTAAAATCTAAATACATGGCGTGTTAGGAGTAATTGATTACATATTAGAAGTTTTAAATACTTCTCTCTCTCAGGACCACACTATACGAGTTTTTCTATCGAAAAATTGCTGTTTTTTGGCTCAACATTACATAACATTCTCTATACTTCAAATATTACTCTGTGTATACGTACGTATATGAGTAAGTAAGAAGTGGTAAATTTTTAACAAAAAAATGTGTCTGCGTTTCAGTGAAATCCAAAAATCGTTCATTGAAGGACTTAAAGAGCCTACATAAAGCTGAAATGTAAAAGCTGAAATCTCTGGCTGAGTTTCTCGAATTCTTTGCATGTGGGAAAGTGAATTAATTGTGTGTAAAAGCTTTTCTTTCATTTTCATCAAAGTATGTGTTTTGACTTAAACATTGAAAAGTTCAGTTGTCAAAGAAAAGAATCGTTTTAAGCATTGTCCTTTGCTTAGTCAGCGAACTTTCGTGAATGATGTTAAGTTACTATACGCTGCTTTCAGTTATGTATCTTCGACTATAGATAAGATGATGTGTATGAAGATTTATACGTTGCTTGGTCTCCTAAACAGGTTTATGAAATAATCTGGGTATTTGTGTGAAGAATAAAATAATTTTTTGTGTTCCGGGCCGTATAATAGAAGACCGCGAGCCACCAGTTGGCCATCTCTGATACACAGCATCCATCCACCGTTATAATATAGAGCATGACACCAAAAAATGCACATAAATAATTTGAACATAACAATTTCAAAACTCTCATAAATATCTCGATTTTGGTTGTTATAATACAGAACATGACACCAAAAAATGCACATAAATAATTTGAACATAACAATTTCAATATTATCATAAATATCTCGATTTTCAATAATTAAAGATGATTTTACATTTGAGAAGCTGAGTTTCTAATCGTCATGTTTATCCATTGATTACAAAATGTTGACTGTTTTTAAGAACTGTCCATATTTCTCCATTGTGTATTGAGAAAATACTTTAGAGAATTGCTGTGATGCATAGTTACCATTTTAAAAAAAAATTGAGCATCCTATCTCCTAAGTACGAACGACGTATTCGAAAGAAGAGCTAATTTGTAACTTATCATCAATTACCGAATATTCGTGCACTAAAACTCTTTAAATGATTCCCAACATTGAAACGTGGTGCTGCACCTGTCAAGCCCCAAATGGATTTCAGTCACCGAGATATAAGGAATTAAGAAGATGGCACAGTTGCATATACTGGTATGTCTTATGGACAGTTCTGTGCGAGCTGATTTGAGTGAGCAGTGAAATACAGTGATTACAAGCAGTCAAACGTCATTTATTAATTAATAGGTTTATGAAACATATATGTGAGTTTTTGACAATGAATTCTGTACAGGGTTTACAGGATAGAAGTTTTTCTCAGCTGTCCAATGAAGAAAAGCTGGGGATAAAAAAAACTCGGCAGACCATTGCCAGATTTAAATAAAGAGCAAATTGTAAAGATAGAAAATAGACACCTTTAAGAAGGTTTTTAAAAGAGAAGAATTATTAGAAATGCGTGGCTCTACGGATGTGGTATAAACAATTCTCTGATTTCCTACAAGCAAACCATTCGACTCTTCTTGAATTTCCACCGAACTTTCACCGCTCAAGATTGAAGGAAAAATGTTTTTTTATCTGAAATTCAGAACCCTAAGAATGACTTTTGACTGCCATAACCTGGTTCGCGAGGCACCAGCCGCCATGGCTTTGCGGGGCAAGGGTTTTAATACATAACATTTCAAGTATCTAAAACAAACCTGTTTGAACAATTTCCTATCATTACACAAACGATCAAAGAGATACTACTAGAAAAGCTCTATTGTAAGTTTTATATGTAATGTAATTTCACTTTCTACCTAAGGCACTAAACGTAAACTTTACGTCATTTCACTATCATATAGTTGGTCAAAAGGTATTGTATCATCCTGTACAATAATTATTTATAATAAACATATAGTTTATATTTTGAGAGCGAGTTAAAACTTACACTTACTACAAACCATATGTGTGGCATGGTACGAAACATGCACTGTGAGCATTATATTCTCGACGAAAGCTGGCCCAAAGCGGAAACTATAGTTACAACATAAAAGGGTTTGTCCTTGACACAATTATCTAATCATGCACGTGAATGAGACGACCCCTTTGCACATTAAATGACGCAAAAACGTTACATTTTATTAAAATAATACGCCATTATTATATAATTCCCAGAAATAATATATTAATAGAACAAAACTCGAACAACAAATAGAACAAAAGTTGGTGGGGATATTCATTTTCTGAAATTCATTGCTTGTGGCGTGAATATTCATTTTTTGAAACTTCAACGAGCTAGGTACCGCTCGATTTGAATACTAAGAATATTAATAAGGTAACAGGGCGATAACAAAATCGGAGCAGAAGGACATAGCATGCAGTAGTTTGATCAATTTTTTCTGCGATCAGCCCAAATTCCCGTTCGTCTCTCAGCAAAATTAATTGCAGAATCGAAAGAGGTACGTGACGAGATTGAATTGATAATTTCATATAACGTGTTGCTTGCGTACCTCACCGTATTGAATAGTCTAGTACGAGTTCGTAACACTGAGCTGACTCCAGTGCTAAATGAAGAAAAATCACTGTGCGGCATGAGGAACCCTTGGGAACCATTTGCATTTCTTTGCAAAATATACTCCGCCAATTAATCCAAAGGGATTTCGTATGCTGCTATCTTGTAGCAGAAAGACCTAACGTCAAAATTCAGCAGTAATTTAAAATACGTTCTCATTGGCTTCCAGTTCAAAGGTACTCCCAATTACTAGTTTACTGAATACATACGCTAGTTTTGTTTAATAAAGAAACGGATAAATGTTCTTCACCGAAGCGATCTTCATCTAGTTTTTAATTTTAGAAAATCACCTTTGAGTGTTTTTCTTGAAATTTTCGATCCGTTTCTGTAGCCATCAACTTTCAAGATATTAGTTTATTTTATCGCACTTACTAACGTAGAAGCAAAACAATTGTAATCGAGCGCCGGGAAACGGCGAGTTATCAGCAGAAAAAATCTTATTGCCGGGCCCTGGTCACGAAAAAGCGTTTTTTGAGAAAATTTTGAATTTGTTGGGAGGAAATCATGTAAAATACCCCCAAAAAGTAATGAATGTTTTTCAAAATCGCAGAGCTTTGACTCAGACTAGATTGATAGAGGCTGTTTTGGATTTGGTTGTTCAATTTGGAATATAATCCTACACACGGTTTAGGACAGGCAGATGGGCACACAGAGACGGACAGATAGATACGGACAGACAGTCGGCCAGAGACGGACAAAGACGGACAGACAGAGAAGATAAGACAGTGTCGGCCAGTCAGAAAAAGAGAGAGGTGGAGAATCAGAGAGAGACGAAGATAGGAGAGAGAGAGAGAGGGAAGGAGAAAGAGAAAGTGGAAGGGAGATGGAGAGAAGGACAACGTCTACCGGGTTCCGCTAGTATTTCACTGATTTCAGGGGCCACCCTGAGTGTCCGCGTGCGCATTGAGTCATTTATTATTTTGTTTTTTCGGATGCGACAACTCTTATGTTCAAACCTGTAGATTAAGCGCATGCTATATACAAGGAAGTGGCAATCTCCCTCCTCCACTGGAACGTGAGACCCGGTGCCGACCAACATGTCGACATGAGGGGGTTCCCTGCCACCTGGTATCTCTGGCAACCAGGTATCGCCCGAACCGGAACAAGCAGAAGTCCCCCTCTGCCTCCCGGCACGCGTGATTAGTGCATGTAAATGTAAGGGAGAAAGAAGGGGTCAAGGATAAAGAAGGAAAGATCGCGCGTGATCATTGGCCCGTTCGTTAAAGTATTCCGGAATATCCCTTGTATTGATCAGCGAAATCACAGAAAACTATGGAACCGCTTAGGCAGCCGCTATAAGTATCCTCCACGCGACGTGGCTCTCTCGCCCAGCTGTTGCCCTGAGCTAACTCAGCCGATTGCGTTGCCCATCAACGCTGTGATAGCGCGCACTGCGTTCCGCCGGCGCTATATTTGACGCCGAGGGCGGGGGGAGGGGGCGGCAGCGCGGGGGCGCGCTCGCAGTAGACGCGGCGGTGGCGCAGTCTGCCGGGAGGCTCCGCCGGCGACGTCCACGCGGGTGCAGCCGCCGCCAGCGCCGCCGCCGCGCGCCGCCCGCCCACGCAAGGTAACCCGCTCGACGTGCCACGGCCTCTGCTGAACCAAGTGTTGCAATGGCGCTGGTTACCTTTTGTCTTCCAGTGTCTTCGTGCCATCCCTGCAGTGTGTGGCGCGGATACTTATAGATGCCCTAGTTTCGTGTTGTGTGTGTTTGAAAACGCTCGGAAGGAAAGTTCTAGAATATGTCAGTGTTATGAACAGCGGTCCTGATATACTCTGATGTTCTACTTGTGGAAATGAGAAAAAATGTGTTCACATAATCACCTTTGTTGGCGAATGGATTGAAAAAAAAAAATAAGGCTACAAAAACTACTTCATAAAGTATCAGTGAATCTGCTTCGAGGTGATAGGAAGTAGAAAATTTTCTTATATCAACTTCAAAATAATTTGAACTTAATTCTTATGTGAACTTCAAACTTTTCCTAGGGGATAATATTACTTTTTAAGGAACTTTTTTTTCAAAGTAGGGACCAGATAACAGTCACAGAACAATACCAATCCGGAATTCGAAGAACTTGAATGGTGTGTAGTCAACAACCGACCCCGAAAAAATATGCAAAATAATAGAGCATTTATGTAAATAACGATTGATGAACCCGATATTTAGCCCGATTTTTCCTGCTATTGAGATACGGCAAAGGCATACGTATTTTTAACATATTCTATACTTGCTGTACTTATCGCGGGGGCACGTAAGGCCACGTCCGTTTTTTAATTTTTTTCTTCTACATTTTTAATTTATTTTTATTTTTAAGATGTATATTATATTTGTTTCTACGATTGCATAACTGTTATTTACAACGACGGATACCAATAGAAGGCCGCAAGATATTTATGAGCAGGCAAGAAACACGAAACTTGCATTAAGGGTTGAAAAAGATTGCAATAATGAAAGTCCTAATCGACGAGAGAGTAACTTTTAATGTAAACAAATACAGAAGCAAAATACTCTGGGATCCCTTGATATACCTCCTCATTGGGACAATTAAGGATACTTCAATAATTTACGTGCCCCCCCCCCCCACTGTATTTTTTATCGAATACAATATATTGTGTCTTTTATGTAACATACATATTACCTAACATATTTCAAATTACTAAAATTGTTGATATATTCCGATATGGATTATTCTTTTTTTTTTCATTTAAGTGGTTTCGCGGTGTCTTAATAAAGACGCCGTATGTTGTATTTTTAAATTTATTTACCGATTGCTTGAATTTTACATAGTTTAGTTTTACACTCGCTCATTTGTTTTACTGGATTACATTTAACTTAAACTAAACTCATTCTCCTTACTACCAAAACAATAATGATGATGGCATCTCCAGTGAGTACCTACTGTTTACAATTATTGAAAATATTTTTAGGCATGATTTGAAAGGATATATGCCGTTAATTCTGGTTTGTTGAGGTTTGTTTGTATAGTTTTAATTGGTTTATTGTGTTTATGTTTGAGTAGAAATTGTTGGAATGATGTGTTATTTGATATTTGGGGGCATCATATTTGGGGCATATATGGGATCGAGATGAATTAGTCTGGTTTTCGCGACCTCTATTTTATTTTATTTTATTTTTATTTTTTTGTGATTTTACCAATTAAGTCTTGTCTCTCTAGATTCAATCCTAAGTATTGATGGGTTGACTTTACGATGCCCAATTAATTGTGTTATTGTTTATTTGTAACGAGTTAGGGTCAGAGAATTGTCTTAGTGAAACGATGATTGCATTGTATTTGGATGAATTTAGTTTTATCTTCCATTTGGTTGCAATACCATCTATTTCATTTAAGTGTTGGATCATTGTACTTCTGTTTTCTAGAATGCGAATGAATACAGCTGCATCGTCGATGAACTTCGGGAGGTGTGTGTGAAGTTTGGAGAGAATGTCAGCTGTAAAAAGATAAAACAGTTAAACCCGCTTCTGTTTTACGTGGGTTGGAGCTATCTATTTTAACTATGAAGGATCTATCTGTTATGAATTGAGTGAAATCTTGTAGATATTTAGGTGTTCCCATTGCTTGAAGTGTACGGAATAATCCAGGATAGCAAACTCTATCAAAAGCTTGGTATAATCTAAAAATATTGCTATTGTATATTTTCATTATTGGAAGTTTGTATTTGTTCAGTCATCCTTCAGAGTTGGTGCGCAGTTGATGTTTGGATTCTAAATCCTAACTGATGATTTGGAATGGATTTTGTCTTAGTTCGACAGTTATTTAGTCTTTTTAACATTACTTTTCGAATAATTTTGAAAGGGTTGGCAGAAGGTGAATTGTTCAATTGTTTTCTGTCGAGAAATTATTTTTGTTTGGTTTAGGATTTTTTTTATATATTTAAGGGCACTTCAACATCTACGTCATTAGCGACTACTATTGGCTTTAACGTTGTGGTTGCTGTGAAGATGACATGATATGGTAATGATAGAGAGTGAAAGGACGAACACAAATACAACCATGCCCGAGGCGGGATTCGAACCCTCGATCCATCAACCCGAGATCGCTGGAGAGTTTCTTTTGGGATTTTTTTTTAAAAAAATAGGTTCTTGTGTTCTGATGGAGAATTAAATTTTAACATGTGTTGTATGACATTGTAGTTTGCTCCTGCGTTGGAGTTTATTTTTTCTTCATGATGTGTATGAGCGCCGAACATAGTGAAACAAATGGAGGTGTATATATGGGACTCTACTTTGTGCTGGTCTCTTAGTTCATTAATGTGTCAAGAGGCCAAGGGCGCGCGCCAACCCAGCACGCAATGAAACTTATTGCAGTACGATACCACTGTGGCTTGACGTGACGGCGTAAAAAGTATCCGCCAAAGAAATATCAAAATGTCAAGATATGAGACTTTTACATTTCATTTACAGTTTTACATTTAATCCGATACTACTGAGAACTTTATGGAGTTACATTTGAAAAATCAGTTATTATTATGCTGGCCTTATTAGATCCCTAACAGATATTTGACAGATCTTCAGTTATCAAAACTATTTCAAATTTTTTGTATGTATCTTCTACCTCGAAAATGTCTCGAGACATTTTCTGGTTTCTTTAAAATGTATCACTCCTTTACATTTTATCTTTTTGTTTGTTTGTTTTTTGTTATTTAACGTCGCATTAACTTCTTGGTCATTAGTGACCACTAGTGCTTGTAACGGTACGGTTGCTGTGAGGATGACACGATATGATGATGATAGGGGGTGAAAGGACGAACACGATACCACCATGCCCGAGGCGGAACTCGAACCCTCGATCCTTTGGTCCGAGATCACTACGGCACTACTGCCTTAGCGATCTCGACCATGCGGACCGGTATTTTATCCTGTGTTTTAGAGAAGGAATCCTAACTAACGAGTAAATATTTACATTAGTACAATTGAATTACCTTTTAAATAATTGTAAATTCAAGAGATGGCATCAGCAAACCTATCATATTCTATTTCATATTTTATTTAATACGTTTCATTAATTTCAAAGGTACTTTTTACTTTCTCACCTTATGAAGGAACATTGTAAAAAGAGAAAGTTATGGAACCATGCGCCGGAAACGGCGACTTTTTCTGCAGAAAAACTCTTATTGCAGAGCCCTGATACCGAATAAGTAGCTAAATCCCGTTGCTAAATTTAGAAAAATCCTCTAATACGTGGTGTAGCCATTTTGTGGGTCCTTGATACCGAAAAAGAGATTGACGACAATACGTGTGTCGTATTATATGACAGATGTGATATGTGTAATATATGGCATTAGTTTGTATGTGATATATGGCGGTAAATATGGTTTTAGTCCTATTTTTGGTTATCTTTCCGTTTTTTCGAAAATTGCAAAACGTCTGTCTGTCTCTCCGACAGTCTGTCGTCTCTGGTCAACGCTAACGCCTAAACCGTTAAGCCGATTTTCTCCAAAATAGATGTTTCTTGGTTGATCTGTACAAACTCGATGCTTTGTGAGTTCTAAACAGATATTTTGATTTTCGAGATTGTTTTTTTCAATGATGTGAGCACACACATTTTTATGCCCCTGTTCGAGTTCGGCTCACGAAATGGTATTAGTTGGGCATCTGTAGAGTAGTGGTATGAGTGAGGGCAAGTTAACGCTGAGGATATGCGTCCGGGTCACGGACCGGAAAAAAGTTAGCTTGTTGAATATTCTTTTGCAGGTTTATACAGTAGTAATATAATATATCGGGGCAAATCGAAATATTGCGAGAGAGTATGTGCTTTTTTAGCCCCATTACTTCATTTGTTAAATCCATACATTTCAAGCCATAATATGGACGAGTCGTATTTTTCAAGAACTGAAGAGCGTATTTTGGAAGAAACGTAATGTAGTTGTGAATGCAGGGAAGTATTGTGGAGAAGTGAAAGAGAATTCCATGAATATTGAAAAAAGATAATTTAATCGTCTTAATGGGCTACCAAACGCCTCAAGAGGGTAGCTATTACTTTTGATCGAACATTTGTTTGAGAAAGGCAGATGATAGTAATATTTCTACGCATGGATAATGTGACGTATCAAGACTCAACAGTTTGTATACAAATTCGCGACTTTCAGAAACCGGATTAACAATATTTCAAAAGTGTATTGGTCTTGTGTAACATCTTTATCAGGATTAATAATGGGTCCCACTTAGCTGGCTGAGGGCGTCAAATGACGACACTGCAGTGCCTTTGATCAGCAGGTCCTGGGATTCGGGTCCCATGGTAGCGGGATTTTCGACAATACCTGCGTAGTTCGGTTGAATTCAGTCGCTATCCCGACGAATTCGAACGGACGTTTGCTCTGATCAACAGCAGACAATTGCCGAAGCAGTATCCTAACAAACGGGCCACGGATCCGCGAGATCTCTCCTTCATCTCCCTTGTCTTTTCCTCACCCTCACTTGCACTTACATTCTTTACTCTTCCACACATGCCACGAAGCCAGTCGGGAGTTTGGAGCTTGTCTCGGTGGAGGCTGTAACCCGCTGGTGGGAAATACCTAGTTCAGTAAAAACTCCGCTAGCTGACGCCGGTTCTCGCCATCCAGCGAGTGAACGAATCATTGCCATATCCCGCACAGAGATGTACTACACTTACAGGACTAATGACCTTAGCAATTGATGCGCCCGGAAATCAACAGTCAATAAGTTAATAATTGATTAAATAAATGTGATCTACCACACGATTTAAAACAATCAGATACAGCAGAGACACTAAAAAATGCAGAGAAAATTGAATGAGATGAGGATTTAAAAAAATCTCCGTAATGAGCAACGCAGATCTTCCGGTCGCAGAAGCGTACGTCGGCCCAGAAAGTGTCGCACCATCACCCAGCTGTCGGCACCATCACAATAACAGCCGAACCAAGAACAAGCCAAATGCGTAACCACAAGCGTGCATAACCTCAAACAAAAGGGGGGAACTACATTTCTTGGTCCTCTTTCACATTAATCTTTATTTTTATTTACGTATGACATACTACTAGTAAATAAATAAAATACAGTACAAGGAGGATTAATCTATAACTTTATTTATGCAATTACTAAATATATTTAATTTTACAACACCAGTTTCTGGGTTGACAGATGGCTCGGAGAGGCTCTTCCCCTAATACCGCATATCCGCAAATTGTCTTATTAAATGGGGAAAACTATGGGTTGAACGTATTTTCGGCAATAAAATGTTTTATTATGGACGGGCCCCTTTAAAATTTGCAGGGACAGCCAGGCCTCCTGCCTCCTCTGCGCACGCCAGTAGCCCTAACCCTAACTTGATTTTGATGATAATGACTAAAAACAAAAGGAATAGAAGTGCTGCTCCATACTCCCCAAAGAGCGATATCTCCAGTATCTGACTTCCACGGTTCCAACAACTGGAGCATTTCGCGCGTTTTGGCCGCGTGCTTAGCTCTACGACAGCCCGTACACATCCGCGCTCTATTAATAAGCGGCCATCGTGCGGCGCGCGGGGCGCCCGACGCCGAGCGTCGAACCCGCGATGCGCCCGGCTCTTTACCCGGCGGCGGCGTTATTCTGGGCGCACAATGCCATGCGCTGCCGGTCCCGCCCCGCCCCCGCACGTCTCCCTC